>OX596186.1:1800000-2248528 GCA_951394245.1 Cyclophora punctaria | reverse complement strand
GTATTGTGTCCGGTCTCCTGCTGTTTACACGTCTAACTTTGCATACACACACATACTACGATCAGTATTTATCATAATCCGACGGATCATCATTACAGAATCAAGAAATCTAGAAATCCATCAATAAATACTGTCATCCATCAATACATTAGGTTACACGTTCAGTAAATACCACGATACGTCATTATTTACTGATGGATCACAGTAAATACTTTACGTGTAATCGTCGCCTAGGCATTGGACAGTACACCAATACTTTGTCTGACCACGAAATAGAGAAGAGTAGTATACTTCGCTCTGAACTGCAATATCTCTCTTCCATGATGTGAACAAACTGTAACTTACCCCCCTAAACGTTAATGACTATTGAGTGACATAGGTGACTGGATTGACTTTTTGTACTTAATCCATCTACTTGTACTCAATCTATCCATCCATCATTCCATTCAGTCCACAGATCTCAAAAACTAAAGCGAGATGTGAAAAGGGGGCGGAGCCGGTGTCGCAGCAATATGCGCAAAAACGGAACACATTGCGAGTCGAAATATTATGTGGTAATAGTTTACATTGCTTGCATAGTACTAAAGGTTATTCGTAATTCCCACCGGAACAGGCACAACGCGGGTAAAATCGCGGGGTACTGCTAATATAATTATATACTGATCTTCAGTTATCAGCCAGGTAAGTTAATAAGAAAAAAATCTCAACCACTTTTCTCCTTCACCATACCACGTATTCTATCAACCTCTATCCTACCGAAAGTATTCAATCAACACCCTGACATTTACCGTCTTTCTTCCTAACGGTCGTATTCCAAGAGGCCTCATTTACCGTGATGACGTCAACAGTGACGTCACAATATAAACCCTTTACTGCTATTGAGACGTTAAGAAGGTTTAGGGAAAGGGTCTTTAAGTTTTATGTGTTGTCGTGTTTGCATTTTTAATATTTGTGGTGGTAAATTGTAATGGGCGGGTTTTAGATGGGTTAGAAAGTGAAGAAGGTTTTGTTCTCTGTTATCTTTTTTGGGTAGTAGCTTGCCTGATGTACACAAACCGCATCCTATTAATAATATGGATGCGAAAGTTTGTGAGGCTGGATGCATGTGTGGATGTGTGTTTGTTACTCTTTCAAGAAAAAACCATTGGACGGATTTGGATGAAACTTTACAGTTATATAGGTTGTATATCAGAACAACACATGGGAATTCTCGCGGATACGGGTACGATGCGGGTAACACCGCGGGGAGCGTTATAATCAAAATAATATACATCATATACCCTCAAATAGTGCATTTGTACTGAGATATAACTGTAAATTGAAGTATTCATCTCACTGAAGATCAGTACAGTGGGAAACCGTAACATCACAAAAATGCTCAATACAATTCCTTTATCCGTAAACTTTCTTTCAATACCTGCACAAACTATTCGCTCCCATACACTTTTAAATCAAGGAAACCGTGAAATTTTAATCTTAGATCAGGTGCGGTCAGTCCGATGTAATCTCCCCACGTAAAGCCAGTAGGAATGTAATACTGGATCGCGTGCAGCGAAATGCATTTACCAAGAAACTTCAAATAGGAAAATACTAGCTCTTTCCTGTGGCTTCCTTTGCTATAAATCTCTATTTCACCTGAAAACTTGTATTTTCCATACTTAATTCGAAAACTAGTTACGTCTTTCGGTTCTACCTGTGTTGTACGATATCACTTTCTTCTTGAATCCACATTTAATTACTTATTATAAATATCTATCATTTACATATTATAAATGAGAATGTTTTAGAATTTAAAATTTTTAGTTATTTTTTAGTACGCACTGTTGCCGCACGGCTCGTTTTGTATGAAAACACACGATCGTACGTTCACAAAACGACAAACGCACCGCTACGGCACCGCAGCGGTCCGACACGAAACGCATAATTTGAAAGCACCCTTAGGATGTATGTATGTATGTTTGTTATACTTCACGAAAAAACTACTGGAAGGATTTGGATGAAACTTTACAATAGGTTATCAGAATAATACATGGGATACATTTATCCCGAAATTCCCGCGGGAACGGGTGCAACGCGGGTAACACCGCAGGGTGCGGCTGTTAGTTGTTTAATTACAAACAAACACTATAGCCACGTGTAAAGATGAGTCTCTGTTACACAGTGACTAAAATACCTTAAATAGATATCCACCAGCGAGTATTTCGTCCAAAACGGGTAGAAGAAACCCTGTAATATATTGGTATATAAAATTCAATTTTTTGCCTATCAGGACCTTTCTCAATCTATATTTGAGTCAGCTTTGACTGTTCTTTATTGGCAACGACAGATCGGAAATATTCAATGCGTTGGGCCGAATGGCGATTTTTGTCAGGGAATAAAACTTGGGTCGCATATCTATATATATAGAAGAGTGTTTTTTTGGTTTTTTTGTTTGTTGCTAATCTCTTATTACGAGTCCTTTTCGAATAATTCTTTTTGTATCTGATAGCTACATACAAGAGAAAGGCTACTTTTCAACCCATACTATCGCATTTGGAGAATGGCTTTCTAAATATAAAATAAAATAAAAAATCATTTTCAGCCACCCCTGTTCCCTGAGGTGTTGTGCGGGAACTGGGAGTTAGGGTGCTACGTCTTAAACTTTAAAAAATCTTACAATCTAATATATATAATAAAACTCTTAAATAAAAAATAATTAAATATGTTACATCAGGATTAATAATAACAATATTATTTTTAGAAACTATAGAATGGGCTTAGGGGCAAGATACATGATAGTGCGGATGCTGGCCAAGTGCAGGCCGGGTGCCCACTATGTGTATCTTACACTTACATAGAACATTTTAAAATAATTATCTTCTTCAAAGTCCTTAAACACAATTACTGTCTTTCTCTACCGTGGCTTAACGACCCTTTAATGTAAACCACAGTAACGCTTCAATAAATAAATACATCAAAACAATATCCCTATAAATTCGAGTAGTTAAGCAATAATTCCTGAAAACACTTTGAAATGTTCGGTTATTTTAACAAAGACAATGGACGGTGGCTCGCTCAGGCCAAGTAAAAAATGCAGACGGAGCGCCGTTAACTACTACAATTACGTGAAACCGATTTTATAACAGTATCCTATTTTGAATTGAAACCACGTTTACGGATACACTTCGCTTTTATTTTACATTTTTATCTGACATCTGTGACCACGGTTCTTGTAATGGGACCGAAACGTCAGATAAAAATGTGAAATAAAAACGAAGTGTATCCGTAAACGTAGTTTCAATTCCAAATGAGTAGAGTTTGCTAAGTAAGAAACCAGTAAGTATTCAATTTAATAAAAATGACAATACAACAATTTTATAAGTCTTAAATAAGTGATATGCTACTACCTCTACTACTTACATAATTATGTCACTATCTTACAAAATCGGATTGTGATTTTTAATTCCTGTACATATTTATTTTTTAAAACGGGAACCAGGAGATCGGTAAGCTAAGAGGATAGCCGTTTTCACTTAATGTACTGACCGGTGCGATCGATCATTTGGTTCTTACTTGGAGGCAATGAAAATGATTGAGCAAGCTAACATTGAGCGATGATCGGTTTTGAAAAGCAATTGATATTGATTGCTTTAAAGAATTCAAAAATGAATAGCATTTTAGCTCCATATAAAATATACCATTAAGCAGAGCATATTTTAATGTGTTACGCACACAAGGTGCAAAAGATAATTTTGCATGCTTCACCGGGTTGATCGCATCACTGTCTGATATTTTTATCTAGTCTGAGGATTACTGGTTAGGCTTCCACTCGAGTGACGGCGAAATATAAAAGATATTTAACACCTTTATTGTTAAGTTAAATCTATTTTGTTCAGTTTACAAAGAAAGGATTTATTGACTGGTGTTGGTGGAAGTGAAATTTGTAACGAGTCTGTTTATCTTTTTGCGGAGGAGGATAAACAAAACGGTATTGTGCAATACTTGACGCGAAGACAATGCCTTACTTAATCTTTTTTCTTTATTTCATCTTTTCTTATCTTTTTAAAATACACGTTGTACAGTCAGCCAAAAATGTGGTCTACCACCCTACGGTTGAGATTCATTTGAACGTCATGAAACAACAAGGTCAATTTTCATTTAATAATAGAGGTCCAACTAAGTCACCCAATAATGTCAAATGTCAGGCATCAGCCGTAATTTTAGATACTCCCTTTACTGACCATATTCCCATAATTTTCAGCTTCAGTTCAGAACTACGTATTCAACACTCCACTCACTCTTTTTTACGCTTTAATACTTCTGAGATCACTTCTCATCTATCTGAAACAGATTTTACACCTATTCTAAGCTCTTCTGAGCCTGATGAAGCCGCAGATAAGTTGGTCCAAATCATGTCATCCACTATTTGTAAGCATTCCCAATTTGTTAAAATTCCCAGCCGTAAACGCATCCTAAAACCCTGGATCACGCCTGGACTTCTTAGGTGTATTAGACACAGAGACAAGCTTTACAAAAAACTAAAGAAAAATCCTAATGAAATTAATAAAACAATATTTACTCGATACCGTAACTTCTGTAACTCTCTCCTCAGAAGAATAAGGCGAGAATACGAAAAGAGTGAATTTATAAAAGTTAGGCAAAAACCCAAAGCTGCTTGGAATATGATAAATCGTATTGCGAATATCACCAAAAAACAAAACACTGCTGGACCTCTATTAAATTTGGCTACGGACCCTACACTTTCAGTTAATGAGATAAATAGATATTTTGCTAATGTGGGAAAGTCTCTAGCTTCCAAAATTGTACCCCCAAACACATCATCACCTGTAGATCCTCCGATATTTAAATCAAATAGTAATATAAACCCTAATTCAATGATATTACTAAACATAGAAGATGCTGAAATTGAGAGAACTATTTTGGGTCTCAAAAATAGTCCTGCCATTGGTGCGGATGGAATTTCAACTGAAGTTGTCAAATCAGCAAGACACGTCTTAATCCCTATTCTAAAACATATTTTCAATCTTTCTATAAACTGTGGTATTTTCCCGCGAGTCTTCAAGAAAGCTCTCGTGCATCCAATTTTCAAGAATGGGGATAGACACAATGTGTCGAATTATAGGCCTATATCGGTACTCACAGTATTCTCTAAGATTTTTGAAAAGATCCTTAATGAGAAATTAGTCAATTTCTTAAATGCTAATGGCATTCTTTCCAATAACCAGTTTGGTTTCAGGAAATCTAAATCAACTGAACATGCAGTTCTAGAACTCTCGGATCACATTATTAAGAATTTTGACAAACACCTAAAGACTATTGGGATTTTTCTAGACCTTCTCAAGGCATTTGACAGTGTGTCCATACCCATTTTACTAACCAAGCTTCAAGCGATTGGTATAAGAGGTATCGTCTTTGAGCTTTTTAAAAGTTACCTAACAAATCGAACACAAACAGTAGTTATCGATAATATTAAAAGCTCTGAAGAAGATCTCTGTTTTGGGGTGCCTCAAGGTAGCGTGCTCGGGCCTACCCTCTTTTTAATATTTATTAACGACCTATGCAATCTAATTTTACCTTACTGCAAATTAATTTGCTATGCTGATGATACTGCACTTCTTATTCATGGGAAAAATTGGGAGGAAACTCGGGCACGCACAGAAAAAGTGCTCACTTTAGTCATGAGCTGGTTGGCCTCGAATCTTCTTACTTTGAACCTATCTAAAACTATATTTACCACGTTCTCTCCAACTTCGGCATCTTACCCTCCATCTTCCTTCTCTATCATAGCTCATACTTGTTTAACAAACTCCATTGACACCAATTGCAATTGTATATCACTTCAAAGATCGTCCTCAACGAAATATCTGGGAGTTATTATCAATAGCTCAATGAACTGGAAGCTTCACATAGAATACATTGCCACCAATTTGCGTAAACTCATTTACATATTTAGATCTCTGAGAAGTATTGTTGACTTCCAATATTTAAAAAATGTTTATTTTGCTCTTGCCCAGTCTTTACTAAATTATTGTATAACGTCATGGGGAGGTTGTGCTAAGTCCCTTTTGCTTCGCCTTGAGAGAGCTCAGCGTGCACTTCTCAAAGTAATCGCTGGAAAACCTCGCCGTTTTCCGACTACTGATTTGTACGCACTTTGTCAGGTGCTCTCCGTTAGACAGCTCTTCATTCTACAAACTATTGCCAAAAAACACACAGAACTTTACTTTGTACACCGGTCGAATTCCAGGCGTCGTTCAGGTTTGGTGTGCCCTACATTGACTTTTCGATCTGCTGTAGCGGGTAGTCACTACTATTACATTAGTCCAAGGCTCTATAATAGAGCAAATCGGCAGTTAAATATTTACCCATTAACTCTATATCAATGTAAAGCAAAATGTCTTACATGGCTGCTCTCATTGAAATACGATGATACCGAAGAATTGCTTCAAGTTGTTAGTTAGAAGAACACACACACCCTTACACACACATACCCACACACACACCCACACACACACATCCACACACACACACCCTCACAAAACACTCACTCACACACACACACACACACAGGTATTAACACTATTATATTTTTTTATTTTATTTTTTTTTTTATTATATTTAAATTCAATAGCAATTAAGTTACTCTTTGTATTATGGAACCTAGTCTTATGTTCCGGTGGTGGGCGATGATGCTTGCGCCCAAGCTCTGCTTTTGTGGGCGTCATCGTTTCTTATTGTTATTTTTGTCATATCTTTTATGTTCCTAATAAACTATTTTTAATTTAATTTTTTAATTAATTAATTTAATCTCAGATAACAGACAAAACGTCATAACATAGAAAAGTCAACCTTAGCGATCGTTACATCTCGCAGAAACTTTTGTCAAAAGTGGTAGACCACTTTCTTGGCCGACTGTACAATCACACCGCAGAACAAAAACTCTCTAACTAGGGTTGGACACTAACATAATTATAGATACTATCTATACTAATGTAATAAAGCTGAAGAGTTTGTTTTTTTGAACGCGCTTATCTCAGAAACTACCAATCCGATTCGAATAATTCTTTTTGTAATAGATAGCCACTTTCAAGGGGAAGGTTATAAGCTATTTTTGTTACGGGAACGGGCACAACGCGGGTAAAACTGTGGGGCGCTGTTAGTTCGAAATAAATGAATGGCCTCAGAATAAAAACTCACCAGTTTTGTAGTTTATGAAAAATCATTAAACATGTTATTTTGACAAGAGCTTATTTTACCGAAATTACGAATTTTTGGTAACCGCTCCAAATTATTAAAGTTCGGAGTGATCCGTAACCGTGACCTAATGATCCAAATGGTTACCAATTAGTGATTCCACTCCAATGCGTCGGCTGACCGCATAGCTCGGTTTCGAATATCGGTTATTAAGAGCTTTAACCGAAATAATGGTTATTTGATTAAGTATTCATTTCTTATGTGGGAAATTGAGAAAAATGTGTTTTGATGATAAAAAAATTTACTGCATCATTACCTGCTACATATTTCATTCTGTTTATGTCACATTATGTCACAAGCGCCCCTAAAAAATACTTGTGTAGGTAATATGCATACATATTGTCTTAGTGTGCATCATGGTAGCCGTCAAAAACGTGTCTTCATTGCCTGTGAACAAAACAGATGTCTACTCATTACAAAAACATGTATAGCCCAAGGTGCTTGTGAAATAAAACAAGTGTACTCAAGTTTAAAAAACAAAACGACAAACAAACAGTTTGTTATGCCTCATGACATTACCACGTTCGTCTAGTGAGGTTGCCATATTTGTTTCAATCTATATCTATACTAATATTATAAAGCTGAAGAGTTTGTTTTGTTTGTTTGTTTGTTTAAACGCGCTAATCTCAGAAACTACTGAACCGATTTGAATAATTCTTTCACTGTTAGATAGTCTATTTATCGAGGAAGGCTATATAGGCTACATTTTATCCCGATTTAATCCCATTTAATTCCCACGGGAACGGGCACAACGCGGGTAAAACCGCGGGGCGCTGCTAGTATTTTGATATTAAGATAGTCTTCCCATTTGCTAGTTAGATGACGATGTCTAACTAAGGCATCAGACGTGTAAATTAACATATTTACTTCCTACTAATATTATAAATGCGAAAGTTTGTGAGGATGGATGTATGTATGGATGTATGTATGTATGTTTGTTACTCTTTCACGAAAAAACTATTAGACGGATTTGAATGAAACTTTACAGTAATATAGGTTACACATCAGAATAACACATGGGATACATTTTATCCCGAAATTCCCGCGGGAACGGCTACAACGTGGGTGAAACCGCGGGGCGCAGCTAGTTACAAATAATCCTGAATTCCCCAAAGATTTAAAACGCCATTTAAATTCAATCATCGAAACGCAAATTCCATTAAAACTTAAATCGCTGATCTTAAATTCAATAAAAAGATAAAAAGCTGGTAAATATTTGGATTCGCACACCGATTCATTCCGATCGGAAATTAAACAATCGGAAACTAATATTAGCTATCTTATTAAATGCTCTGCAGTATTTGGGTCACATGTTTCCAATATTATGCAAAAATCTTCAATATTTTTAAAATGAAATTCTGTCGAAATGCAATATTTATATCCGTTTAGTATCCCCGTATTCTTATGCTAAAGATGTATTCCATATTTTTGAATATATTGAAAATGGATAAACGAAATATTTTATGTAAAATACCAATAATTCATTCAAATAAATATTTGTTGTCCATTGCAGCTACTTTTGAAAAGAAGGGAAATGCTCGTGACGTAGTTTGATTAAGTTATGTTAGCTCATTGCAGTTATTAAGCCGTGCAACGTACTTAGATGGGTGGCCAAATGGTGCTATTTCTATTTGAGCGCTACCGTTCTTTGGTAGGTACCTACGTAAAACAGTCGGCCCTGGTTGTTTCAATCGATAAAAACCGTGTCAGAGACCTTAAGGCCGTCTAAAAACTTCGACACCAGAGTCGGCCACGAACCTACACGAACTTTTAAAAAGAAAAAAAATGTGACGCCAATTGAATGAATAAAAATTACAATTCCAAATACAAAACGTTATTTGAACCAAAATCCACTGAACATTATCGACATACAAAGTAGCTGCAGATGCCTAAATAGGTGACTGCAGCTGTAACTTGCCCAATGCAGCCGACTACTGCATTCGTCGTATTGCGATCACAGCATTTTGAATGACTTTGAATGAACGAGTAAAGTTAATTATTGACCAATATTTTTAAGTTTTGAGATCCATCAACCTATTTTCATGCAAATTACATTGTCTAAATAAGGTTTAAGTTAACTGCCGATTAAATGCTTCCTAATGACTGACCATAATAACGATAAGTGCTTTTTGAACCAATTAAAAGAACCATTTATTCATTGAGTGGTTCGGCCTAAATAAATACAAACTTTAATAATTTAGACTAATGTAAAGTACATTAACCTTAATTACAAATAATTTCGTTAAACAAATAGTGTTTTTCATTACGGATTATAACAAAAGCATAAAACTAATAAATCAAACGGATAAGCTGACAATACTTTATTGATCCAATACATTAGCAGCGCCCCGCGGTTTTACCCGTTTTGTGCTGAGTTTCGTGGGAATATCGGGACAAAAATAGCCTATAACTTTCCTGTTGAATGCAGCTATCTATTACAGTAATAATTATTCAATAGTTCCTGAGATTAGCGTGCTCATAAAACAAAAGCCAAACTCTTCAGTTAGTTCGGTTTGTTATATTATAGTATAGACTAGCAGCGCCCCGCGGTTTTACCAGCGTTCCCGTGGGAATTTCGGGAATCTTTCCATATAAACCTTCCTCTTGAAAAATCCGTGCAGAAGTATTTGAGATTATCGCGAACAGACAGACAGACGCGGCGGGGGACTTTGTTTTATAATATGAAGTGATAGATATTAAGGTCCATTTAATTAGCAACTCTCGTGGAATAAAAACATCTATCAAATAAAAAAATGATTGAATTTCTTACAACCCTGAAAAAGAAATAAAGTAAGGGCTCACGGTCTTAGGATTAAAGGAGGTCGCACACGTTTTTTGTCGCCCTTCTCTAGATATAAAGATAAATCACCGGATAAATTAAAGGGTCGATGACCAAGAAAATGTCCGTTCTTTTCTCATATTTCACTGTTAGATAGTCACGGTAGAAAATAACCAATTTTCACACATGACTAGCTGTTTTGTTCGACATTTAATATTGAACCCATATTGAACCCCTTTTTTGAGGTAAGAACCCCTTTTTTAAGGTAATTTCTTTCGTCCGTACGTAGAGACGTCAAATGCTTTCTTAGTAGAGATTAAATGCGTAATTTGGACTTGTATAGGATTAAATAGAGAAGAGTGACGGGAATGGGGGGAAGCCTTTGCCCAACAGTGGGACAATACGGAGTAATAGAAATGTATGGAAAAATATGTCTATTAGTTAAGTGTCGATTTAATAGATGTCTCTGAGTGGGAGAGTATGAGTTGGTTACGTTTTATGAAAAGTGAAAACATTTGAAGGGTTTTTGTTCAAATATATAAAAGACATCTTGGGCGTTATTTGCGCTATAGAGCTTTATGCTTCTCTAAATCACATAAGACACTTATTGAAAGCCTCTAAAGTTTCAGACAATATCTCGTATGACTATATATATATAAAACAAAGTCCCCGGCCGGGTCTGTCTGTCTGTCTGTTCGCGATAAACTCAAATACTACTGCACGGATTTTCGCAGTTTTCACCAATCGATAGAATGATTCTTCCGGAAGGTTTATACGTATAAAAAATCCCGAAATTCCCACGGGATCGGGAACAACGCGGATAAAACCGCGGGACGCTGCTAATTTGAAGTAAAAATAACTTTAACTTAAAGCGGATAAAACTTCAAGTTAGACTCCAAAATAATTTCAACTAAACAAACAAAATAACACACACAAATAAAACTGTTAACAATCCTCGACATTAAGTTGAACGCACACAAACAATAATATATTTACAAAGAGAAGTTAAAGTGAACGTTTTATATATCTTATTTATACTTCGGCTTAGGGTCTGTAATTTACGGCGGAATCCGAACAGAAGGGTACAATTGTTTGTAGCGGTGTGTAGGTTTCCTTAGTTTTTGTGGTCGCACCTTTATCGGCAAAGATATTGGTATTGGTCAATAGTGTGATATTGGTGTGAGAGTTTATTTATATTCGTATTTTTATCGATTTATCGAGAGTTTATTTATAGTTGTAACCAAAATAGAACTTTGTTATTGAAGATTTCTGGCTCATTTGATGATTACAAGCGATTTCAGAAACTTTCTTTAATATTATTATTATATTAGCCTTGGGTCCCATTGTTGGGCAAAGTTCCCCATCGTTTCCACTTCTCTCTATTTAGAGCTTCACGACGCCAACCGGGCAAAAATCCGTCGAGTTCATCTCGCCATCTCCTTTTTGGTCTGCCGCGGCGTCGCCTTTTTGGGTCTGGGTCCCATACAACGGGTTGAGAACATTTTAAACTTACTCCAATTTTTACTGCAATTTTTTTGCAAAAGTCTTGTCAGTCGATTCCACTTCTTTTAAAAGGACCATTCACTTAGACCAAATGGTCTCTATTTCAAGAAAATCTCTTCAAATTAACAGTGACTGTTAGGCAGTTAGAAGCGTAACCACTTCCAAACCGGCTGTCACTCAAAACACAGAAGATTATAAACTCTTTAAACTCATCAAAACAACTAAAAATTATAATTAACAAAGTTAATCCATAATACGATACATAATTAATACGCGCACGTAACTTCGTAAGAAATAAAATTGCTGGTGGCAAAATTTGGAACTAATTTAACAAGGAAACAAATTTTTGAGAAACCTGCTATAGTGGCGCCCTCCCAAATGAGCAGACTTACCTGGAAAGTTGCTACGTTTAATTTAATCAGACGTCAGAAGTCGAGAAGTTCCAGAAAGTTGTTTATTAGTTAGTCAACAACCAACTCTGTTTTACGCACTCTGAGTCTTAGAGCATGGAAAATATCCAGACGGTTTAGTGAACTTGGATGTTGGTTTTAATTAAGTTAACTACTTATATGGGGGGAAGCCTTTGCCCAACAGTGGGACAATACGAGCTAATTGGGTGACCTATAAGTTACTGTTACAGTTAGCCGCAGCAGTCAGCATTAAAGTCAACATTAAAAAGCAGCAGCCAACATTAAATCATTAATATATACTAATACTAGCTGCGCCCCGCGGCTTCACCCGCGTTGTACCCGTTCCCACGGGAATTTCGGGATGAAAAATAGATGTTGTCCGATTCTCAGGCCTACCCGATATGCACACAACATTTCATGAGAATCGGTCGAGCCGTTTCAGAGGAGTTCAACCAAGGTACCCGTTCCCGCGGGAATTTTGGGATGAAAAATAGATGTTGGCCGATTGTCAGACCTACTCAATATGTTCACAAAATTTTATCAAAATCGGTCAAGCCGTTTCGGTGGAGTATGGCAACGAAAACTGTGACACGAGAATTTTATAATATTAGATAATAAAGCTGAAGAGTTAGTTTTTTGTTTTAACGTGATAATCTCAAGAACTACGTCCAATTAGAATAATTAATATAATATTTATTGGGAACGTTATAGGCTATTCTCATGTGTGGAAGCCAAGACGTAATTTTAAATAAATGCTTCTAAACTTCGGTTACGTCTATCCGTATGTACTTTTTCCATAGTCTAAGCTCGAGGTTCCAATAATACGCAACTTTACGAGGCTTTGGAAGAATATAGAAGTTTTGGATACTTTTATCTCTTGATCTCAGGCTTATCACGATTATTTAAGTTCGCGGCGGAGTTATTTATCTGATCTTAAAGGTTATAATCATGTTATTAATAAGAACTTAGATTTCGATAGAAACATATTTGTTCCTTCATTTCAATTTCAATCTTCAATTAAATTCAAGTTATTGTATTTATTTATTTTCAAATGAAGTTACATAATATATTTCGGTCCAGTTATTGAGTCATCAGCACCCATACTAGTATTCAGTGTGTCACGGAAAGGTGATACCACTCAAACCGAGCACAATAATAAGGAATAGCGAAAAGGCTCAGACCTCGCAGCCGATCTTTATCTAGTTCAAACTTTAAAGTAGTTACTCGTATTTTCAATATTCTTCAACACTTCTCTATTAAGAAATAATGAAATAAACCTTTAATATCCCTTCAAATAAACAAAAAATACAAACTAAACATTTTATACACTTAAAAAAACATTTTCAAAACCTCCTTTTTAAAATTTAAACACTGGGAAGCTGCCATTTTCTTTCGCTATCAAAAGAATTGGGATACAAAAAGGTACCAAAAACCATTGAGGTAGAAAAAAACCAATCCATTTAGTTTACAAGATGGCGACAACTAGGCTCTTTCTATTCACTACTTGAAGGTTAATAGAAGTACCAAAAGAAGGCTTTTGTATAAATGAAACTTCTCTCTTTGCTGTGATTTTTTGCTTAAGAATGTCGTGGGTTGTTTTCTATTTACGAAAAATAAGTGAAAGTTAAAGTAAAGTAAAGTAAATTCGAGTAGGTTAGTGGACTAGCCTGGTGTCGAAGTTTTAGACCGCCTGGCATCGTCAGATCATGTCGGAGGCCTTTAGGCGGTCTCAAAACTCCGATACCAGGGTTGGCTACTACCCTACTCGAACTTATATACAGGAACGGGTACAACAAAGGTGAAGTCGCGGGTTTTACTAGTTATAAATATATACCGAGGTTCGTATAACATTTTAATTACACAAATCCTCATTCGCTTCTCTCGATAGATCTTCAATTATTCACAACTTGAATTATTGATTCGACTACAAAGATTAGATACTGCGCTTCACGTGTAGGGGAATATCAATTTAAATGAAATGTGAGTAAAACGGTTCATTTAATATAACCCATCGCTGCTGTTTTGATTTACAAACTTGGTTATAACACTGCATATAAATCTAGAGAACTAAAGGTGATGGTAAAGTTATGGATTTGTTAATTTAATACTGTCACTGCCTCGTTCCCGTTTCCACGGGAATTTCGGAATAAAATGTCTTATGTGTTATTCTGATGTATAACCTATATTACTGTAAAGTTTCATATGTTCAGTAGTTTTTGCGTGAAAGAGTAACAAACGTACATACATACATACATCCATCCTTACAAACTTTCACATCACTGCATAGTATAAAACAAAGTCTCCGGCCCCGTTTGTCTGTCTGTCTGTTCGCGATAAACTTAATTACTACTGCACGGATTTTCACGCAGTTTTCACCAATCGATAGAATGATTCTTCCGAAAGGTATAAAAAATCCCATGGAAACGGGCACAACGCGGGTAAAACCGCAGGGCGCTGCTAGTTTATAATATTAGAAGAAAGAAGGATGTATTGTGGCTTTGTATTTCATATTTTGACATTATTTTCCACATTATTTTTGTAATGGAACTTAAGATTCCCCATTTCAAAGGTTTAGCTGAAGCTTAGCGCATCATAAAACGCTAACATGATGCGTAAAAACATTTAAAAACTACGCCAATTCAGGCATAGTATTAGGTGACTCAGTTTCATTATAAATTAGTTCTATTTGGTTTGAAACCTTGGGTCGAATGATCTAACCCTCTCAAAGTATTCAGGTGTTCCTGACCTAGTTTTGGAATGAGTCTAACTTGATCTAATTAATGGACTTTATTTTAAACTTAATACGTCATATTAGATCAACCATTTAAACTTGATATATATTTAATATGAAAATAAGAATGCGTTGGTTAAGGTTATAAATATAACTAAGTACATTTTCTTTAGAATATTAAGAACAATTACTTTCCGTTAGAGTTCTGAAATCATTAATAAATAACTTTTTTATTTTGGAAAACTTGGCAATGGGCTCTAGCCCATTGCTAAGTTTTCCACTTTTCCACAATACCTTAGAATTGACATCACTATGTTTCACCGTTAGGCTCCGTGGAAATCTACATATAAGGCAAACTTGACTGACTAATTGACTTATATAGCACTAGCAGCGCCCCGCGGTTTTACCTGCGTTGTATCCATTCCTGTGGGAATTTCGGGATGAAAAATAGCCTATGTTACTCGTGGATAATGTAGCTTTCGAGTAGTGAAAGATTTTTTTAAAACGGTCCAGTGGTTTTGAGCCTATTCATTACAACCAAACAAACAAAGTTTTCTTCTTTATAATATTAGTGTAGAAAACACAGCCGAAACTGCTGTACCAAGAAACTTGAAATTTGGTACTGGACCGGGGTTGCTTTCACGATGTAATTAAGCACTAACGATGTAAGTAAGCGAAGGATTTTGAGAAATTCAACCCTTGCCAGCGTGTGCGGTGACCCTATCACCCGAAGCGAAGCGAGGGCTTCCGCTAATTCTGTATAAAGGTAGGTAGTCCATACGACTACACATCACCAAAACAATTTAGACAAAAGCTTACAAAAACACCTTTCCAAGGATATACAAATCGCCACCCAAACCCACGCCACTACTTCTTTTAATTTCATCAAACTGTAAAACCTTTGTATGAATAATTCAGTATGAAAGTACAGCTCTTCGGGTAAGCCGAACGGAATCCAAGATGGGTTGTGTTCAATATTTATCCTATGAATTCGGAACCGAGGGAACGTATACGACACTTATTTGTTTTTGGAGTCACTTGGAGTCGGTAAAGACGATTCTTAGAGATCATATTGAAAGGTAAAGCGCAAGACACACTGACGCACTCGGAATCGACTCCATTAAACCGACACATAACTAGTTAACGTTATTTTTCATGCATGCACATTTGAAATGCGTCCTTACTAAACTGATATCTTTAGTGAGATGAGAGGCCTTTGCCCAGCAGTGAGAAGTTACGAGCTAATTATTTTTTAATGCGGGCTATGCACGTTAGCACGTATGGCTATGGGTATACATGGCAAGTATACTTACACCGTCAAGTTTACCGGACGCCGCATCAAGTCCACTGCAAACTTGAAGGTGAACTTGATCGTGTATGATCCTTGAAAATTCTCAATTTCAACGACACTTTATACTGAAATGGATCTCATATTTCAATGAATATGTTGTTTTCTTTTAACCATTCTAAACATATACATTGTTCGACTATATATGTATAATATACAAAGTCCAGTTTTCATCCCAAAGGAATTCACTCCATTTCTCCATTTAGGTACAGTGAGATTCGAAACATTTTAACTGTACGGTGATTCTCGGACTCCAAGCTATAAATACATCTATCAGACAGCTCGGGACGGCTGTGCTGTACGTATAGCAGTATAAATATTTTAGGTATCCGATCTGCAAAAAGTCGAACGATAGCGCACTGCCTCGATCTGTATTCGGAAACGAAATAGATAATTCAAAATCGATTCACTCGTTTAGCAGATGCCATGGTGCAGAGACGCGCAAAGTAAGTACGGTAGCTAGGGAAGTTTTTGAATGACATTTTAGTGTAGCAACTAATATTCAACGTATAAGGGTATGCTACAATATAACTCAACCGCACAACAACACCTACCACATCACAACCACAAGTATTTTTCAATATATATAACACAACCGCAACAAACCACATCACTACCACATTCACGCCGCAATCACAACCACATCACAACCAAATCCACAACACAACCACATTATAACCAAAACTACATTGCGTGAAAGGGAGCATATCTTGTATTTAAAATTAATAGTACACATTGCAGCAACATCGCCAACGCCAGCAACACAGCCTGCAGTCGATGTAACCACATCTTAAGTACTAGCGACAACACAACCAATTCAACAACTTTTCAGTATTCGCACCTGAATACGTATGTGAACAAACTGACATACATATGTGAAAGTACCATGTATGTGAAGGTACTTTATAAAGCTTCTATAACATTCCAGAAGCTCTCCAAAAATCTAAAACCCATCTCATCGTATAAACGCAACCCGTGATTATCCCTTTTAAGAACTTCCAATATTTTTATATAATTTACACGTACTTTTCCTCGTATAGAAAGATTTATCGACAAAAATATTATTGCCGAAGTAACTGTTTGGTAATCTGTGATATATAAAGGAGGCGGAGTTAGAACCTTGTTTCTTTTATGTGATCTTGTTTTTTCACCGTTTTCTCTCTGTTGATGGGTTTAAGTTAGTTTGACAAGGTACTATCCTGTTAACGTGAAGGGACTTTGAAATAAATTCTGATAGTGTCATGTATTTTTGACACTTTTTTTCAAATTTCCGGTGTTTATTTTTTGGGAAATAGTGTTCTACGGACATTCAGTATAATTGGCCGCATCGAGTGAGTTAGTAGAGTTTTGGGAAAAGTTACCTACCTACTAATATTAGGAATGAAATTGTACCTTTAATATGCACCAAAAAGCATCTATCTATTTTAATCTGTAACATTTAGAGGAATTTTAAAGGAGTTTTCAGTAACAGATAGATGTAAAATTAGTTAAAACTTATATGAAATCAAATATTTCTTTAAACTAAATACGGTTTGAAGAAAAACACGCGATCACTTCCAAATGATCTGCATATATTTATACATACTACAGATTTTTCTGTAGATCTACATATCTTATCTAGAGTATTTATGAAAAGAATGCAATAGACAAGCCCGTTGGCACAGTGGCAGTGAGAGCGCTTACTGTGTCGGGGGTTGCGGGTTCGATTCCTGCCCGGAGTCAACAAAATGTGAAGACATAGTTGTTGGCGACGACGTCTGGGTGTCAATTATATATTCTTATAAAGTATTTGTGTATGTATATGTAGTAGTATCAGTTAGTTAGATTCCATATAACAAGCTTAGAGCTTAGTTTGGGTCTAATTAACCGCGAGTGAATTTGTGCGGGTGTATAAAAAAAACAGCCTATTCAAACAAACCTGCAAAAAAGCCCTTAGTCACACCACAAAATATATACGTTAATAATAATATCATCTACCAATGTCAACTGAATTCTAGTCCCAAGAAGATATACCCCAATAACAGAGATATTACAATGGCTTAGCTTCAGCTATGCAAATTGAGGTTCCGAGTGCATTCGGAAGCCAATCTTAGATCTTCAAGAGCTACTAGGATGCCTACAAAGAAACCGCCAGATTAAAGTCTGAGCAGACTTTATTCCTGAAAATCTAGATTATTTTCAGTTCTAGGAAAGTTTTGAACAGGCGCACACTAGAAACAAGACGCCTGACAGACTTGGTGTAGACTTAGAAAGAGTATAACATATAAAAAAACTATGACAAACATAGAATCTATTAGACTTATATCCGGTTTAAGCGTATTCATATATTTTTACAAAAAATAATAGTGACTACTCATTTTGAATTGAGTCTACGTTTATGGATACATTTCGCTCAGTCAGTCAGTCTTCTGTGATCACGGTTCCTGTAAAGGGGTCGAACCGTAATTTTTTTTAAATAAAAGCGAAGTGTATCCGTAAATGTAGTTTCAATTCAAAATGAAAACCACTATTTACTGACAATTTTTGTAACAATTAATAAAGAAAGACTTGATTACCGAACAAGACAGTCTAAAGACTGCCTAAACTAAAGTCCCCAATGGCCTTAAACAGCTGGCACTGGACTCTGGCTAAAATTGAATTTGAGAGCTTTTCTTTTCGACAAACAAGTTTTGTGTCGTAGTAGACTTTGCTTTGAGTAGGGTAGCTTTGTTAGGGGAGAACTTAAATCGGAATAGACTAAGATAAACTAAGTCGATAAGGTTGGAAATCACAAACAAACGGACAATTACACCTGAACCGTATATTATTTAGTTTTTAAAATGAAAATATTTTGGAGAAAGAGGGGTAAAATAGTTGACAATAAACAAAACAAAGCTTTGTTTATTCACCAATAAAGTCTGTTGTTTGGCAACGATTTTGTTTTAAAGTTTAATCTGTAGAAGAAATACAATACGTTATAAAAATCCGTGACCCAAAAATTTTTACAAAAATATTTTAATATTTTGCGCTACAAAAATAATAAAACGTTAGCATTCCCAAATAAGCGAGCGAAACTAAAATTAATGTGAACGTAGCTTTTTCGCTACGTTCCTACGAAACTTCGTAGCATTGCTACGGCGTAGGTTCTTCATTTTTTTATAGAACATAAAATATTTATGGTTGTAGACGTTGCAACTTTTACTAGCGTAGTCACTACATATTACAAAGTAAAGTCACCTACATACGAGTATATATATGTTTGCAATAAACTCTATAACTAGATACTACAAGTATTTTATGCTGTTCTTACCAATATTTTTGCTTCACGATGAAGATTTTGAACTACAAAACAAAACTCTTAAAAACTGCTACGAAATAGATAGAAAAATAAAAATTTAGGGCGGTGCTAGTTGAAACTATAAACAAGTGGAGGTAGTAGTCCAACAAAATTATAAATGCGCAAGTTTATGAGGATGGATGTATGTATGGCTGTATTTATGTTAGTTACTCTTTCACAAAAAACTACTAGACAGATTGAAATGAAACTTTGCAGTAACATAGGTTATACATCTGAATAACACATGGGATACATTTTATCCCGAAATTCCCGCGGAAACAGGAACAATGCAGGTAACACCGGGGGCGAGGCTAGTCATAAATAAAGCTATAAATATATTCTTCAACGAGTTTCACTAAAAGCCCTTTTTCAGTTGTAAAGTAATTCACCTGATACACGTAGGGAAGCGGATATTGGGCGTCTAAGTGATGCGCCTGCGGAAATAGATCGTTAGAGACGTGCTTGAACCGTTCTTTGTAGATACATGTAGAGCGGTAATTATTTACTAAGATGAGGTAAAGAAGGTGAACTATAGGTAAATAAAAAGGTACATTGAATATACAAACAAATTTGTATTTTTAACCGACTTCAAAAGGAGGAGGTTCCTCATTTCGACAGTATATATGCTTTTTTATTCATTTGCTATATTAGTAGCTTGCGCTTTATCTGCGGTTGCCGTAATGGAACCGAAACGCCAGACATATTATTATAAAACAACTTAAAGCTGTTTGTCTGTGTGTAATCTATTTTCTCAAAAACTGCGGTTGCATCAATTTTATAAAGAGGAAGCTGGCTGCTTAACTTAATGTGGGGGCGCGACCCCTCTTAATCTGAGAAAATAACTTAAGCTTGATCTATAAAATGTTCACACTAGCGTCATCTATTGGATCGCCGGTGGAATCACCGCGCGGAACTGCTAGTAGCAATGAATATTCTATGTTGTCTCACTAATCAGAAAGATACTAACATAAAGCCCGGTTTCCACTGCAAGCGGAGCGGGCTCATTAATGACTCCGTTTAATTACCATTGCGTTACTTGTATAGACGCATAACACCTCAGTCTTAACAAAAACACGTAATGGCTGCCAAACGGAGTCATTAATGGGTCCGTTCCGCTCGCAGTGGAAACCGGGCTTTATAATGCAACAACGTTTCCGAGCGAAACTCTCTTGGAGAACTCTAAAGAATACTCAAGTATCCAACTTTTAGTGTGGTTTAATAATTTCGTTTTACTTTTTCTTAATTGGATTAATATTCAAGACACGGTACGGATAAAGGTAGATTTCGAAAATTTACGTATAAATACGGGTGTTTTCAAAAACTGTTGCAGCGAAAAATATCTTATACGTGGTAGGTAATGTATATAGTTGGAAACAAAAGCTCATTAAAAAAAATAACCAGCAGAGTTTCTTACCTTCTTTGCTGATGTTCTTCGGAATGGGTGGTAAGTTCAAAAGATTTTGGGGCCAAAGTTGAATAAAAATATTTGACTTTGACTTTGAAATTAAAAAAGACTGTTTCGAAAACTTTGGAACAATATCTTCTCTCTTATCTTCAAAATTTGTAATATTTTATATATTTTTAAATATATTTTCTATCTTCTATCTATAGAGCTAAAATCCAAGGCCAAAAAAGCTATTATAAAAAAGCTAAATATATTTTTTCTGCCTAATGAATTTTTTAATATACATTTTACATCCTCATAGCACAGTAGGTATACAGCCTCCGTGGTCTAGTGGTTTGAGCGCTCGGCTCACGATCCGGAGGTTCCGGGTTCGATTCCCGGTGGGGATATCTCACAAAAATCACTTTGTGAGACTGTCCTCAGTTTGGTTAGGGCATTGCAGGCTGAATCACCTGATTGCCCGAAAAGTAAGATGATTCCGTGCTTCGGAGGGCACGTTAAGCCGTCGGTCCCGGTTTCTTTCTACGGATAGTAGTCGTTACATGAGCCACGTCAGAGGCCTTTGGCGGCTCAATAACTCTGACACCAGGATTGGTCAAGTTGACCATCCACTCGATAAGAAGAAGGTATACATACAATCTTAACTTGTTTACCAATCCCGAAGCGGGTGCGGACACAACCCAAGACTAATCCCTAAGGCTAATATTCGGCGCGTCCAATCATATATACATCAGTGTGTATGTAACCATTACATACATACGTATACAGATTTTAGGGATCGCCCAATCTTGGGTACTACTTTGTTTCAGATTACAAGTTTGAGTTGTACTGAAAGGGTCTTTATATTTTTAAGAAATGCTGATGTAATTGTAACAGAATAACCTCGGCCGGCTAGTAGAGATAATTAGTTTAAATCGGCCACCCATCCCAGGACGACCGAGTTGCACGTTGCTTAACAATCGCAATGAACTAACATCGCATAGTCAAACATGTTTAATACAATTCACTGAACTGTTGTTAGTAAACTTAAATAACAAAAAGAAGCCTTTCGTCCTATAAAAATCCACTTCAGTGTCCCATTTTCCTCCTCACTCTCACTGAAGACATTTATACAACTTATTCACTGACTGATAATTTAAGAAAAAAACCAATCAGTCATCATTCAGAGTCAATCAGAGACAGAGAGAGAAAGATAGAGAGAGAGAGAGAGATTCAAACACGTAGAAAACAAGAATAAGAATATAACAACTAAGCACAAGATTAGCGTAAGACACATATTGCGGGTGCACCGACAGCACCTGCAACGGGAAAGTGTGATCTTTCATACAAATAATTATAAGGAATACTCGTACAACGTTACGCGACCCGTAACCGGACCGCACCCGCACTATGTGTGTTTCAGTAGTAGTACCAGTAGTATTAGCCTGTAACACCCCACTTCTGGGCAAAGGCCTCTGACCTCACTGAAGATATAAGTAAGTGAGCATTGTCATTAAATTTATTCAATCAAAGGAAATAGGTCGATACCCCTTCAGTGTATTTGTCGTACCCTCACGAACGAGTAAAGATAAATAAACCTCTCTAATATGTTTATACATACTATTTATATAAGAACCTTGTATTTTTATTTACATAGCCATGTGTATAGTGAGTGACCAGTGTATATTGAACTGTGGAGTGCATTTGATTAGATAGTTTGGAAAGGTCTAGTAATAATTGTAGTGTAGTTTTTTTGTTGAATAGGCCTGGGAGTGTTTTATAACTTCAATTGAAGGTCGTAGTTCTATAGTGAAGTCTTTTGGGAACTAAAGAGGTGTAATTTGTTTCAGCAGATGCTGTAAAATCTAAATCTATCTATATATATAAAATTCAAAGTCCTGACTGACTGATAATCAACAGCCTCAACCGCTACACCTAGAAACATGAAATTAGGCAGGAAGGTTCTTCAAGTGACGTAAGTGCACACTAAGAAAGGATTTTCGAAAATTTCTCCGGGAACGGGCTCAGCGCGGGCAAAGCCGCGGGGCGCTGCTAGTATAATATAAAATTCAAAGTCCTGACTGACTGATAATCAACGCACAGCCTCAACCGCTACACCTAGAAGCATGAAATTTGGCAGGAAGGTTCTTTAAGTGACGTAAGTGCACACTAAGAAAGGATTTTAAAAAAATCCTACGGGAATGGGCTCAACGCAGGCAAAGCCGCGGGGTGCTGATAGTTTTTAATATGATTTTAGACCCTTATTTAAATTACCGTGTATTGTAACATTGTAAAAATATTGTTGTTAAAAAATACCAAAATATGAACTTTAAGTCTGACCAAACAAAAGTGACCAAAGGTTTCTCATCTCACCGAAGATATCAGTAGAGTAAGAAGGGTTTGGCGTAATCACCACGCTTGCCAGATTGGTGATTTCAAACCCGAGCCTCAGTCTTGGCAGGCGAGTGCACATGCCAGAAGACCACCGATGCTATATCCAAGCAAAAACAATGCTTTTTATTTATACAAAAAAAGTAGAATAACGATTAAGATAAAAATAGTTATTCAATGAAACTAAAATAAGATCCAAAAGATTGACAAGTTCCAATAAATCTTGTTTCCAAGTTTTGACGTCCCGACTTATCATTGTATATCTCTTACGTTACATGAGCCCTCAGGCTTATTAACTCTGACACCAGGATTGTTCAAGTTGACCATCTACTCGATGAAGAAGAAGAAGATTGAATATCTCTTAATAACTACATTACGGTCCTTGTCTGTGTATCAAAACGTGTCGATTGCGAATGATTTCCAAGCAATTTCCGCTTCATCGATCGAGTATTATCCTGTTACGAGTTTAGAGGCAGTTCCTGAACCTTCGCGGCTCAGTGCTTAACCCTTTGTTCATATTGTTTGTATCAATATTGTATTCAGAGTGGAGTTCTTATGGAATCGCTTTTGTTTTTATTTCGACTGATATACATGGTAAGGGTTGAGGTTTTGATCTTCGGTAAGCGTTTTATAATTTTGATACTAATTTGTAGAACTTTTAATTGGTTGAGATTAAACTTTAATTTATTTATTTAGCCTAGAGCTTAGTTTGGGTCTAATTAGCCGTGTGTGAATTTGTCCGAGTAATATATCATTATTATTTTATGATTCATTTTCAATTCGTTAGTAGTCAATCCTGGTGTTGAAGTTTTTGGACCACATAAATATTATGGTATTTCGTCTATAATGTGACGGCTTCGTGGCGGTCTAAAAACTTAGATCTCTAAAAACATCAGGGTTAGCAATTACGAACTTACTTACTTTTAGGTATTGTAAAATCTTAGCTACTTTTATACCATGCGTACCCAATGTCTACAATTATGTAGGTTGCGTTTTCAAATTAATGTTAACTAGCCGCGAGCGCGATTACACGCGTTCCCGTGGGAATTTCGGGATAAAATGTATCCCATGTGTTATTCTGATGTAAAACCTATATTACTGTAAAGTTTCATTCAAATCCGTTCAGTAGTTTTTGCGTGAAAGAGTTACAAACATACATCCATACTCACAAACTTTCGCATTTATAATTTTCGTAGGATTATAGGAAGATAGGATTGGAATAAATGCTCGCCTTTTCGGTCAAGAAATGCTAAAAATATCTACAATATCCATCTATTATATTACTCCAACGTTTGTAATACCCATTGTTACTGACTGATATTTATATTCCCCTCAGGGCAACATTATCTCAACGTACCCAGTTATTTTTCATAAAAATATGCCCATTATATCAATCTTTCATAAAGATATTTGGATAGTCTTAAGATATATTAAACTTATTATTTGGCGTATTTTACGTAAACATACTTAGATTCTTAGTATGTATCGATGTCATGTGGTTTTACACAAGATTTTCTTCAGTAACTAATTATTATTTTGCTTTGGTAACTGTGTTTTGTTACATCTATACTAATATTATAAAGCTGAAGAGTTTGTTTTGTTTGTTTGTTTGTTTGTTTGTTTAAACGCGCTAATCTCAGAAACTACTGAACCGATTTGAATAATTCTTTTTGTAATAGATAGCCACATTCAACGGGAAGGTTATAGGCTATTTTTCATCCCGAAATTCCTACGGGAACGGGTACAACGCGAGTAAAACCGCGGGGCGCTGCTAGTAAGATATAAATACATATAATTTTTTAAAGATATGATATATGCAGACCAACTAAAAGAAAGAGCAAAGGTCGTGTCACACGAACAGCTGAAAAGGATGGCAGATGATGGAGAAAAGTGGAAAGAACTCCATCGACAAGAGCCTAGCTCTTAAGTTAAAAAGCGGCCAAGTGCGAGTCGGACTCGCCCATGAAGGGTTCCGTAGCAGCGAGTAACATAATAAAGAAGTTCTTGAAATAAATGTTTTTTTATTTACATTTGAGTTATTGAATGAATAATCAGTATTTTTTTGCGGTTTACGATTTATGTCGTAAAAAAAAAAACTACTAACTAGACCTCGTTCAAACCAATTTTCGGTGTTAGATTACATTGTTATGTACATCATATATTTTTTTTAGTTTTATCATTCTCTTATTTTAGAAGTTACAGGGGGGGGGACACACATTTTACCACTTTGGAAGAGTCTCTCGCGCAAACTATTCAGTTTAGAAAAAAATGATATTAGAAACCTCAATACCATTTTTGAAGACCTATCCATAGATACCCCACACGTATGGGTTTGATGAAAAAAAAAATATTTTTTTCATTTCTAAGTATGGGAGACCCCCCTAAAATTTTATTTTTTTTCTATTTTAGTGTGAAAATATTAATGCGGTTCACAGAATACATCTACACACTAAGTTTCAACAACATAGCTCTTATAGTTTCGGAGAAAAAAGGCTGTGACATACGGACAGACAGACGGACGGACAGACAGACAGACAGACATGACGAATCTATAAGGGTTCCGTTTTTGCCATTTGGCTACGGAACCCTAAAAAGGTGATATAATAAAATACATTTTTAATTTTGATACTCTGCTACCTCTACCACCTTAAAAATAGCCAATACTTAAAACGTATCTAATCCACACTACACCGCCAAAGTATTAAAAGACACCCTACCATTGAAACGGCCATAGAACGCTATTTACCCCGCCGTAACCCATTTCCAAAATACTGCCCATTCAGACGTTCAAAGCCTTTGCCCAGTGTGTAGTTCCTGAATGCTGCGTTAAATTCTCCAAATGCCGCGTTAAATCTGATTGAAAGCCCATTGTGCGTTATGTGGAGCGAATTTCGTTTTGTCAAGGGTAACAATATACGTACGACAGTGTGAAGACATTGTATGTAGTGTTGGGGTAATCTGAGGGTCAGTCGGTGTTATTGTTGTCATGGGTAGCGGAATTTATAACCTACAAACTTTGGTTGTTAAATTCAAGTAATGTACTAGGTATACATCTATCCTACTAATATGTATTATAAATGCGAAAGTTCAGATGGATGTATGTATGTATGTTTGTAACTCTTTCACGAAAAAACTACTGGACGGATTTAGGTGAAACTTTACAGTAATATAGATTATACATCAAAATAACACATGGGATACATTTTATCCCGAAATTCCCGCGGGAGTGGGTACAACGCAGGTAACACCGCGGGGCGCGGCTAGTACATATTATAAAACAAGGTCCCCAAAGGCTGACTGTGTGTATTTAACTAATTTTCTCAAAAATTACTGAACGGATTTTCAAACTGTTTTCACCAATACAAATCAGTTCCAAAAGAGGGATTGTCACTACGTGACTACATCAGGGCTAGTATTTAATTTAATTAGATAATATTTAAAGTTGATACCAAATATAATGGTACTTATTTCTTATCAGATCGCCCACTACTTGATCGATCACCTATAGTGACAGTTGAAATATCTTGTTAAAACTCAGTCCCAGTAGTTTCAATATTAGACCATATTGGAGACTGTAAGTGGATTCATAACTTCGAAACTAGGGATTGTCTCAAACTACAAGTACAAAAGAAAATGACAAATGAATTCATATATTTCAAACCTTCGTATTATGTAAAATCTTTAATACATTCACCGACAAAAATAACTCAATACATCCACAACGAAATACTCGAAGTTCCAAAATCATTCTAACCTTTAGCAGTGCATCGGGTACACAAGACCGGGCATTGCAAACTAAGTTGTTACCGCCGCACATACAAATGGGGTACAAAATGTACAGGGGTCATTGTGTACCCCAGAAAGTGAAGGGTTGATGTTTACAAGCAAAAGGCGAGTTTGTCGTTATTGAAAGCTGGCTTTTACCTGTGGGGAAATTCAGTTTGAATATCAAAAGGTTAGATTTGGAACTATATTTTGTAAAATGGATGTTATTGTCCTTGTTATAATATAATAATATTATAATACACCAGACGGTTCACACACGGTTAATTAGACCCAAAGTAAGCTCTAAGTTTGTATTTATGGAATCTAACTCACTGGTATAACTACACAAATACTTGATAAGAATATATAATTGACACCCCGACGTCGTCACCAACCGTGTTGACTCCGGGCGGGAATCGAACCCGCAACCCCAGACACAGTAAGCTCTCTCACTGCCACTGTGCCAACGGGCTTGTTGATAGTAAAGTAGAATAAAATAAATATTATATTTGTATTACCAATAGTCTACAATTATACTCGTACAAAAGCAATGAACTAATCTAATCTATACTAATATTATAAAGCTGAAGAGTTTGTTTTGTTTGTTTGTTTGTTTGTTTGTTTAAACGCGCTAATCTCAGAAACTACTGAACCGATTTGAATAATTCTTTTTGTAATAGATAGCCACATTCAACGGGAAGGTTATAGGCTATTTTTTATCCCGAAATTCCCACGGGAACGGGCACAACGCGGGTAAAACCGCGGGGCGCTGCTAGTTGAATATAGTCCTACATCGTACTAAGCAACGACAGCGACAACGACAGCGACAACGATGCAGCTCGACCCCTACTTGGATGGGTGGCTGATAGTGGCATATCTATACGAGCGATACCGTGCTTCGGAGGGCACGTAAAATTGTCGGTCCCGGTTGTTTCAATCGTCAGACCATGTCGGAGGCCTTCAGGCGGTCTACAACTACGACACCAGAGTTGACCACTAACCTAGATAAATGCCGTAAAGTTATAGATAGGTTATACAAAGTATTAGCCTGTAATGTTCTACTGCTGGGCAAAGGCCTCTCATCTCACTGAAGATATCAGTACAGTGAGGAGAATTAGGCATAATCAGTACTCTTTTGTTGTATTAGTAAAGCTGTATAAGAATCAGTCAATACGAAAGTGATACGCTTTCACACAAACTCAACTCGAAAAGAAATGAGATAGCAGTTACTACTTATCCAATCTAACTTACTCACACCTACTCCACTAAACCAAGTGTAAACATGCCTTCATCATAGTGTTAGGGTAGATTCAGACTAGTGTTTTTTCAGTGCCTTTTGTTATACACGCTTGGGGTTGGTATACATCCGATGGGAGATACGCTTCGTATTTGAATTTTGTTGATTTGCATCGGTTGCAGAACGCTGTAAAAGGCAACAGTAAAAGGTAATTGACTTTCCTTTTGTGCTTTTCGGCGAAATCGTACTGGAATTGTGCTGAAGGCATGATTGCAATAAGCTAAACTAAGTTAAGCTCATCAACTTCGAATTTCGAATGTGGTTAAAGACGAGACACGCGCTACCAAAAACGCGCAGAAAAAATAACCATTCTGTAACCGTCCTTAGTGTAAACGACTCCCATTGGATGCCACATGTATTACAAGTTACACGGTCCGTTTTCTCCTAACAAATTAGCACCATTTTCCTTCCTACAATCCCACTCATTATGTTACTGGCTCCTGAATAATGTATTATATTTGTTAGGTTCCGTTAAATGGGGTGGAAATGTATAAGAATAATGTTTTTCGACTTGTCTGTGTGACAATTGTTTTGGTGACATTCTGGTTTTGGAAGAAGAATCAAATAAAACTGAGGTTTCGAGACGTAAAGATAAAGACGTAAGTATAGTAACATTGCATGAGTGCAATCTTACTATACTAACGTCTTTATAAACATTCTCATTTAAAATTAAGATTCACATTAAGGCCGAATAAAAATATGTGTTTTGGAAATGACTAATAGTCTGTACTTTTGTAGGAAAGGAAATATAGGTGGTTATTACAGCACCACAATTATTGTTGAACTTGGGCGATGGTTTTACACGTCAATAATGTTATGCAACGCTCAACGCACCCACTACTTATTAGATAGGCGAACAGTACGAGTAGTTGTAAAATAGTCAGGTATAACTGTTGCAATCCTAAACCATGTCAAAGGCCTTTAGGCGGTCTAAAAGCCAGCATACTATGAATTTTCATAAGATAAGAAGTAGTAAATAAGACTACTGTTACTGAATCAAGTTAACGTGTATTTTGAATGAAATTGTATCATGGTATTTTACTAACCTATACTAAAGAGGACTTACTGAACGTATCAGACGCTGCCCTCTCTCTTGTGAATTACTGGTCCGGGAAAATATAAATACTAAAAATTATTTTGCGCCATTGACTCGAAAGAAGAAGAAGACTAACATATACGAAGTGGTTTATTAGATTAAAACAAATACTTGTCATTCTACGTCCCCAGATACACTTCGCTTATATCTTAAAACGTTTTTATTTAAACGTCAGCTAAAAATGTAAAATCAAAGCGAAGTGAATCTGTAAACGTTTCAATTCAACCAATACAAAGTTCAGTTAAGTTTTAATAGAGCATAATGATTCGCAAATCGCTACTCATTAAGCTATCCCCAATTTGCATCTGACTGATTACTCGACTATGAAACGCTATCAGGGTAGTACTAATTTGCATTCTGCATGAGGTAATTGGTTGAGGCAGGGGGAAATATAGTTAAAGAAGCCTTTGGATACGAACGTGGGTTTGCTTGAGGCCTTAGGCTAAAGCCCGGTTTCCACTGCGAGCGGAATGGACCCATTAATGACTCCGTTTGGCAGCCATTACGTGTTTTTGTTAACACTGAGGTGTTATGCGTCTATACAAGTAACGCAATGTTAATTAAACGGAGACATTAATGAGCCCGCTCCGCTTGCAGTGGAAACCGGGCTTTAGGCTGCGTTTTTTTAGGAGCGGAGTGGAGCTGTGCGGAGCTCAATTGATCAATCACAGTGCGTTTTCTATTTTAAATGTCTTTTGTGGCGCTCGTGGCGTAGTTCGACTAAGCGATGTTAGTTCATTGCATTTGTAAAGCAACGTGCAGCTCAACCCCTACTTGGATGGGTGGCCGATAGTGGCATTTCTATCTGAGCGCTACCGTGCTTCGGTAGGCACGTAAAGCAGTCGGTGCCAGTTGATTCAATCGTCAGACCATGTCGGAGGCCTTTAGGCGGTCTAAAAACTCCAACATTTTAATAATGGTAATGCGTTGTGATAGGTCGATTGAGGTTCGTACAGTTTCGCTTGACTTTAATGGAAGCAACTATCTAGGCGCCAAGCGCTCAGTGCGGCTGATCGCGAACATTCGCGAATGTTCGTTTTACTAAGCTTCTCGGTAGATGACTTGACTAAGCGCTAGGCGCCAACCAAGCCTGCTTGTGCGTTCTTACCCTTCTGGTTCTTTTAATTTTTTCTGTTTTGTATTTCCATTTTCTTGTTCTATTTTCAAGTGGTGGCAGGAAATTGAATTATCGTGCATACGATGTAATGTTACTTTGCATACGATGGGACTTTGACTTAATTATTTTGTTCTATGCATCGAATTAGCACTAATGTTCTTGTTACTTTCAATTACTTCGCTACCGTGCTTCGGAAGGCTCGTAAAAGTCAGATAAAAAAGTTCTAGAAGGTTAGTGGCCAACCCTGGTGGTGGAGTCTTTAGACCGCCCAAAGGCCTCCGACATGGTCTAACGATTGCAACAACCGGGACCGACAAATTAACATGTCCTTCGAAGCACGGTAGCGCTCAGATAGAAATGCCACTATCGGCCACCCATCGAAGAAGCGGCCGAGCTGCACTATGCTTAACAATCGCAATGAACTAAAAAACACTTTGACAAACTACGCCACGAGCGCTACAGTATTTATTTACAACTAGCTGTGCCCCGCGGTTTCACCCGCAGCGCCCCCGTTCCTGTGGGAATTTTGAGATTTTTATTCCTTATTTTTCATATATAAAAACCTTGTCCTGACAACAAAGAACACATTAAAAAAAGAATCATCCAATTTAATGCAGTCATTCTGAAGTTATGCGCTTAGCAACAGATCCAGCGATTCATTTTTATATTATAGATACAGTTTATTTTAAGAAAACTATTTCTGCGAGTCTTTGTTACTGAAATGCCTTATTCACGGAACGTAAGCAATTATTATCTATCGATAGTGCTGACGCTCCTTTCATAAATAATACAGAAGGTTCGAGTAACATTTTGATTTACAATAACTTCTATGAAATATTTGGCACTCCTCCAAAGGTGCTAGTACAAACCAATCTAAAATGTACACTTTCTATAATAATAGACAAAGGAATATAGTCCTTAATGCGTTCACAATAGAAGTTAGAGAGTTAATAGTCTAGCGTAAAAATGCTGAATTTATGTTACAACTTGTGGAAACTTTTTTCGTTTGATATTTTGCCAATACGTGTGATTACGAAAATTGTAAAAGGAAAATTGATGGGAAATATAAATGTATAATGATGTAAATAAGATGGAGCGTAATCGTAATAAAAATATATGTTATTTATGATCATGTGGATTGGTATGGAATGTGTAATTTGTTCGTTATATTACCTTATATTTATTACTAGCAGCGCCCTGTGGTTTTACCCGCGTTGTGCCCGTTCCCGTGGGAATTTCGGGAGTTTTTTTAACATAAAAACCTTCCTTTTGAATCACTCTACCTATTACAAAAAACCGCATCAAAATCCGTTGCGTAATTTTAAAAATTTAAGCATACAGACAAACAAACAGAAGACAAACAGACGCGACTTTGTTTTATACTATGTAATGATCATAAAAAAGCGCTGTCTACTGCCACCGAACTTTATATTCATACGCTTATGGTTCATATTAACTTTTTCAAATAAAAATCCGAAACCATCGAAGAGATGAAACCGACTTCAAAATTGGTGTTTCTTCTCCTTGAGTACGTTCAACTTAGTTAAAAAAAACTATTCCGAAAGCATTAAGCAAGCTTTAATTTACCGAAAGAATTTCCGAAATCGGAGACAAAAAATGAGAAACTGAAAGAAGTTTTCTTGGGTTATTGGAGTCGGTTGAAAAGGAAAATATTATCTATAGTGACTATTGAAACGCTAGTAATATCGGTTGTCATTCCAATACAATTGAAATCAAGTTAAACAGATAATTAAAAAATCAAAATGATAATAGACATTTCTCACTTTTTCTTCAACTTTTTATTGAATGACACCAACCCTATGACAATGTAATACGTACTTCCAATAGTCCCAGATCAAGTGATTAGTTGAGTATTTCCAAACCTCACGTGCCACATAAAACAAAATTCAAAAGACAAGCCTCATTCCTAACACCTAAAATCCTCGATGAGAATACCTCGCTGCACTATTCAATACATCCAGTTGGCCACACTTTGTATTGTCCATTCCCCTAAGATTTCAGACATTTCCTACCAACGTGTAACACATAAAGACGTACATTTTCCATTCATATATTCGACAAAGTCCGACAAAGTTCAGTCACATAGTTCTTTGTGATGGTAATCCAAACACCACAATAGGTTGAATTGCATGCTAGCGTAAATAAGGTTAGGCAACATAGGGGGCATTTTCTATGTGATTATGGGGCATAACTTTGTTTGTTTGGCTTTGTCAGGTGAAAAATTATATGAAAATACGTAGGTTGTTTTATTTAGATTTTAGTAGATTTTTAATTATTGGTATTAAAGTTAAAGAAAAATTGGTAGGTAGGAAAAAAACTACCTACACACGCTCAAAGAGAGGGAAAGAGAGAGAGAGAGAGAGAAATATACAAACACTTCTATATTACACACTAGCAGCGCCCCGCGGTTTTACCCGCATTGTGTCCATTCCTGTGGTAATTTCGGGATGAAAAATAGCCTATGTTACTCGTGGATAATGTAGCTTTCGAATGGTGAAAGAATTTTTTAAAACGGTCCAGTAGTTTTTGAGCCTATTAATTACAAACAAACAAAGTTTTCCTCTTTATAATATTAGTGTAGACAAACTAACTCAAGACTCGCTTTTTATGTTACAGCTTAAAGACGTAGTTAACTTAATTACTTCACACAGAAGTTACCTCAAGATCTTTAAGTAAAACTGTAAGATTTAAAAAAAGGTCAAAATAACTTCAGCGGTTTAATTAAATCAACCCTTAGTTATTATCTGTCTTGCTTATATAATTATAATCCGAGAGGAAAAATCTTCATTAACTAAAAGACCGCGGTAACTTCTTTGATTAAAAATATTTTAACTTCAAATTAGGTCAGAGTTTGTAAAGGATTTTCTAATTAGATATTAATGTTTGAGAGATTTTTATTGCTTTTAATTGTATTTGAAATTGTTTTAGATACAAATATTTCGGAAGCAATAATGGTTTAACGATTGAAACTACCGGGACCGACATTTAAACGTTCAACTCTGAAGCACAAAAAGGAGGGAACACCTAATAATTACTCAAATGAGAACCTCCTTCTTTCCATGTCAGTCAACTGTGAAATCAGATAATGGACAAAGAAGTAAAGTATTAGCCTGTAATGTCCCACTGCTGGCCAAAGGCCTCTCATCTCACTAAAGATACAGTGAGGAGAGGCATTTAATAATTGGTTAATGGACAAATTAACCGATTAAACGCCGCATTAATTTGTGGTTTTCAATGGAACGGTGCCGTTAGACCACATAAATATTGAGGTGAAAAATTAACATTTAAATCAATGTTTAACGATAATTACTTGGCCGATTAATTGAATCAAGTTTTGTGATTCTCATTTCTATCGATTTTAATTTTCAAATTTTAAATTAAATTATTTAATATTGATTTAACACTAGCTGTGCCTTGCGGTGTCATACGCATTTATTCCGTCACTGCTTACCGTTTAAACCTTGTGACATTTATTTTCATAGAGAATCTGTTTTTCTGATCACCAAAAATGTATATATATGTTACGGCTAATACCCGAAGTGCGGCTACACCTAGTTTTAGCCGGTTAGAACTAGGTGCATATATATGTCATTTTAATGAAAAGAGAGAGTTTAATATATAGTTTATTTTATATATTTTATTACGAATAGTAAGTAATTCGGTAGGTTAGGGTTATTTTTTTTTTCATGTTTAAACTCTCTCTTTTCATTAAAATGACATACGGCTAATACCCGAAGTGCGGCTACACCTAGTTTTAGCCGGTTAGAACTAGGTGTAGCCGCACTTCGGGTATTAGCCGTAACATATACATAAAAAATATGTCCATCGAGCCTTTTCTTTACAACACCCCCAATGGCTCGTAGCTTGTCAACTTGCTCACTATCAACAAAGTAAGCGGAAGACCATTCATTAATTTCCAGTAGGTTAATATCCAACCCTGGTGTCGAAGGTTTTGGACCGCCTAAAGGCCGACATGGTCTAACGATGGAAACAAGTGGGACCGACTGCGATACATGCCCTCCGAAGCATGATAGCGCTCAGGTAGAAATGCCACTATCGGCCACCCGAGGAGGAGGCGAGCTGCACATTGCTTAACAATCGCAATGAACAAGTGGAAGTAAGCTCAATAAATTCCTATTGTCAAGAAGCTGGTTAGATTACCATACAGTCTGCACCATAAGCCACCAGAACGTAAACACTATTGTGATTCCACAACTCCAAACAATATCCTGCTTTTCATATCAATAACTTGTCCTGAAATAAATTTGAATATCAAAAAGAAGTGTTGTTTGTTGACAGTATAGAAATTGTATATTGGGCGAAAAATACTAACGCTCACGCTAATATATGTAATAAAGCAGAAGAGTTTGTTTGTTTTGACGCACTAAATAGAACAACAGTTGGATTTGAAAAATATTGTTTTGTATTAATAGATTAGTCATGTTCAATAGAATCCTACAAAGATATCTGCATTTATAGCTATCTTAAATACTACCACTACAGACCACAATACTACATTTCTCTCTTTAGCCAAAACAAAAGATAAAAAAACTCCAGACAGTACTAAAACTACCATTGACTTCAATAGCGCTCTTCTATATTTGCAAAATACAAATTTAGCTGAACTTCTTTTTATTGACGACCCTAATTTAGTTATAGACTCCCTAATTGATAGGCTCACTGAATCGCTGACAGCGAATACTCGTACCTCTGTTATACCAAATAGTAAACGATTATTAAAACCCTGGATTACTCAAGGTATTCTACGATGCATCAGAAATCGCAATTCCTTACAAAAAAAGGCTAAAAGCAACCCCCATTGTGAAATTGCACAAATTACCTATGTCCGCTACAGAAATTTTTGTAATAATCTAATTAAAAAATTAAAACGGAAATATAACAGGGAACAGATTACTAACTCTATCAAAAACAACAGGCTTCTTTGGAATAATATAAAAAAAATAACTTACACAAGCAAATCAAGAACGGCAAATAATGAACTTATGCATATTAAAGAATCTCCTGTCAAGTCTGCTAATTTCATTAATAAATATTTTGCAAATATTGGCAAAGACCTGGCTCTGAAAATACAGCGTAATAACAAAAACAGTACCAATTTCTCAGATAAACTTCCTTCACTTAAGAACTCAATGGTACTTTTGGAGACGGATGAGAACGAAGTTCGCAACACTCTAATGAGCTTGCGATCTGATAGTGCCCCAGGTTGGGATAATGTTCCCACTTCCTTTCTGAAACTAGCGAAAAACGAAGTTGTGCCGATTATAACACACCTTGCCAACCTTTGTTTCCAGAAAGGAATTTTCCCAGCCACATTAAAAAAATCCATTATCACCCCGGTGTTCAAGAGTGGAAACAGAGACGACGTTAATAATTATAGGCCGATATCTGTCCTAACTTCTATCTCAAAGGTTCTGGAAAAACTGATCAATACTCGCCTCTTAAATTACCTAAATAGTTTCAATATCCTATCTTCACATCAATTTGGATTTAGGCAAAAAATTTCAACTGAAGATGCTGTCATTGCACTAAGTTCTCTGCTAACTGTACAGCTTGATAAAGGAAACAAATGTATAGCAGTTTTTTTGGACCTTAAGAAAGCTTTCGATACCGTCTCTGTTCCCATTCTTTTACGGAAGCTATATGCTCTCGGAATTCGTGGCACACCATTTTCATTGTTCAAGGATTATCTTTCCTGTAGAACACAAAAGGTTAAACTTGGTCTAACCGTCGGTGAAGAGGCGGAAGTATCATACGGCGTGCCTCAAGGTAGTGTACTAGGTCCCACGCTATTCTTGACCTACATAAACGACCTCTGCAATCTGAGGATTGACAATGCCAACATTTTCTCCTATGCCGATGATACTGCCGTCGTTTTCACTGGCAAAACATGGGAAGAAGTTAAAACTAGTGCAGAAAAAGGTTTAGCTATTATTGCAGCATGGCTAAACGAAAACCTGCTCACCCTAAACACCAGCAAAACTAATTTCATTTGTTTTAACATTTATAACAAAACTCAGCCAGACTTTAATCTCAAAATTCATTCGTGTGACACCTCTTACTTTAGACCTTGCTGTAACTGCCCCACTATAGAACAAGTTAATCAAACAAAATATTTGGGGGTGATTGTTGATCAGCGGCTAACATGGTATCCTCATTTAGAACAAGTCATGAGTAGAGTGCGTAAGCTGATATGGTTGTTCAAAGAACTAAGGCATGTCGTTCCCAAGTCGGTTAAGGTAAATGGCAGAAATAGAAATCTCTTAAATGAAATTTATGTGACCTTAGTGCAATCTGTTTTGGTTTACTGCATAACCATATGGGGTGGAGCGGCTAAAACAAGGTTCCTTGATTTAGAACGCGCTCAAAGAGCATTATTGAAAGTAATGTATTTCAAAAAAAGAAAATTCTCCACTGAAAGACTTTATGAACTGTCTAATCTATTGACAGTTAGGAAACTATATTTATATCACATAATTTTAAAAGTGCATAAGGGACTGCCATTTGATCCAAAAATCCAGGAAAAAAGAAATAAATACAATATAGTATACATTCCAAAAACGAAAACTGAATTTGCAGGTAGGCAATATAAAAAACGCTCGGCGGTTTTATATAATAGAATAAATAAAATTATATACCTAGTCAGGTCATAAATTCTGTCACATGTTTAATATAAAATAATTGAAACAAGTTTATTCTTTATGTAACCATTTATATACCAAAATGAACTTAACAAAACATAGATTCTTATAACAATAAAGTTTATTCAAAATGACCTCCGTGATTTTGAATACAGGCCTTTAATCTGCGCGGCCAGTCGTCTATCGCTGCACGAACGAGGTCCATGTCAATATCGGCGGCTGCCTTAATCAAGGATGTCTTGAGTGACTCCAAATTGGGATGAGGCTTTGAGCACGCCTTTTCCTCCAAGTGTTGCCATATCTTGTAATCTAACGGATTCAAATCTGGACTGGAGGAGGGCCAGTCTTCGTGCCGGATGAAGTCGATTTCACGCGCCGCCAGCCAGTCTTGTGTGCTCTTCGCTCTATGAGCTGGCGCCGAATCTTGTTGGAATACCCAGTGCTTGTTATTGAACATGATATGAGAAACAGGTTCCACAAGGTTCGTCAGGACTGTATTTTGATACACAACTGCATTCGTTTTTACACCTTTCTCACAAAAATGTACCTCTGTTAAGCCCCAATAAGAAACTCCCAACCATACCATGAGCGAGGATGGAAAATGACCTCGTTGGACACGCGGAATACGTTTGCTCGCTTCTTCACTACTGTGTGCGTACACCTTATCATTTTGTTTGTTGTAGCTCTCTTCTACGGTAAAAATTTTTTCATCCGAAAAAAGAATTTCCCGATATTTTTTTCCCGCGTACCGCTTCAACAAAGCGCGGCATCTCTTCAGTCTCAGGTCCATTAGACGAGCATTCAAACGATGTCCTGTTTTTCTTCGATATGCCCGAAGCCCTAAGTCTTCATTTAACACCCTTTTCACCGTGGTTCTGCTTAACCCCATCTGAAGGGCCAACAGTTTCTGCTTACGTTTGGGATTTCTTTGAATTCGCGCCTTCACAGCTTTTATCACTGCTGGAGTCCTAACAGACCGAGGGCGACCACTTCTTGACCTGTCATCTACACTAGAGTCTTCATTGTATCGTTTGATGGTACGATAAACGAATCTTTTGGTTATATTCAAATTTTTCAGTATGTCAAAAATTTGAATTGGCGCGTAACCGCAACGATGCAACGCAATAACTGCAACACGGTCTTCTTTAAGCGTCCACTCCATATTTAAAAATGAGTAAAATTCTAAAAAGTATACATTTTTATTTTCATGAACAATTCGAAATTAGAATTCAATAAACTTTTTTGTGGCCAGCATTCTAAAAGAAAAGTTTTTACTGTGTGACAATACTTATGACCTGACTAGGTATATATACGACAAAAAATATTCTGAAACTAGGAACATACTTACGACATGGCTACATAATCTGAACTATTTAGAAACGGAAAGATTTGTTAATTAATATTCTTAATATATCTCGTATAACTAATATAATTACACACACGCGAACACCCACACCCAAACTCACACACACACACACACACACACACACACACACACACACACACACACTTACTCACTCACTCACTCACTCACTCACTCACACCCACCCACCCACACCCTCACCCACCCCACACACACACACACAATCATAACTGGATAACTTATTTATTGTTCTATTTTGTTTTTATTTAATTTTCAATACTCATTGTTTCATAAATAATAATTATAATAATGACTTATATTTATAATGTAAGGGAAGAGCGGAGCCTCCAAATACAGGCATATTTTTGCTTAAATGGAGACTCCACGAATAATATTGTAAGCTAATTGTATTTTTGAAATAAACATATTTTATTTTTATTTTATTATTTAATAGAAAAGTTATAAACTATAGTACCTATATGTAGATACTCGTACTATTCTATGGAGGTAATTTTTTAAATTTGTTTGTATGTTCGAGCTAATCTCTGGAATTACCTGTCCGATTAGAATAGTTCTTTTTGTAATAGATAGCCACATTCAACGGAAAGGTTAAAGGCTATTTTTCATCCCGAAATTCCAATGGGATTGGACACAACCCAGGTAAAACTGCGGGGCGCAGCTATTTTAAAAATATATAATATAAAAAAACATTTATTGCTTTTTAAGTACATAAATAACATGAGTTGTATCTACATACCAAAATTTTAAGGTAACAGGTACGACTCAGACAAAGTCACGGGGCGCTGCTACTATATCTATATATAAAAGTAGTGGGAAGATGTGTTTATGTTGTTAGAAGTTTAGAGGAAGTTTTGACAGTTGTATTAAGAATAAGATTGATTTAGGGGAGTACAGTAAAATTCTGTCTAATATAAATGAAAAATGAGTATTTTTTAATGTAAATATTAGAAATAGAAAATGTAATAATTTTTTTAATATAATTTTGGTATATTTTACATTTCACTGAGCACTTTTCCCAGACGCATATTTATGTAGATTCTCATGACTCTAGACTTAAGGCGGTCTAAATAGAAAGTACAAAAATAATTAAGATATTGACAGCAATAGTACAACGTCACTATAATCTTTACTTACATAATAAAGATATCGTAATGTAATAGATTAGATCCACATTCAAATGAAATGTTATAAATCATTTTTCATTCCAAAATTCCTACAAACACGGGCACAATACGTGTCAAACCGCTGGGCACTGCTAGTGTAAAAATATAGATAACTCAACTATAACAAAGTCTTACGTATAGCTTTTCTCTTTAGAAATTGTATAGAATTATCCACAAACAGCGACCCAAGTCGCAGGCACAGCTAGTCAAAATATAAAGTATGTACATAATATTATGTCGCGAGATTGAACCGTGATTGTATCGCACGGAAGCCAGGTGTCGTGTCTATGCATGTGTCGCGATGTGAAGCATTAGCTTGGTGCAAGATGGAAGATTGTTGAGGAAAAATACATCATTTTTATTCATAATTTCTTCTAACAGCCTCCGTGGTCTTGTGGTTCGTCGCCCGGCGCACGATCCGGAGGTTCCGGGTTCATTTCCCGGTAGGGACAATATCTCACAAAAATCTCTTGTGAGACTGTCCTCAGTTTGGTTAGGGCATTGCAGGCTGAATCACCTGATTGGGCACGTTAAGCCGTCGGTCCCGGTTACTTTCTACGGATAGTAGTCATACATGAGCCATGTCAGCAGGCCTAGACAAGTGGCAAACGCTCCATATCGATTCTATTTCTATAAACGCAAGCGCCTCAGCGAAAACGATAACAATTTGGTAGCCAAGTGTACAAAGACTTGTCGAACGCTCAGTCGATTCGTTCGTTCGATAAAAATCAGACGTTGTCATGGTTTCGCTGGAAAACGTCATTAAATGACGTTGACGACGTTGACTTTAAATGTTAAGAATGTCAAAATTACGGTCATTTTGACATTCTTAACATTTAAAACTTTTCGCCGATTTCAAATCAGACTTTAACTTTAATATTTGTGTTTTTGTTGGATTTTTCAATTAAATTATCATTGTACGTCGCATTGTTATTAGTTTAAATAAGGATTATTTCGCCTATAAGTTTTTTTTCTACAACAGCAACGCTCAGTTTTTATTTTGTAGCGATATCTACAAGGTCCTAGCGTTCGCTAGGTGTCGAACGCTAGCAGTAGAATTCGTGTGTCAAAAATGCCACTTGGCTACCATTTCTATGACCCAAATGTGTTATTCTGGCGTTTCGTTTCAACGAATAGATTAATTGAACATTTGGCTACCAATTTCAAAGTCTATACGTCGAATCAAATTACATATCGAAAGCGAATGTCAATCTCATACATTGAGCATTCTATTCTATTCTATCTTACTAATAGAAAAGCCACTTGTCTAAGCCTGCAGAGGTCTTTGGCGGCTCAATAACTCTGACACCAGGATTGGTCAGATTGACCATCCACTCGATGAAGCAGAAGAAGAAGATTCGTATTTCTTACATAAGTATTATTGCTTCAAGTCATACAGGACGTACTTGTTTCTTAAGTTTAAACGAACACTACTCATTTTGAATTGAAACTACGTTTACGGATACACTTTGCTTTTGGGTCTTCTGCGACCACTTCTGTGATCTGTAAAGGGGCCGAAACGTCAGACAAAAATGTTAAATAAAAGCGAAGTGGATCCGTAAACGTACATGTTTACGGATCAGTTTCAATTCATACAGGGGACAGTCGAAGTTGGAACGCCGACCGCAACTGCAAGTAGCACCGCAAACAGCATCGGCAATATTTGCGAACCATCTCCGGTTTTGATCTTCAGTTGAATTTCAACTGATCAAATTCAACCAAGTTTGTGATATACAAGCCAACTCCACTATTTAAGAGCTTATTATATCAGTACATATAGCTTTAAAAATATCGCTACCTCTTAAAACACAGACCTTCGCTCAATACCTCGCAGAGCTTTTATCGTTTCTTTCTAAACCTTTCGCCTGGAGGATCCTTGACCTGCCCAATGCCTCATAAATCGTGTAAACTTTTATCTTAACGCAACTTAAGAAAGCTCTCGATTTTGAAGCTTTCTTCGCGTTCTCTTAATACCTACAATATTTATATAAAGAAACTTATAAAGTCGACTTTGTGGACTTAAGATCCAATATTGAGCGGGATTGTGACTGTCATTCATGTTACGCTGTGAAATTGACAATGATATTTTTTTTAGATATTTTTACTGATGGTTATTGTGATAGATTTTAAAGTGTTCCGTGGAAGTGAAGGAGAAAAACAAGGAAGGCTGATCACACCACCATATGGGACACATAGCTAGGAAGAGAGAGAGAGAGGGAGTGAGAGAAAGAGAGAGAAAACCCCTTCTATTTTATAAAACTTTAGTTGAGTTAGCGTTAGCGAGTCTATACTCGTAATAGCGAGTTGCCGAATTCGGCAAAAGGCATCACTCATGTCGTAAGACGCCTTTCTTTGATTTTTTGGAGTTTTTAGTTAGACTGGTAAAAAGTTCAGACAACCAAGCATGATAACGCAAAGATCACAGGTAGAAATAAATTCCTGATCATAATTATAAAGATTTAAACACAAAATTCTAAATAAGTAGACTTAAGTTAGACTTTAAAGACAAAATAAGGCGTAGCATACAAATATAAAAATACAACTAATTTATTCCCTCTGTTTGAGCGCTGTTTCATTGTAATAATTATTTTCAAACAAAACGAACGCCCCCGGTGACAGGTGACGAATCAAAGACTTGTTTTAAACTTAACTTTGTTAATTTAGGCTCTAACTTCCAACTGAAAGTTTGGTACGTTTTCTTGTAAAATATTATGTCGTTGCGCTTGCCAAAACCTCTATGTGATTTTCGTAAAGTTTTCACTGGAGACAATAAACCATTTTATTTGATGATAGATAGACTTATCAAAAAATTAAAAATGCAGAATGATGGTTATTATTATTATGTATTAACTGAAATACAAGTAAAAATTATAAAATGTACTGTTCATCTACAATATTTTTTTTAGTCATTTTGGTGCACATATCAGAATTGTCTTGAGACTACCATTTCTTGTATGTGAAAAATGTACACATGTCAGATTTGTAAGGAAACTCAATTGGATTAATTGAATTCTACTAAGTGCATATCAAAAAGGAATGAAATTGTAATTATTCATTCAACCTCAACAATATGCTAAAAGGTAATCCTTTCAAAATAAAGTAGGTACCTTTGAAATAAATAAAACGAGAAGCAATCATAAATAAATAAATAAATAAATAAAATTACGTTTATTGCCCTTATCTTAAAATTAAGTACAATTAATTGAAAATGCAAACTTAAAACAAAAATAAAAATAATAATAAAATAACTAAAAAATTAGGAAGGGCAAAAGGAAGATGGCTCAGCTGTGCTGTCCGCTGGAACAGCGCTGGTTTTCAGCCACCCCTAGCTCCTGAGGTGACGCGCGGAGCTACAAGTAGTAGAGGGACGTTGTCACGCAACGATTGGTTCAACAATTGAAATAATTAACTATATACATATTAAAAAATACAAGATAAAATTATAAACGGTAATGATAACAATAAAACTCTTATATTAATAGACTACTATCATCTCTATCTGATCTCATCTAAGTTTAACAGCTTGTGTGTTGTGTGTGTGCTTGTGAGTGAGTGAGTGAGTGGGTGAGTGAGTGAGTGAGTGAGTGAGTGAGAGAGAGTTTGTGTGTGTGTGTGTGAATGTGTTTGTGTGTGTGTGTGTGTGTGGTATCATCGTTTAGGCATTTTCTTAGGGTTCTTATGAATATCTATTTCGAAGAATTCTTTTAATTTTAAGCATTTAACATAGGAAGATTTCAAATTTTCTACAGCAAGTTGTCTTTTGAGCAGAGCAGACTTATATTTGGTCTTAAAGGTGTGTATACACATTTTCTTTCTAAGAGGAGGTGGTAAATCATTCCAAATACTTGCTGCAACAAACTTGAAACATCCCTTATAACGCGCAGTGCTATGGACCGGTATTTTTAATAAATGTTGTGTTGTAGAACGAGTACTTCTATTCCTGGTTTTTAACCAGGATAACTTTTCAAATAGATACTCCGGACTCTTGTTATAAATGACTTTTTGGACTGTACACGCGTAGTGCAGTTCTCTCCTTGCTCTCATGTTTAAGATATTATATTTATTCAGAAAAGGGGTGATGTGTTGTCGTTTCGGAACGTGCATTGAAAATCGAATGCAGGCGTTCTGCACTCTTTGAATGGCACTTTCCATTTGCTGGGTTATTCTTGGACTATAGGTGCTGCTGCAATAATTGAAGTGGGAGAGAACAAGGGACTCAGCCAGCATAAGGCGCAGATCTTCTTTTATGTATGTCCTTATTTTGTACAGTGTCTTCAATTTATAAAAGGCGGTTCTTATCTTTTTACTGATGTGTTCCGCGAATTTCTGTTCGCCATCCAGAATGAGTCCCAAATTTCGAGCAGATTTGACAATGTCAACCTCTTTATCTTCAATTCGCACCCTTTCTTCACTGTCCGTTACGCAGGCTATTTGGTGTTTAGTCCCCATTATCAACATTTGAGATTTTTTTGGATTTAACACTAATTGGTTTCTTTTCGACCAGCATGATATGGTAATTAAATCTTTGTTAATTTTATCTACTGCATCTTTCATATCAATGCTTGGGAAGGAGTAGTACAACTGTGTATCGTCTGCGTAAAAGTGGTATTTACAGAATTGAATGTGTCTCGGTAAGTCAGCTGTGAAGAGGGAGAACAGAATCGGTGCCAGTAGAGATCCTTGGGGCACTCCACGCTGCACGGGGAGAAGCGAGGATTGTATATTTTGGCCATCTTTTCCTTTAGTAACAACCATCTGTTTTCTCTGATGGAGAAAGGTGTGGAACCAAAGACATGTGTTTTTTGAAAAACCGTACTTTCGCAGTTTAGCTATGAGCTGGTCAATAGGTACGCAGTCAAATGCTCGGGAGTAGTCTAGTAGGATTAGTATGGTAGTTAGTCCCATATCAGATGCTTCAGTTATATCATCTGTTATATGAAGTAAAGCGGATTCTGTACCATGCCCTTTTCTGAAACCTGACTGGTATTTAGGTATAATATTATTACTATCAATATATGTGATTATCTGTGAGAGGATTACTTTTTCTAAGACTTTCGATAGAACAGGCAAAATAGAGATAGGTCTGAGATCGTTCATATTGTCAATAGTATTTTTCTTTGGCAGAGGTGTAACTAAAGCAGTTTTCCAATTGTCTGGGAAGGTAGAAGTGGCGATTGATTTATTAATAATTTGGGTTATTGTTGGTAGTGTTACATCAAGGGTCAATAGAATCATGTCAATGTTTAGAGAGTCATAACCGGTAGCTTTTGTCTTAATATTTTTTATAATTTTGAGTACCTCATCTTCTGTGGTTTGCTTTAGGTGAAAAAGTTCTGGGTAAGTGTCATCTGATATTAGTAAGTCATTAGTGCTATTTTCATCGACTGGGGGTAAATTCAAAAAGTGTTCGTTTAATTTGTTGGGGTCATTAAATTCGTCTGGTATAGAAATTGGTTCATTGTTGTTGATTAGTGTTGTGTTTTTGATATTATTCCACAATTTTGCCGGATTTTTAATGTTACAGTTGATGGAGTGATTGAAAAAGGCTTTTTTCTCTCTTTCCCTGGTCACGTTTACAAGGTTTCTCATGCTACGATAATAATCTTTAGAACTTTTATTTTTAAGAGCCTTTGCTAAGGCATTATTCCTTAAGTTCATCATAAATTTGATCATATTAGTGATCCAAGGTTTGGGAATATCTTTAACTATCGTTTTTTTAACAGGTGCATGTGTATCAAATAGAGCAAGCAGGTACTTATTAAATTCTTCAACCATTCGATTTACATCATTTAAACTGTTAATGGAGTTCCAAGGAATATTATTTAAATCTGCCATGAAATTATCTTGATCAATGTCATGTAAGTATCTTTTAAATTTTACTACTTTAGGTAGTTTAGGTTTTTTAATGTTAAAATCAATTAGTATCATCGCGTGATCACTCAGATCTCTGTTATGTATAACATTTGTATTAATACATTTGCTTGGTGAATCTGTCAAAACAATATCTATCAGGCTTTCCGAAGTGTCTGTGATTCTGGTTGGTTCATTGATCAGCTGGTGTAAGTTATGTTGAAAACAAAAGTCTAACAATTCTTTTGACTGATTAAGTTCTGTGTTTAGTAAATTAATGTTAAGGTCACCCAACATGCAAGTATAGTCGCAATAAGCCATAGTGTTCACCGATTCACTCAGGGCATCTAAGGCTTCGCGGGCACTCACACTTTCTGGCCGGTAGGCCGTACCGAGTGCCAGTTTAGTACCCGTTAGCTGGACTTCTAACCATAGCTGTTCCAAATTAGACGTTGGATGTGGTTTAACGCGCGCTGTTATTCCCCTTTTAATATAAAATCCTACTCCTCCACCTCTTTGCTTACCTAATCGAGCTCTATGTATAAATCTATAGTTTGTTATCTTGGGCGCGGGTTCATTATCCTTCAGCCAGGTCTCATTTATAGCGAGTATATCCGGTGCGTAATTTGCAAAACTACATATTAGCTCATCATGTCCAGTTCTGAGTGATCTAGCGTTTAATAACCCTAATCGCAAATATTTTGATTGTTTATTTAATTGGCTCATCGTTATAATAAGGGATTAATTTAGCTCTGAAAACGTTTTTCAGAGCTAAATTAATCCCTTATTATAACGATGAGCCAATTAAATAAACAATCAATCATGTATTGGAATAAACTTTACTTTGGCACTAAGGTTACAAAAACTTAAGGTAAGTAGGTAACAAACTTAAAATGTCTCCTTTAACTTTAAATACCAACAAATTATAAAGGTAATAATAAAACTAAAAAATCACAGGACTGTGCTTTATGCTTACACATATCTATCTAAATAAAAATGAATCGCCAAATGTGTTACTAAGCATAAAATTAGAGAACGAATGACTGAACGTAGTCTGGCCGGGCAGATACTACAGTAAGAGTAATCATATTTTTATACCCAACAAGTTTTGGCATAACTTAAGCTTAAATACAGGTTGTTTTTGTTTCAATGGCAATTTCTTAAGGGGTCATTGTACTCATCATTATAAACAACTTTTACTATGGGACCAAAACTGATATTGGGATGAAATTTCAGCTGTTCCCTACATTTCGACAATTGACATGTGTACAAAATTTATGGAACAGCTAATTCTTTTTCCCGATTTCAGGGTTGGTCCCATGGTAAAAGTTATTCACAATGATGACCCCTTAATAAATTGCCGATGAATTAAAAAAAACACCGTGTATATTTAGAAATCAGTCTTCAGATTTGAAAAACTCTTAGCATTATTACTTAATTTAATTATGTTTGAGGTTGTCGTAAAAGTAGTGGTGATCTCGGTGCATGTAGTCTTTTAACGATTGTAAGCTATCGTATTTAGATTTTTCTATTTTTCTTGGTGCGTTGTAAAGAGCAGTGGGGTTTGGGTTCGTTCGCAATCTCCTTTTACGCAAAATTTGCCAGTCATCTGTATGGCGCAATTTGAAGAAGATTTCTCCATCTCTATACAACAAGCCTCTTATGTCTGTAACTACAGGGTCGCCGGCCTTTTTTCCCGGTCGTATCGAGTCAAGCTGACACGTACGCTCATAGTTTTTGAAAAACTTGTATTCCAGGTGATGAACTACATAGGGTTTTGCTGGTCGAGCTTGTGCCATGAGATTGATGTAGTCATTGGGTGAATAAATTGGTGGCTTAAATAGATGCTCTAATGTTGAGTGCACGCTATCCACCTGCATCATTGTGTGCCCTTTCTCCAATATTAATTGCTCTATCTCTACATTTTTACTAATGGAAAGGTTCAGTAGAGATGAAGACAGCACTTTGTTTCGATTCTGGTAGCAACAGCCATCCGATATTAATATCATTTTTTTGTACCCTTCGTCAATTTTAATGTTGAGGAAATCGATGAGACAAGTGGTGAACTCATTTGCGGTCACTCCTCCATCGCCTTCGTGCCAAACATATAAATGAACATCTTTGTCATTGCTACAATACAAGGTATAATTATGTATTTGCAATTTTTGCTTGTAGTACTGCACAGACACTTGGAGTTTTGGTGAAAGTAACACGCTTTGCACATCCATGGTTACCACTAAAACTTCAGATGAACACAAGGACTGCGCATTAGTCTTGGCTTTGTACGCTTCTTCTTTCTTAGTTTTGTGTATTTCATAATCTTCTAGCGTTAAATTTCCTTCTTTGAAAGAGGTGCATGTATCACACTGATCCTTTCTTGGTTTAAATATAGAGATTTTTTCAGCTTCTAAAATTGATGTAAATAGTTTACGCTTTGCTGCTTCCCTCTCATTTTCCTGGCTCCAGTTCTTGTAAACTTCAAACATATGTGTCTTGTTTCTAAATGAGTCCTCAACATAGTTACGCGATGTGCTTGCCCTGCAGTAATGACTAGGGACTTTTGGCAATAAATCCAACCATTCTCTCACTGAAGCTGATTTAGAGGAAGGATTTTTTGGCTTATTTTCAGCTGAAGATGAGCCTGATTTGTATTCATGCAATTCCTTTACCCATGTATTTAACGTATCATTTGTCATAACAAGCGTATTAAGCATAAAACTTTTGCACACTCGTATTAATTCATTGTTTTCGTTGGGTAAAAAACAATCAAATCCTTGCATTTTCACAGCGTTTGCGGATTGCGTAGCTTTACGCCTTCTTCTAATAGGGCGAAGTCGAATTAAGTTTTTGACGTAAGCTTTTTTAGCATCCCACGTATCTAAGCTCCAGTAATATCGAAAAGTAGCTTCTCTTTGTTCTTCACTTAAAGCTCCACATAAAAATGTCCTAGGTGACTTTGATTCAGTAGCGCTGTGGGTACAGGTTTTAGTCTTCATATCTTTTGGGTTTTTCGAAATAAAACAAAGTGTCTTTTTACAATTTTCAGAATCGACTTCTATTTTCCTTCCCATGTATGGTTTTCCTTTAACTCTCTGCTTCTTATTGAATTCCCTGTTTCTTTTGTTGTCGTGTATTTCATTAATATCGAACTCATTGTGGTTTTTGTCTTGTCCCTCATCAATTTCTAACAACTCTCCAGTTTGCTCATCTAGAATGAAGTGTCCAGTCCCAAGTTCGACTGCATTTCTGCTTACTAACTCTCCAGTAATTTCATCTAAGTACGGGTACGTTTTATAACCAACTATTGCTGTATCCGTGCAGTCAGAGTCTGCTATCTCCATCGGCAATGGCTGAGAGGTGATCTCGGACTCATGATTTACTGTTAAGGTATCAATAGAGGGGATGGCAGCATCCTGGTTCTCATATGGTGCAGTAGAAAAAATCTCGTCAGAAAGGATTGTTATATTTGCATAATTAACAGGTTCTGCAACAGAATCTAGGGTCGGTGTGATCGTGTCAAAGCAATCGACCGACACCAGTGTGGTCATGGTCTTATCGCCATTTTCTACAAACTCTGCAGCAGAATGCGTGGGTGGTGGTTCCTCGTGATGTTGTTGAATTGCTGCTGTTGGATTATAGCTAGTAGATATAAAAGGTTCTGAAGTACATTGACCTGACTTTTCTGTGGAAACGTTTCCTGTGCTCATGTCAACTAGAAGTCTCCCTCTCCAATTACTTCGGAACGCCATTATTTTTCAACACTCAGGAATATGAGGAAGTAATTAGAAACTTTAGTCATGCACACCTTAAACAAAAAAAAAGCAATGAAGCAACTCAATCCATCTGTAAATTTAATTTAAGCACCTAGTCAATGTCACCTCATACATGTCCCAAGCTATAAGCCCGATGATACCCTTAAATAATTATTCAATTTTATTGCAACAACAAACAGCTGAACGCAAAAAAAAACAGTTCTTAATTAATAACAATGAATCTGAAAGTTATTTTTAGGTTAGGTATGAATGGCCTCAATATTGAGGGCCGCATTCCTGATTTTCAATAAATCTAATAAGACAGTAATGATATTGTACAAAATTAACTCACCTGTGCCTCGATTTATGTAGTATACAATCAATTTAACGCTATTCCAAAGTAAAAACACGAAACATTCAAATCACAAACCGCTAAAATACAAACTGCCAAACCATCTATGTGACAGCCAATTCTGACATGTGCAACATATCGATAAAAAACGTTTGATGTGAACACATATCCAATTTTTCATTGCCATAAATAAAAATTAGGTGCACATATAGATTTTGTTTAATCGGTTTCTAGAGAGAAATAACACATAGTTGTCTTTGTAGTCGATGCGTAATTCGATAATAAGGCCATCTATCGAAAAAAAAAAATATCAAAAAAAATCACATAACGGGTTTGGCAGGCGCACCGACGACGCCGCTGTGCACCGCGGCGAGTGCAGTCGCTGTGGCAACGAAAATAACGAAGCGGCACGATCCCTCATCTCGTGTTCAAAATTGGTAACAAAAACGCCTTTTTATTTTATTATTATCCTCCTCCGACACTATCATCTACAATTTTCATTTTATCAACTTGCCTCAAGGGTTTCAGGTTTCACCTACACCTACTGAAAACTATATCGTTTTAAGAGGCCTTTATATTTCGGAGTTTCACTCCGGCAGAGTACATGCTGAATTCAGTTTCTGAAATAAAAAAAATCAGTTTCGTGAATATAGAAAATGTCGTGAAGTTTAGTTTCTGACTTAAGATTTTTTTCTGAATTAAAAGTTCAGTTTAATATTTAAGAAACTGAGTTTTGGGATCTATGCCACACACATGTCTGAAAAAGCAGATTGATCAGTCATTAAGTCATTCTTACGGATCGTTATGAAATTTAAAAAACTCTAAAAAAACAAAATGTATGTGATACTCATAAATGTTTTTCAATTCTGACCGTTCGGGGTCGAAATTCTACATGTATGGTACCGGCCTTAAAACGCCATCTATTGGACACGGTAGTCATTGCGGGAAACAGCTACTCCTACTAATATTACAAATGCGAAAGTTTGTGAGGAAGTATGTATGTTTGTTACTCTTTCACGCAAAAACTACTGAACGGATTTGGATGAAACTTTACAGTTACATAGGTTATACATCAGGATAACACATTGGATACATTTTATCCCAAAATTCCCGCTTCCGTGCATAGAAAGCACAGTTCAGTGATTAAATTGTATTCTGTTTATCAACTGAATAGGCACACTATGTGCCTTCGGTATTCCTTTGATTCCCAATGAGGGTCAATGAAACGTCTATACATCGAACTATGTAACACTCAGATCTGAAGAGAACTCTCTGCAATAATGTAATTGACAACCGCACTCCGATTTATAAATTACTAGCCACGCCCCGCGGTGTCACCCGTGTTGTACCCGTTCCTGCCAGAATTTCGGGATAAAATGTATCCCATGCGTTACTCGATCTAAAACCTGTATTACTGTAAAATTTCATCCAAATCCACCCAGTAGTCTTTTCGTGAAAGAGTAAGAAACATACATACATCCCTGTATACATCCATCCTCACAAACTTTCGCCTTTATAATAGTAGGATCATGTAGCTTCTAAACGTATGTAAAGTACATAACTGCAATATGTCTTTCCCTACATTGCTCTAATACCTGTACATATTATTCTCTGTTACATACCTCTGTTGTAAAGCTCTATACAGCTCGTATAGTTAACTATACATGGAGGTAACAGCCCGTATGTGTGACCACTTTGAGTAATTACTGGAGTCAATAGTCCTATACGTACAATAGTTTATTTGAGCAGTGCCTCGCCTTTGGCGTGACTTACTTATCAAGGTGGAATATCTGTGTGAAACACGGGTTTGGAATATAATCTTTAATATTTATTAACATTACCAATACTAATTAAATACTTAAAATTAAATACTAAGAAATTTACTACGGCCGCATTTTAGTTACGCAATTGTGTAGTAATAATTATCACTATCACTACACAGTATAAAACAAAGTCGGATTCCGCTGTCTGTCCCTATGTATGCTTAGATCTTTAAAACAACGGATTCTGATGCGGTTGTTTTAAACATGGCGCACCTGCTGTCCTGCCCGTCATGCCCCACCAACTGCACAAGCGCAGACCTCTTGAAGGCCAGGGATGCCGCCATAAGCTTGGCTACCTTCTGGTCTACGGTCTAAATTATAACTTAACTAATCAAATAAAGGCTCATTGAAACGAGAAGAAGAAGAAGAAGAATAAAAAGAGTGATTCGAGGGAGGGTTTATAAGTAAAAAAATCCCGAAAATCCCACTAGTGTCAAATATAACCGAACATAGCAAACTATGGAAGGGTACCTTTCCATCAGAGCTTAACTATGTGCGTGTTGACTTCAGGCGGGTTGCTTCAACTTACACTCACGCACCAGTAAACGTTAACATAAATAGTCTGTTAATAGACGTAAGCAAATGAATTGTGTCTTTCTACTGGCAATCGGAATAACTTTAACAGACTGTCATTAAAGTTATGAAACGACGCTTTGTACATAACAGATAATAATATCGAGAACTTTTTAACGAACGTATGTTACGATAACCAATCGTTTAAAACGACCCATCCTTAGTATGTTATGTAGGAATAAGTTCATTAGTTATCCTCTTGGTTTCTCCGCCAGTATGTCACAAATATTAAAATTAATGAGTACTAGCCGCGCCTCGCGGTGTTACCTGCGTTGTACCCGTTCCCGCGGGAATTTCGGGATATAATGTATCCCATGTGTTATTCTGATGTATAACCTATATTACTGTACAATTTCATTTAAATCCGTTCAGTAGTTTTTGCGTGGAAGAGTAACAAACATACATCCATCCTCACAAACTTTCGCATTATGTAATATTAATAGTATTTTCTCAGCGCGTTCCGTTTGAAGTCAGTTTGTGTATCTCTAAGTAGTCAGTCCCTTATATCTGTGAGTGTTACGGTAATTATACTCGTATGTTCTAGTGCTAATTAGGTCGTCACTAATTAAAAGAAAATGTACCCGTTTCAATGTATTTTATTTACTAGCGCCCTCTTGCGGTTTTACCTGCGTTGAACTGGTTTCAACAAAGACATTATATGTACTTATTTATGCGCCGGTGATGTTTTAGGTATTGTTTATAAATAATATACACTTCTTCTTCTTCATCGAGTGGATGGCCAACCTGACCAATCCCGGTGTCAGAGTTATTGAGCCGCCAAAGGCCTCTGACATGTCTCAAGTAACGACTACTATCCGTAGAAAGTAACCGGGACCGACGGCTTAACGTGCCCTCCGAAGCACGGAATCATCTTACTAATATACACGGTGAGCCTTAATAACCCGAAAGATTTAAACGACGTATTTGTGACGACAGTACGAGTAAATAATGCTATATCAACATGGGTCCAATTATGTGTCTTAATTAAACTACTATTTCAGTACAAATTAAATCATAATATTAATTGATCGCTTCTTTGTAAACAAACCTTTACTATGCCTTTACTTCAGAGAGTGAGCGAGTTTTGATTAATGTCAGTTGAGAAACAAGGAGCGAGCATGACACTTAACGAATCACTCCGATATCATACGATGCATCAACCATGCGGTTAGTGCGTCTGCGTGTAAAAGTAGTAGGTGGCTACGTCACGCCTTTAGGGTGTGTTACAATTGAGATTTTCTTATTTGTGTTTTACTTGAAATAATTAATATCTCTTAAAATATGGGTTTTTGGACTATACGTTATATAACTTTATATACTCTAATTAGGCTCTAAAATCGTTGGTTTAAATCTTTCGGGTTATTAAGGCTCACCGTGTATACTAATAATATTATAAATAGGTAAAAAAAATAAGTTTGTTTGTATGTTCGAGCTAGTCTCGGGAATCACCGATTTCGAGTCCGATTTGAATAATTCTCTCTGTCCTAGATAGCCACATTCAACAGGAAGATTATAGGCTATTTTTCATCCCAAAATTCCTACGGAAACGGGCTAAACGCGGGTAAAACCGCGGAACACTGCTAGTTTTTCATAAAAAACATACGCAAAATGAATTAACTAACTTTACAATTTTGTACAGTGGGTCAGAAGTAATACGCATACATACATTTCGGCGAATAACGTTTAAACCCCGACGCAAAAGAGGGGTAGGTATCTGTCTATAACACAATAACTCTTAAACCGATGAACCGATTTCGTTGCGGTTTTGGTCATTTGAAAGCAGCTTCCTCGCGGTTCTTAGCTATGTTTTGGAAAAATCATTGCAGCGATTTTTGCGTTCCATATTGCTTATTAATAAATTTAACATAAATACCTACTTCATCTAAAACACATCACAAGACTGACATTTAATAAAGAAGCCTTACTTAATTAAGTACATTAGGTGCCTTAACCTTACATCCTTACATTCAAGCAAGTTTCGTACCTAACATACCATCTTTAAGGTACACTTTCCTTTACATTGTTTAATATAAACTTGTACAGATGATGTTTTGGTATGATTAATGTGTTACAGGATCGTTTCAGGCCGTTTCAGGACAAAGTTGATGAGCGTCCACTTCGTAATAACATGGGATGATAAATGGTTTTTTTAAATTACGCCTTTGATGTGAATTTAATACCACTGACTTTGTATATTGTGATCGTTTTACGAGATAAAATAAATTAGATTTTGGTAAATAGAAGTAAATGTAAGTCATTATTTTCTTTGTGTTTCATTATGATTACAAAATAATGTCCAACTGCCGCTCTCAGAGACGTTTCGATACTTAGCGAAGTGACGTAATTTTTCGTACATTACATTTCAAAACCACTCATTGAATCTTTACCGATCTTTTCTAAGGAAGTATTTGACGTCTCCGAGTACGGGCGTTAGTATTTTAATCTATACTATAATATTATAATGAAATAATTGTAAGTTTGTTTGTATGTTCGAGCTAATCTCGAGAATGACAGGTCCGATTTGAATAATTCATTTTGTAATAGATAGCCACATTTAACAGGAAGCTTATAAGTTATTTTCATACCAAATTTCCAAGTTTACAATCTGTGCGTATCGTACTGTCAACTAACTATTTAGATATCTAATCAGTGAGGAGGAATATTAGGCGTAGTGTAACGATTTACCACGGGCACTAATTTGTCAAAAATAAAACTTGTTAGTGATGTTTTTAGAGATGTACGGATTAATCAGTGACTAGTCGATAAAGTATATTATCCAGCTTTAGTATCCAGCCTTTAGTAGTCAGCGTTCAATCGGCTAAACGCCGGCCATCCGGCTTCTTTACTTCCTACTAGCTGGCTGGTCGGCTGGAACCAGAGAAGAGCTACTACTACTACTACTGCTACTACTGCTACTACTACTGCTACTACTGACAAGTACTGACTTCTCTATTTATGACCAAAACCATATTAGCATAACTCTACAGAATTTCCATTAATCATCTTAAACCCGAGCCATGTTGGTAAAGTAAACATACCTATGTACACAAATACAATCCTACATTTTATTATAATAATCAGAGAAATCCTCGCAATACTACCTTCAAGATTTTCCTCACGTATCGAGCGAGTCACGTCTCTCCATAGGATTATAACATCGTTAATTTTATCTCAATTCCTCCCAGCGGTATTGTAATAAAAACAATATTATACAGATGGATGTGCATAAAGATTGTGATATTGTACGCATTTCATTTTATATCGAATGTGAAAAGAATACGTTATATAAGAGTCTGAGCTATATAGTTTTACTAGCCAGCGCCCCGCGGTTTTACCCGCGTTGTGCCCGTTTCCGTGGGAATTTCGGGATTTTTTTTACAAAAAAACCTTCCTCTTGAATCACTCTACCTATTACAAAAAACCGCATCAAAATCCGTTGCGTAATTTTAAATATTTAAGCATACAGACAAACAGACAAACAAACAGACAAAAATAGCGACTTTGTTTTATACTATGTAGTGATAAAACAGATTCTTACTATAAACTTTCTGCCGCACTCAAAGACATCTATGAAAAGTATGAAATCGACATTTGACTAATTGACGTAATTATCTCCTGTCAAAATCACTCATTTAGGGTCAACACGCGTTAAACGTGCGCCCGTTCGGTTCACTTTTGTATGACACCGCACGCGACAAGCGCACGTTACGTGACATTTCATCTATGTATGAAGATACACGCGGCGGGCGCCCGCGACGGTTCACTTTTGTATGGAATCGCGGCGTGCGCACGCTTAACGCAGTGTCGGCCCTAAATCTATACTAATATTATAATGCTGAAGAGTTTGTTTTGTTTGTTTGTTTGTTTGTTTGTTTGTTTGTTTGTTTGTTTAAACACGCTAATCTCAGAAACTACTGAACCGATTTGAATAATTCTTTTTGTAATAGATAGCCACATTCAACGGGAAGGTTATAGGCTATTTTTCATCCCGAAATTCCTACGGGAACGGGTACAACGCGGGTAAAACCGCGGGGCGCTGCTGGTCTCTAATAATACTTGACACCTTCAAACAAGAGGAATGTTCAAGATTAATTTTCATTCAGAAATTCCCTCTAAAATTGGTACCACGCGGGTATACAGAGAAACAGTGCAAGTGTTAGTTATTAGCATAGATTCAGTAACTATTCCAAACCTAGCTAACATTGTTCTGTGCTGTACAGTATTAAGTAGTTTGAATAATTAAATACACCCACTTAGCGAGTACAAGGCAACCGGAGCATATTGTTTGAGTTGCATAATGGAACTTTGCAGTGCAAACATAATGGTTTATAATGCTTTTACGAAGATAGAAGTAGCAATGCATAGATAAATATATACTAACTAGGTGCGCCCCGCAGTTTTACCCGCGTTGTGCCCGTTCCCGTGGGAATTTAAGATCCGCAAGACCAATTTTGTGCAAACTTCACATAAACCATCTACTAAATAGTCCGAACAAAGCCTAGACATTTGGTTTGGATAGGTGAGCCCGCTCTTGAGTTTTATAATTACAACGAAAAGTGGCATTGATTTTTATATAGAGATTTAAAGCTATTGTTTTTTTTCATTGAACGTGTATAATCGCAGAAACTACATCTGATTTGAATAACTATTAAACTCTACTTGAATAACTATTAACTACCTACCTTATTTATTAACAAAAAAGTTTCGTTGTTATTTATTTTCAGTTGACATTTTGACAAGAAGGCACTGTTGTCAAACTTGTAGTCAATCATCAGCGAAAAATATTTTTCTAGATTTTATTATTATATCCAAATCTTTATATGCATAACATGTACTATATTTTAAATATTTTGTAATAAAATCCATCAAAATGATCTTATATTTGTTATCAAGAGTTCGTTTCAGTTTCTCATTGAGTGGAGTGAGAGTTTACTCTGATAAAGCTCCCGCGAAAGCACCCGAAAAGACAATGGACCCTCGAAGAGTGTTCAAAGTCTACCGCTTCGCAGGCGCCGACACCAAAGACCAACCCAAACTCCAAAACTTCGATGTTGATGTCAGCAAAATTGGAGCCATGGTCCTAGATGCCATGATCAAAATTAAAGACATGGATCCAACCTTCTCCTTCAGGAGATCATGCCGCGAAGGTATCTGTGGCTCTTGTGGCATCAACTTACAAGGGAAGAACTGCTTAGCTTGCATCACGAAAATACCCCAAGATAAAACCATCACCATTTATCCTTTGCCCCACATGTATGTGATAAGAGACTTGGTGGTCGACATGTCGCATTTCTTCAAAGGGTACAACAGCATACGGCCTTATATCATACGAGGTCAAGAGTTGGGTGGGGCTATGCAATATGCCCAAAGTGTCAACGACAGTTTGAAAATGGTCGGGTTATACGAATGTGTTCTATGTGCGTGTTGTTCGACCTCTTGCCCTAGTTACTGGTGGAATGGACGCAGGTTCCTTGGACCAGCTACGCTTCTTCATGCTTACAGATGGATCATAGACTCCAGAGACGAAGATACAAGACAAAGACTACAAGACCTCAAAGATGATTTTAAAGCTTTCCGTTGCCACTCAATAATGAACTGTGCGTTCGTCTGCCCTAAGGAACTAAATCCAGGCAAGGTGTTAGCCAAGCTGAAGCGTTTGATCGCCGGTTTGGATAAGAAACCGCCAGCAGAAATGGACCCGATGCAAATAGCAGGCTCCGGCGGCGGCGGTGGCGGCAGTTTGAAAGATCGTTGCAAGAAATGTTAACTCTTTAAATATATTTTGAGTCCATTTATTTTTTTAAACGTCGTTTCATTGACATCTAGTTTCTAGGTAACCACTAGCTATTGTTAAGCAACGTGCAGCTCGGCCCCTACTTGGACGGGTGGCCGATAGTGCCATTTCTATCTGAGCACTACCGTGCTTATTTGTCGATCCTGGTTGTTTCAATCGATAAACCATGTTGGAAGTTGGAGGAGGTGGAAGATGAAGGTTCATCTCTGTTGTCGTATAATATTTAGAAGTCCTACTAATATTATAAATGCGAAAGTTTGTGAGGATGTATGTATGTTTGTTACTCTTTCACGCAAACACTACTGATCGGATTTGAATGAAACTTTGCAGAAATATAGGTTACACATCAGAAAAACACATGGCGTACATTTTATCCCGAAATTTCCACGGGAACGGGTACAACGCGGGTAACACCGCGAGGCGCGGCTTGTACTTAGTAAAAGGCTCTGATGCTGCTGCCCTTTTGCTAACTAAATACTGGACCCGAAAAACTTGACAAGTCTATTGACACGAAGAAGAAAGAAGAAGATATTTAGATACAGTTTCACGGATAAAAAGTAGCCTAAGTCCTTTCTCAGGCTCTGGACTAACTGTGTACCGAATTTTATTCAAATCGGTTCAGTAGTTTTGGCGTGAAAGCGTAACAGACAGAGTTACTTTCACATTTATAATATTAGTTAGGATTACAAAATAATATCTAAATACAACCAAGGAAGCTACGTTCTCCAATCTTTTAATATTGTCTTACTAAGCCCTTTTCCCTCTTAACATTATTGTATATTACAAAGAAATAAATAACATCAAATGCTCTCCTAAACATACTTGTTTACCAAATCGCCATGGAACCAACGATACGAAACGAATGATTAATAGACGTCCCATAAAAGATCATCAATATACACTGACCTGTAGTATACATACTGTATACAATATAGCTTTACCAACAACCAATTACATTCATCCTCTATACTGGCTATTTTGCGAATAAAGGCTTTTTCACATCTATACTAATATTATAAAGAGGAAAGGTTTGATTTTTTGTTTGTTTGTTTGTTTGTCTCGAATAGGCTCTGAAACTACTGCACTGAATTAAAAAAATCTTTCACCATTCGAAAACTACACTATCCCTGAGTGACAGGCTATTTTTCACCCCGAAATTCCAACAGGAATGGGCACAACGCGGGTGAAACCGCGGGGCGCTGCTAGTCGTTTAAGAATCTTCTACATAACACGATTGTAAATAGTGGGTTTGACCTGATGCAGGGACTTTTGGGTTAACCTGTAATGACCCGCTGCCTGGCAAAGGCGTCATGTCATTGAGAAGTGTCGAGATTAGGCTCTGTAATTATCAGCCATGTTTGAAAACTAAATTGCATACATGTTTTGTTTGACCTGGGAATTAATACCGGGACCTTTGTGGGTTACACGAATGCTCATGCCACTAAACTATGGAGGCCCGGATAGTCTAGTGATGTGCAAAACTGAGTCAGTGTTTTAACTTCGTAGCTTCTTACCAAAATGGCAGGTTCGGTGTAAAACTAATTTTAAAAAATATTAAAGATAGGTTTGAAAATAATTTGATTTTAGGCAATTTACTCCGGTCAATTTAGACAAAAAATAAAACTTTTATGATAAAACTTACCGTTTTCCTGAAAATCGCGAAAAACTATTTTTTTGACCTTTGACATTGAACAAAAAAAATCCATACACGGGAATGATGGGGAACTTTTAAACATTGTTTATTAATTATGTTTTGAACAATTTTCCTGATTTTCAGCTTGTTGGGACTTTATGTAACTTCACTCTCATTTTTTGGTCTAAATTGACCGGATTAATTGTCGTCCTTTATCTAAGTAGAAAGTTCTGCCATGAGTTCTGCTTACAATTATTCTAAGTTTGATGTAAATCTGTAATCGTCCACATTAGATCCTATACATTATATTCAGAGATAGCCATAATACATTTTGAAAAATTACCAAGGGCAATTTGATCTCAATGATCTAATAATACGTTATAACAAATTCAAAACCACTTATCCGGCCAACTTTCGGATAAAAATAAACCTTAATCCAGAAAAATGTCTACCGGCTGACCTTGGAACCTCGCAAAGGAGTCGGAAGCCCTCACATCACTGTAATGTGTATCCATCGATCAAACCGCCCAAACGTTATCAATCATACCGCTGATCAATCTGATCCACGTGATGCTGGGCGGATGGATTGGAACTGGTGGGAACCAATGAGGTCATTTTTTTCTTTGGAGTTTTTGTAGATTGTATGTACTAAGAGATAAAACTAAAACGTTGAGTAGGCATTTGTAATGGGCGTTAATAGCTCTTACTATTAACCCCCAACGTATAAAAGACGTGTTACAAACCTGACGAGTGTGTGTGTGACTGCCTTTAAGTAAAGTATTAGTCTGTAATGTCCCCTACTAGGCTAAGGCCTCTCATCTCAAGATATCAATGCAGTGAAGAGAATTAGGTGCAATCACCACGCTTACCTATAACTGCGGGTTGATGATTTCAAACCCGAGCCATATTTATAAAGAAGGAAACATGCATTCGCTTGACCTGGGAATTGAACCCGGGACCTCAGACTTGACAGACGAGTGCACATACCACTGCCTGTGGCATAATGAAAATAGAGCGATTTTAGATATTTTTTGGTATTTGTTTGGAAACAGCTTAATTGGAAAGTTTTCTTGCTATGATTGAATACAATATGAGTTGGGATTACCTGCTTAAAATTTTCGTATTAATCTAGTATAGCACAACAAATAATACATTTGTAAAAAAAAAAATCGACTAATTGCATAAACTCATCCATTTCCGTTCTTAAATGTTTGTTTCAAAACCACTCTCACGGCTATAAAAATAAAGTTCTCTTTTGTTTAACTGTTTCAAAACCCTTTACCAGAATTAAGACGACGTGTGAACACGCTCATCGCGTTTGTGAGGGGTGAGGTATCTTCCCCCCGCGCTTTATGTTCGCGGACCTGTCACTTTTATAAATTTATGTTACTGGAAATCTAATAAGGGTCCCCGTACACTTGATCGGCTATCGGTATTGTCTTTTACAGATACCAATTTATTTTTCATCAGTATGAATGAGTTGACGTGTTATCGGTAATATCGGTATTGTTATCTTAGCGCAGTCGGGGCAGACATTTAAATTAAAAAAAATCCAGGGAGCGATTTATTTCTTAAACGTCAGGGGGGGGTGTGGTTGGGAGTATAAATCTCGATTTTCGAACTAATCCCGGTAGAGGGTTCGCCGCCATCTTGTTTTAAAGTTAAATTTTTTCGTAAAATTTAATAATTTTTTTACGCTAGGATAAACTTGGTAGTATAACACTGCAAATATTGATCCTAGCGTAAAAATGATAATGGCCCAACTTGTGGAAAATTAAATTTCCAACAACTTTCGATAGGACCATTTTTGCTCTAAAGTTGAAAATTAACGAGTTATTTCAGAAAAACTAACCCTCTGGTTCGTCTTCTTGTTCATCTTGTTTTAAAGTTAAATTTGTTGAGAATTCATTGAATTTGTTGAGAAGGCATTGTATTTGTTGAGAATTCTGCATTACTATACCATGTTTCAAAATCCCAGATCAATTATGTAAACAAAGTTATGTCAAGATTTGACACTGTCAATGTAGGAGGTCAGATGTGTCGAACCTTCGGGTAATTTCATTTAAAAATATTGTTGCCCAGCAGTGGGACAAACCTGTTTTCCTTGGTCACGGTATCACGCGTGAATGGCTGGACCGATTTCATTAATTCTTTTTTTGTTGTATTTGTTATTATTAGGAGAAGGTTCTTACGGAAAAAAATATTGAGAAAATCTCTCAGAAATATATACATTTAATTTTGCATATTTAACCCCTTATTGCATGAATTATGAAGGAGGCAAATAAAAAATTTTTTTTACTGAAAATGTCTTTTATATTACCTCATATAATAAGTTGAGATAAGAAAAAAAAAAAAGTAATAATAATTAAAAAAAATAGCCAACGAAGCCACATATGGCTTCGTATGCATTGCAGCAAAACGAAATGAAATCATATATGGCTTCATATGCATTAACAATTAAACTTTATGAAAGTCCAGAAAACAGTTGCGTTTGTCATTAAAACATAGAAAAACCTTAGATTTTCCACATTTCGTGAAGGAACGGTATTTTAAGCAGTTTTGACATATTTATCGAGACTTCATCCATTGGGATTCATTGCTGCAAACAAAAGAAAGCGAAACTGAACATACATTGAATGCATACCAAGCCATATATGACAGACAGTGAATGTGACTTGAACGCATACGAAGCCAAATATGGCGATTGAAAAAGGGGGCCCAAAAATCAACCAAAATGTAAAAAACACTGAAATCTGAGTTATTTTATGTTTATGTATGTACAAAGAAAGCATTTTAAAAATCCCGCATTTTTACTCACCGTATTATTGTTTTTATTCCAATAACAAAATCAGCACTAAATAAATTCACTTTACCGGTCGGAGTTGCTAAACATAACCTCTAATAATTTGACAGATAGACCTTACCATAGAAAACAAAATATACGTTCCGTTCCACGAAGAACTCGATAATATTGTTTCATAGTTGGTTTAGAAAAAATATTAATTTTAATATGTAAAAAAAAATAAACAAAACTAGAAACCATAAATGGCGTTGTATGCGGTAAGGGGTTAAAAAAACACGCGTAACGAATGTCAATGTCATTCACTAAGGCGGTACGAAGTTCGCCGGGTCAGCTACACGGATTTTATGTGCGCCGGACTTTTTGCGCGTTGTGTGCGTTACTGCATATAATTACATAGGTTCTATTTTCACAGACTAAAAAGTGCGTCACGGATAGTCTGTCGTCTGCGCTGCACCTAAGATATTATTTGCGATGTTCGTACAGAGCGAGCGTGCGCGACGAAGCAGTACGTGTCTACTCCCAACAAGGCCCCGCGGCCGACTGAGTGACTAGAGCACCGTCAACGCGAGCGCTATAATTATGTTTTATTTCATTGAATAAACTAACTTCAATTTAGAGAAAAACCATCTGTACTACCATATGGGATTTGATGTAAGGTTTATGAATATATAAATTTTGTACTTGTTTTTTCTTTACAATCGCCGTGAAACTGTAAAATTTCAATAAAATGTCGATTTTTTACGATTTTCACGATTTTTTTCTATCGAGGCAAATCACTCTAATCGTGTTTCGAAGTGTATAACAATACAAAGCATATTTTTACCTTTACGACAGTAGGAATATCATTCCATAAATTTTAGCGGTTGATATCCAAAAACTGTTTCTAACACAACTCTTTCGCGATGTTTTACGCTTCTGGTCTTACCACTTCGTCTTAATAGTCTTACTTTTCGTGCCATCAGGTGATTCTGCCTGCAATGCCCTAACCTAATTGAGGGCAGTCTCACAAAGATATTTTTGTGAGATATTGTCCCCGCCGCGAATCGAACCCGGAGCCTCCGGATCGTGAGCCGAGCGCTCAAACCACAAGATCAAAGAGGCTGTTAAGTGCACACTATCAGTGAAACACAATCACAGGAATATAAATTAAAAAAGATTTTATTTCTAACTGTAAATTCGTATGACCGAAAAAAAAGTAGCCTAATTGTTTTCAACATTCCACTACTATCATAATAACAAAAAATACGAGTGGATACATAGTAAAATTACCATTTCATTTCAGGCCGTGATCAGTTCTCCAAATAAATAACTGTGCGAAAAACCTGGTTAACTTTTAACCTCACAATTATTAACAGTCGATTTGTATTCGGTAGACGCAGCGCTGTCTGTAAAGCGGCTCGTATAGTCCAGTGGTTTTATAGTTATGAGAACGGCTTGCGTGAAATTACCTAAAGTACTGTGAAGGAATTTGACTGTTGACCAGTTTTCGGTGAAAATTGCGTTTTATACTGACTGAGATAAGAAACAATAAAATCGAAATGAACTGTGCTATGATTGAATTTTAATGTCATGATACAGGGCAAATAGTATATGTCTCTTCACCTTTCTCTATTACTTGCAGTTTTAGCAGTGCTCATAAAAGGCAGCCCTCATTCCCTAACATTTTATGAATATAGCACTCGTTACGTAATTTAAGCGATGTTTGTTCATTGCGATTGGTAAGCAGTGTGCAGCTAGGCCCCTACTTGGGCGGGCGGCCGATAGCATTTAAATCTCAGCACTATCCTGCTTCGGCGGGCACATACAATTGGTCTCGGTTGTTTCAGTCGTTATAGACTATGTCGGAGGTCTTAAGGCGGTCTAAAAATTCCGACACCAGGCCACTAACTTACTCGAAATGAATAAGCGAATAGAATAAAAACTACGTTTTCGGGTACACTTCGCTTATATATTAATTTTTGTATGTGACGCTTAAACTCAAGAAACCCGTATGAATAAAATAGATTAAATTGAACACCTTTTACAACACTATACACCTGTCATTGCCTTTTTCCTTCAAAGTGATCTTACGCCAACTCCCCTGATAGTACCTTCACAGTAATCGTCATACTTATACGAGATATGATTATTCTCTACAGAATGCTTCTCCCGTGAGCTATTAAAATTACTGTACCATACTTTATTGTTATCTACTCACGTTGAGCTTTCTGAAGCTTATCGCGCGTTCGACTTCGCAGATCCGTCGAATTATCTTTGCTAAGGTATCTAAAAACGTGAACTCCCCCCATTATGATTCTTAGGGTGCATATCTATAGGAGCGGAGTGGAGCTGTGCAGAGTTTAATCGACCAATCGTGACGCTTTAAAGATTTTGACAGTGTCAATTCCTTGTTTGACTATTTAAATTCGTTCTTATTGGTCAATTGAGCTGCGCACTTCCCTGCTTTGTTTCAAAGGAAACGAAGTTATTTTTTATTTACAATTTCAATTCTATCATATTCTATCAAACAGCTTATGGCACTACGTACCCAAAAACCTATAAAAACAATTTCCAAAACTATTCTAAGTCAACCCACTAAGGTTTATAATCGCGTGTTCGTCTTCACTAGTTTTCGTAGCGAACGACGCAACTTGTAACCACTGTTGGATCGTCAATATTATTACTTTTTTATTTATAACCGTAGGTACGATTCCGGGTTAAAGGCAAATATTTTCACAGTAAAAATGTTTGTATAATATCTCTACGGTTCGAATCAGGTCAGTAGGCGATTTGGGTCTTGTGGCAGATACATATAACATACCTAGGTATGTGTTATACAAAAGTGAAGGCTACATGTACGTATGATCAATTTAAACATTTCGTTTTAAACACCGATGCAAAAAGGGGTAAAATAGGTCGTCTACAAACGTACCATCGAGGTAACATACTATATAACGTACTTTGGAGGTAGCGACCTTTGTAATGGACCCGGTAAAAATATGACAAAGTAACTAAAGGCTTGCCTTTGTTTCCTTCGGTTGCGCCAGTCTAGTTACTGTAGTCCGTCAATAAATGGTACATCTACAAAACCCTCCTTCTGTCGCAGTCGGGTAAAAACGAAATAATGATGCACACAAAGTAAAGATAAATAAAAGTCTCTTATAAACTCGTTATTATTTATAAGAATAGTCCCCTCGTGGAGCCCCTCGTCTTACAAGCCTTATTTTGACTTATTTTCGTGACTATATTATACCAGTTCCCGCGGGAATTTCGAGATAAAATATATCCCAAGTGTTATTCTGATGTATAACTTACATTACTGTACAGTTTCATCCAAATCCGTTCAGTAGTTTTTGCGTGAAAGAGAACATACATACATACATATATGGATTCTCACAAACTTATCTATCTACTATATAAAAATAAGTCTGGTTTTCCTCCCTGACGCTATAACTCCAGAACGCACGAACCGATTTCCACGGTTGTTTCCACGGTGCATTCGTTGGACAGGTCTCGGGCTCCGTGAGGTTTATAGCAAAGAAAATTCAGGAAATTCCCACGGGAACGGGGGCGCTGCGGGTGAAACCGCGGGGCACAGCTAGTGCATTTATAATATTAGTAGGATTTGTGTTTGTAGGTATGCATTAATCGAATTGAGCTGTTAACTTAATTTTAATTAAAACATGCTACACGTTTCAAACCCTTTTACACTGAACTTTCAGGACTAACAAGAAATAATTATGTGGTTTTCCTTTCCTCGAATGCAATGGAATAAACAAATTATATTACAAAATAAATGTTTTTAACACAAGTTCCGATAAGTGCGGAATATTTACGGTAAAATCGTAAGCCAATGGTTGCTTTATTTATGAACTAGCAGCGCCCCGCGGTTTTATCCGCATTGTGCCCGTTCCCGTGGGAATTTCAGAATGAAAAATAGTATATAACCTTCCCGTTGAATGTGGCTATCTATAACAAAAACAATTATTCAAATCGGGCCAGTAATTCCCGAGATTAGCTCTAACATACAATCAAACTTACAAATTTTACCTCTTTATAATACATATTAGTATAGATTTCATTTATAAATTTACTAGCCGCGCCCCGCGGTGTTACCCGCGTTGTATCGGTTCCCGCAGAAATTTCGGGATAAAATGTATCCCATGTTTTATTCTGATGTTTAACCTATATTACTGTACAGTTTCATCTAAATCCGTTCAGTGGTTTTTGCGTGAAAGAGCAACAAACATACATCCATACATCCATCCATACATACATCCATCCTTACAAACTTTCGCATTTATAATATTAGTAGGATAGGATAGGATTCGTGGCTTTTCGTTATTTATGTCGATACGGTTTGCTATTCTGGGAATTGTGTGTTTGTGTATGTCCACTTTGTATTCCTATGGGAGCTGATGATTACACGTTTGGATTAAGGGTAGGCTGTAGCGCTCGTGGCATAGTTTGACTAAGCGATGTTAGTTCATTGCGATTGTTAAGCAACGTACAGCTCGGTCGCTACTTGGATGGGTGCCCGATAGTAGCATTTCTATCTGAGCGCTACCGTATCGTTAGACCATGTCGGAGGCCTTTAGGCGGTCTAAACACTCCGGCACCAGGGTTGGCCATTAATCAACTCAAACGTGTCTAACAAATCAGTGTGCGATGGTACTTAAGGTGTCACGAACAGAAGCTCTTTTATAAAACTGTTGGAATTCGACTCACGTTCACGTGATCAATTTCGAAAATGGTGAGGTTTCAGTTTTGAGACATTAAGTCCGAGGTTCCAGTCAATATTTAAAAGTTCTTTCAGTCCAGTTCATTTGGTAAATAGCATAAAGATGCATTTATGCAGGTGATGTTTGTCTATGCTAAGGGCTATTGATATCTTCGTGAGATAAGAGGCCTTTGCCCAGCGGTGGGACATTACAAGCTAATAGTTTACTTTACTTTAAGGGAGTTTGAACCTTAATTTTCCAATGCTAAGGGTCTAAACCCCAAAAATTTCCTTATTTTCCGGAATTACTCAGAAATGGCTAAAGGCCTCCGATACGGACTGACGATTGAAACAACCGGTACCGACTGCTTAACGGGCCCTTCGAAGCACGGTAGCGCTCAGATAGAAATGTCCCATAGGTAATAACCTATAGATAGAAATGTCATTATTCCACTATTGCACCACTAAAACATAAAGGTTTCCCATTCGTTAAACGCTGTCCATTTAGTTTTGTTTCACCAAATATTCAGTTAAAATGTGGAAAGTGACACTGGTATTCATTTTGCATGCGTCCGCTGATGGTTTTTATTTTATTTTTTGGTTAACGCGAGCTTCAGTTTGAAATGTACCTGTTAGTTTTTAAATAAACCTTGGTTAGTACTTTTTTATGCGTTGTGTGTTTGCGGGTTTAGATTGGTGATGGTAACCTATATTTTTCTGCCTATCTTGTAATTTAATCTGCATACAAAAACAGATATTCTTTATTTTAATAAAGCAAATTGATTCGTTCTTTTAAAAAATATTATGTTTAATACAAAAGTATGTGTCTGTTACGTACGCTTTCACGCTTAACCACTGAACTGATTTTGATGAAATTTAGTACCGAGGTAGATTTTTACTTTGAGAAAAGACATAGGAAAGCTTTTAGCGGTAAATAAGTAACTTTGAGGTCACTTTATAGGAAGTGAAGGTGCTGTTATGCAAAGGTGCCAACTACAGTCATGCAAAGATTATAAACATAATGTTTTAAACGGTAAATATGACATGGTTGCTAAGAAAAAGCTTCACATCGCTTACTACAAGTGCCTCGCGGCTTTACCCGCGTTGTGCCCGGTCCCGTGGGAAATTCGGGGTGAAAAATAGCCTATAACCTTGCCGTTAAATATGGCTATCCATTACAAAAAGAATTAGTCAAATCGGATTGTTAATTTCTGATATTAGCCCTTACAAACAAAATTAGAAACTTTACCTCTTTATAATATTAGTATTGATAGTTTCAGACTTGCCTACACTTACCTATCTAAAAAATACTCTATATTTAATCACTACGTTACGTCATGTGTATTCTTACCTCAATAAAGAATGTTATAATAATTTAAAACTTTACAAAATAACGCGAGGAACTTCCAACGTAAATTACAGTTTCAACAATCCCCTTCAGTTCGTATCTAATTTATCGTTTCGATTTCTGCTTTTTCTTTTCTTTGTTAAAAGAAACTTTGATTTTGTTCGAAGTAATATTATGTTGAGTTTGGAGTTGGAAACAATTTGACTGCGAACTCTTGAACAAAGGTAGGTAAGCATGTGGTCTACCCTAGGTCTTAAACCTACTACCTGTGCAGATAATAAAGTAATCTTTGTTCTTTTACAAGTTTTATTAAAGTTCAAGGAGTATTAAGCTCATCTTAGTAGATAACAGCGTAATATTTTAGGTAGAGATTTTATACTAAGAATCTAAAAGGTACTCTACCTTAGTATGTTCGTGTAGGTTAGTAACTAACCCTGGCGGAGTTTTTAAACTCTTTAGTTTGTATCCTCCTCACTGTACTGATAACTTAAGCTTCAGCCTTTCCCAGCTGTGGGACATTACAGGCTAATACTTTACTTTACTTTACATCTCAATATGTATATGCAACGGCGGGTAACCCGGCGGAAAACCTCTCCACCCCTTTGCTCCTAATTACCTATCTGTATATATTACAAAACATTTTCCAAACAAGTCCAAAATAAAACAGACAACATAGTCAGGCAATCAATAAATCCGAATGAAGCCAGCGAACCATCTAACGGTGACCCTTATCAAGACGCGCCGATCCGCGGCCTGACAAAAAGGTCGGCCCGATTGTGCAGACGGGTTAGTCTCAAAAGATATTTTGATTTTGAAGCTTGACTGTTGATCATTGATAAGCTTTACTGACTTGTCACACAGGACAGATTTTTTGATTTAGGACTAGTATTTTTACAGAAAGCGAAAACTCTACTAGAACTTACTTCTAATATCTTATACTAGCAGCACCCCGCGGTTTTACCCGCGTTGTACCCGTTCCCGTAGGAATTTCGGGATGAAAAATAGCCTATAACCTTCCCGTTGAATGTGGCTATCTATTACAAAAAGAATTATTCAAATCGGTTCAGTAGTTTCTGAGATTAGCGCGTTTAAACAAACAAACAAACAAACAAACAAACAAAACAAACTCTTCAGCTTTATAATATTAGTATAGATTATTCCTTGAAATTTTATTAATTCCAGTTGATACCTACTACCTACACTGTATACATTTTAAAATTGTTAATACTCTAAAACTATATTTGCATGCCTAACTAAGGCCAAACAAGGCAAAACAAACCATTTTTTTTACCTATTTTTAGCAAATATTTCAGATTGTAGTCAAAATATATTAGGTTGCCTGTTCCCGTGGGATGAGAAGAAGCATCATCTCCAAGGTTTGGATCTTAAACCTCGTATTGGTCTATGCTTAAACCAACATTTGGACTACTCAATCTAGAAGATAGGTATCTACTTACCAAAGTTCACACAAATCGATTCAGTGGTTTAGGCGTGACAGGAGTAAAAACGTACCTACAGTAGTAACTTGAGATTGGTAAGTAGGTAGTAAAATATGGGAAAGAGACCTATAAGAATACCTAAGAATAACATCTTAACACAAATGTATATTTAATTCTTAGGTTAGTTTTAAAGTTTTTATTTTAGTTTGCAGTGCCCTAATAGGGTGTCATGTTTTATGTACATTATGGCAAGTAAATAAATTTGAATTTGCTTACCCAGTACCCAAGGAATAGTTAAACCCATCTAGATAATCCTAGATATACATAAATATTCAACCAGCCACAATACCCTAAATCAAAATAACATAATTTAGACAAGGTAAATAAACGAGTTTTTAATCCCACAGAGCTGCCACGGGCTAAGACGGCGGCAAATTCTCAATTATTATTTTAAAACCGAGGATCTAATCAAGCAGTCCTGTTTTAATTACTGTAAGCACCTTTTTGCGGCGATGTTGGCTCCGACTTAATTACGCGTTTTAATAAGATTTTATCAAACTGGTTAGCCAAGACTACATAATGAAGATTCGAAAGAATTCTAGAAAAGTAGGTCGGATTAAGTTCGTTTAATGATCTAGGATAACGTAGATTAGTACTAAGATCTAGAAGCTTCTTCTTTCTATATAACACTGTAACTATACTTACTTGCCTTAGGACGGGTTGCTTCAGCTTACGCTGACGCACCAGTAAACGTAAGACAAAATGTTAGTCTCAACCCATGTAAGAAAATGAAAAATCGTGGCTTTCTATTGGCCACCGGAATAACTTTAACATACTGTCATTTAAGTTACGAAACAACGCTTTGTAATTAACAGACATTCAACACTTACTTCACACGAACTTAATCGTGAACTTTTTAACGAACGTATGTTACGATAATCAACCGTTTTAAATACCCCACCCTTAGTAATAAGGTCCAGTTTTTACCATTTGGGTATGAAACCATAATAATGATCATGTCGTTACCTAATTACCTAATAACACAAGGTTTAAGAAACTAACGATTTACGTAATGATGATACCTACTATATTCGTTATTTACCACCGTTACAGACACAACTAATGTTTGACAACTAGCATTATTTTTATTAATATACCTTACGCAAAAGATTCAAGATAACTAGATACCTACCTAAAGAGAATCCTCACAATATAAATAACCATATATAACCAACTAAAACAATATAAAGGTAATTGTATCCACACACAATGAATGAAGACGAATAGCCGCCGTGACATCTATCAACGTTGCTTTATTCCATTATAAAAGTAGGATTACCTTCGGTAAGTCTGCACGTAGTTGAGATCACAAACACGTACTGTACTAAATACCTACGTGATTTGAAGGGACAACTATTTATTTTTAGACCCCTGATCTGAGTTAAATGTTCATTTTTAATCTTAGTTATGAAAGCTCGATTTTAGTTAGTTTTATATTACATACTAGCTGTGCCCCGCGGTCTCACCCGCAGCGCCCCCGTTCCCGTGGGAATTTTGAGATTTTTATTCCAAGTTTTAATTGTTTTTAAAATGTATTCTGCTATTCAGGGCGGAGACAAATCCAACGAAACAAAAACCATGAAAATTGATCCAGCCGATCTCGAGTTATAAGTGTTGTAACAAACCCGTCTTTGTTTTATATATACCTATAGATTATTATGGCCTTATTCATAAACGTATATTAACAGCGCTTTAGCTATCAAATGGTTTGTCCCTTTCCGACATACGCTATTTGCCAAAGAGCGAAAGAGACAAAACACTGTTTAATTTAAATATCGTTAATAAATAAGGCGGTTAAACTCCGATGAAAAAATACAGCTTGACTAGTTTGTGTGTCAGTCAGTGGTATGGTATAGTAGCTCCTAACTAAATGAATGGAACCATTTTAATAAAGATGTTTTTGTTTGAAAGACATCTAAGCTATGACAAAATAATGTCGGATATATATAAATACATTTGGAACGAAGTTCCTCATTGTGCGTTGCGAAAGGGGGCTAGACGGAAAAGTTGTAACGACGCTTTTTGCGTTAGAGAGAGACAGACAGAGAAACATGCGCATGTTTCTTTTCTGTCACGTCTGTCACGCCACGTCACTGTCACGCCTGTCTGTCACGCCGCAGGCGTGCGCATGTTTCTCTGTCTGTCTCTCTCTCTCTCTCTCTCTCTCTTTTAGAAAGCAAGCCAGATATTTTCGATTCGTCTTTCTATTTCGCATTGAACAGTGTGGTGTCGCGACGATTATTTTTGTTGATAATACATAAACTTCGTTCCGTCCGGGTGTCCCTTGACACCTCTCAAGTTTTTTAATTATTGTACCTATAGTCTTTTGTGAACATTATGGATACGGAACTCAATAGATGCCCCTAAACAATTTCTAATCGGTTTGAGTCCCAAACTTTTCTAAGCAAATTAATTTTTAAACACTTAAATCAAGCCCATGCGAACTAAACACAACAGATTCTAATGTTATTTTTGCGAAACACCACCATTATCTTGCGTGATTCTGGATTAAGAGATTATCTGTGTACCGAAGCTCTGTTTATTTGTGTTGTAACACTTGTAACATGGTTTGTATAGTGCGATAATATTTATCTTAGACAAGGAAGGCCGAAGTACTTACTGCTCTATTTCGTGGTGTTACAGAGCCTTATAATTGGGATTAAGTTATAGTACCGAAGAGTCCAAGTAGTGCCACTTTCGAATTAAACGAAATGAGCAATTAAATCGAAAAAATAAAAGCAGAATGGCGAAAAAGGGAATTGAAAAAAAGAGGTTTTATTCATTTAGCATCTATTATACGCTACTGTGTATAAGACACGCAGTTATTCAGTATCTATTACGGGCTCAAGGCGTTGAATAGGCGTTACTAAGCCCAAAAAATGTCATGTTAAGCTTACATGACATTACATACACACCCATAAATATAAAAGTCACGACACGTGAATTAAAAGTTATAACAATGTCACGTGCATTGATTTATTCGATTAATACTAAAGAGCGGGTATCAAATAAGAAACTCTTATACATAAAAAATTAAACAAAGAGATAAATTCACAAAGAATTTTATTAATCTTACAGATTCTAAACCTCCTAGATCTTAAAAATAAACTTACAACTAACAAATACTTCAGTTTTCAAGTACAAAAAAGTAGACAACGTGTAAGCAGCAATCAAGTGTGATAAGCAACGTACATATGTTTGCCTTAAGATGGGTAACATATTAAATTATTACAAAAAAAAACAACATTTTGATAATAAGTTAATATTGCAACAATGTTTAAGAAACGATAGAGAAATCTAATGTTATAATTTAAAAAAATTATAGCTATTTAAAAATCCCACAAGATTTGATAATATACCGGTGAAACGGCAAAGAGTTGCTAGTGTAACAAATTCGGCATATGCCCAAACTGGCATAAGCGCATAACTACTGGAATACGGACTATTTTACGCCAAATGGCATATCATTTGCACCATTTTGAACTTTAATTCAATACAGAAACGGCACAATCCTATACAATGTTAACACTACTTAAAGATTACTTTGAAATGCAATTTGCTTTGTATAAAAAATATTTTAGGTACTTTAATTAGTTTTTAACTTATTTAAACTTAAATTACTAATTACAACAATCAATTAAATTTATTGCCTAGATATCTAGGCAGTAATCCGATTGCATATACAACTTATGTTCCGGTAATATTCGGTTATTAATAATCAACTATATCAGACAAGTTTAACAAGAGTAGATGCATACAAAGACAAATATTTTGTCTTAGTTTTTCTCTTCTGTAAAGACATCTCGCTCTTTCTATTCCTTATGAAGAAAAGAGATGATGATAGAAGATATATTTTCATTAGCTTGCATCTTAGCCTTGCAGGTAACATTTACGTTTGAATAATTCAGGCTATTAAAATAAGATTAATATAATATGGATATGCCCGGACAAATTCTCATCTATGTCCTTAGTTACCTCAGTATGCCCGGGCGAATTGAGATACATTTATGCCCGAATTTGCCTAACTAAATTACAGGCAAATTCAGGCAAGCTACGTTAATACCCATGTTTGAATATACCTTGACACTCAGGCAAACAGAAACACTAAATTTTTTGCCGAATACGCCTTATCAGCTTACGTCGTGATATATTCATTAACTGGGCAATTACATTCCCAGTTATATTAATTAATGGCAATTATATTCACATTCCCAGTCGTACTGAACGCCTTATTAACGACTGCCTGGGCATATACAGGTTATATTCATTCCCAATTATGCCCGGGCATGTTCACAAGGCATTTTTCGTACAATTAATGTGAATTGAACACTATATCTGCTGTTTGTGTCTAGGGATGTTCAGATATTTATGCCCAATTATGCCCAAGGCATGTTCAGGTTATGCTTTATGCCCGGGCATGTTTACACGGTATATTAGTCGGGCCTACGCCCTTTGTACTGTTCTCAAATGTTGTTCATGTCGTATAGTACTTGTGCAATCGTTCGCGACGCTTCTACGCTGCTGAGGGCGATCGATGCTAGGTGAGCTTCGTAGGAACGGAGTTGTCTGTGGATTAGATATAAGGAATAGGATGAGTATAAAGTATTGGTCATTTAGGATAAGATATACAAGCTAAGTAAGAGAGAGTATACATTATATTACAACTATTGTTGACTAGGTTTATATATTTTTTAATTTAAAGGTTTTTTCTTCTTCTTTCTCATTCCTCCTTCTTATTATACCTTTTCTTATCTCACCACTTAATTAAATAATTTCTTACAGTTTTGACAACTTTTGTCAAATCTGCCCGTCCGTCATATGTCAAATTTGTCGGAAAAGTACTGAACGGATTTTTCTGAGAATTTAACCGTTTTCACCAACAGAGTTATTTAACATCAAGGGTTTGGGACCATGTTTATCCCAGAATCTCTACTATAACATAAGTAAATTTATATTAACCGACGCAAGAGCGTGTCACTAGTAATGAAACTGTTAAATCTTACCTTCTCCCCGTATTGGAATAGATGACAATATTCCTCAGTATGAGAGCTGCTGTCAACCGAATACTCTTCGTAACTGGACCTTCATTTTCGTCCTGTAAATACGAAAATAAACCTTATGATTATGATGATAACGATTATAATAGAAACAACGGACATATTGTCGCCTTTGTAGGGCTTTTAACTAGAGTCATACTTTTGCAACGTTTGATATACCAAACGCATTAGTAGCTCTAGCGGAAAGTCACAGATGATATAAGAAAATTACATAATTTAATTAAAGGAACGCAACATATAAAACTACAACATATAAATTAAAGTAATTTATGACACCCAAAGGTACAGTGGGGAATAAGCCTTATAAATTTTTTAGATATAATATGCAAACATGTCTGAAGGTGCGTACACCAACAGTAAGTCTGTACGCTGCATGCAACATGCGGTGATCGCTATAGCGTAAAGAATACGGTTGTTGGCCGCATTCGGCAAATGACTGCAGCTGTAAACTAATTACGTATGGGCAGTCGTCGGAAAATCTAGTGAACTCTAGTGTAAAGACGGCAACCTAAGTAGATGAAAACGAATTCGACGACCACATTGAACAAACGACCTTATGTAAAGGAGACGTTATACCATTTACTATAGTTTACATAATGAGTGTCATATTGTCACAATGTTCTCAACTACTTGTATACCACCGATGAATACAAAATCTTATAACAAAAATGATATAATCCGTATTCATGGATATAATTTGGCAACACAAACTATTAGCACGCACTTAATTCAAAGGAACATTTAAATAGGGAACTAAAATTTAATATTAACAATTTTAACTAATGAGAAAGGCTATGCTTTAATGAATAGTCTATGAATCTAAATGAATTTAAAAACAAATACAATCCGCTTTTAATGAAACGTTATAAACACTTCTGAAATAACAAAAATCAAATCCAACCAAATCAAATCAAACCAAGTGAAACGGACAAGCACAACACAACACGACAAGCGTAACGCGTCACTAATCTCACCATTTGCTCCTGTGGCGTGCGACTGAGCTCTGCCCTGTGCTGTACGCACACAAACACACCAACACATTAGTGATTTTATACACACATTTGCGCGTGTCAAAGTCGAATTATACCAACCAATTTTAAGAGTATTTATTTATATCTAATGTGTAGTGCAGTAGTATCTTTTTAGTGTAATTGAATCAAATTACACTTGGATTTAATTTATGTGCACTAGGATTAGATTTGAAGGTTACGTTAATTCAAATTTTAATCACATTTAATGAGCACTTGGTGGGTCCAAGTTTGTTTAAAAAAAAAACAATTTCAATTGCACCTAAATAAAGTGTGTAGTGTTTAGTTTTCTAAACATGTTTTATTCTCTAATACTCGTGCAAAGAAATCCTTGAAATTGGATGATGCAATAGGACTTTTGCTATAATGTATTGCTAAATAGCGTGAATTGGGTTACCAAAAGTTTAGACTATAATTACTGAGGCGAGGAATATTATCAGGTTACAAAGCAACAGGTAAGGGTTAAATTAGTGTTTGATTTTATGTTCTGTCCATTCATTTATTTCTCTTTAAAATTTCTTTGGTAGCCGTAACACTGCAGTACCCAGAGAAGTTAAATGATTCCTTAGCAGAGGATATAAGCAAGCAGTTTTTTACATGTGTATACCCGGACAAATTCACACACGTCGTGGTCAACAACTATGTCTTCACATATGTATGTAAGTATGTATGTATGTTTAGTATCTCAATATAGTACTTCAATAAATTAACTATCGATTTCATTGCCGTCTCTGAGTGCAGCAGTAAAGCTTGTTTCAGCTTGCATTTTATTTGTATGGTATATACTAAACTAACAAAAGAGAAAGTTTCGAAGAGGAAAAAAAATGGACAGACATAAATAACCTTTTTAGAGAATCAATAAAACTACATTAAGGTTAAAGTACCTACTGTAATATTAGTACCAATAGACTAGATGTTAAGGGTCATAGTCTAACTAGATAATAAGATTCAGTTTACATTAGTAGAATGCAGTGTTAGTGACTATTTTTTATATTACTTTTAATAATATAAATTCGCATTTGGCTAGAAAATCAGCCATATAAGATAATTTATATTTCAACTTTTTTCAAGATATAGATTGTAAACCAGCATTTCCATAAGCAAAGACTTTTCTAATACAAAATTCCGCTTACCATGAGTTCTCTAGGGTTGAACATATCTGCCGCGTGCTTATTAAGCGCGGCAAGCGCTGCGTTCGGCGGGTATCCGAGCGACACTGGCTTATTCGCTTCCGGTTCAGTACCGGAGAGTTTGCGAGAGTTGTAGAGTGCTTTTAGCGCCTGGAAAAATAAGTTTGAGTAAATGGACTATAGCTTGTTTTGAGCATGTTGACTTACTATGCTTAGTTAGGCGCAAAATCAAATTGTTTTACGTATTTGTAAGTATTAAAAATCCTAATAATTATTTATTAAAATTCATAATGGAGTGCTTGTGTCTGTATATCTCAGACTATATATATGTAGGTGTATTTGTGCGTGAGTGCACGTGAATATATGCGGTAGAGCGTCAATGCGTGCTAGTATAAGAGTGAACGGGTTTGTGTGCCCGTGTCTGACTGTGTGTGTGTCTGTCTCGATGTATTTCTCTAGCTGAATGTGTGTCAATGTCTCGGCGTAGTAGTATATCTGTCTGAGTTTGAGTGTGTTTGTCACTGTGTGTGTTAGTCTGTGTGTGTGTGTTTGTCTCTGTGTCTCGGTGTATTAGTCTGTGTGTGTGTGTGTGTGCACCTGCGGCGTGCAGTGCTTGTCGGCGATGTGGTTGAGCAGCGCGAAGGTCTTGCGCGGCACGCGGTCGCAGTCGGGCCAGCGGCACGCCGCCTCGCCGCCCGCCGCCGCCGCCACGTGCGCGCGCGCCACGTGCCCGAACACGCCGCCCGCCGCGCCGAATGTCCTGCACCACAACCGACAACCGTTACTCAGCGGAGATTACGAGATATCACCCCGCTAGTAACGCCTTGTATATGATATGATATAAAAATATCATACAGTTCGAATGTGAAAACTAGTCAAACCAAAATCTTCAGCTTGAATTAAGTACAAGTTTTAATTTTCTTTTTTTTTTGGATTTTCTTCACAAAACTTAGACCTAAATTATGTTGTAAATGAAGTCGACGCAGACGTATTTTCTTAATATTTAATAAATAATTCTTAGTATTAAAATTCACCGTACCGATATCTTCGGTGAGACGAAAGGCCTTCCTTTGCTCATCAACGGTTCATTACAGGCTAATATTTAATTTTTTTAAATTGGCTCTTCGATTTCAAAAGTTTATTTTAATGGTATGATACTAACTTGCCACATCCTTTCCAGTGGCACATCCAGGGGGTATCTTCACCGGGCGGCGGCGTCGCCACGGGTGAAGGCTTCGGCGTCGCCACTGTCGCCACAGACGGCTTCGGCTGCACCATCGGCTGTTGGATTTGTCCCTGCTGCTGAATTTGTACTTGTTGTTGCATTTGCACCTGTTGTTGCATTTGCACCTGTTGTTGCATTTGCACCTGTTGTTGCATTTGCACTTGTTGTTGCATTTGCACTTGTTGCATTTGTACTTGTTGTTGCATTTGTACTTGCTGTACCTGGAAGTAAGTAATTGTTGTAAGTAACTCTATCAAAAAGTGCGAGATGTGACTGTCTATGGATGTTTGGCGCTAAAAACGAATCGAATGAGAATCCATTGTCATCGTGAAAATTACAGAAATCTGACTGAAGAAATTGGTAAGGAAAAAACAAATATTTTTAATCCATAATGTGTGTCCAAAATGTATGTATTCTTTCAAGACAAAGAAGGTAGAATATTTTAAAGCGCTAACAAACTTCGGGTATATCTTAAATGATTAGGTTTTTTACTACATCCCATAGAACAAAACGATTTCAGTTCAGAAATCATTTTCCCTATAAAATATCTAGGTATATTGTCACCTCCTGTACAGGCGCAGGTGACGACATAGATTGCTGCAACACTGGCACTTGTTGATTAACTATCGTCTCCTTTTCACCGATCTTAGTGTTGCCAACCATTACAGGTTGCCGCGACAAAACTTGTCTGATTATGTGTTGTTGGGACTTCGCTACCTAGAAAAAGTAGTGACAAAAGGTTGTTAGAAAAACTTCACTGTACGAGTTAATAGTTGTGGAATGTAATTATATTTAGCTGCTACAAAAATAAAGGAAATCTGTATAGTGGTCAAATTATCCTACTATTTATACGAAAGCTTATGAGGATGTATGTATGTATGTTTGTTACTCTTTCACGCAAAAACTACTGAACGGATTAGGATGAAACGTTACATTAATATAGGTCATACACCAGAATAGCACATGGGATACATTTTATCCCGAAATTCCCGCGGGAACGGGTATAAAATTAATATAAAATATTAGTATAAAAACCAGAAACTTACCCCGGGCACACACTTAGTATCACTACTCTGTACCAACTGCGGTCTCTGCGGAGCTATCACTCTATTTATACTCTGTTTCATCGGCGCATTCATTATAATCTGTTGATTATTCGACACTATAATCTGTGGACTACTCGTGCTTATCAAGGCCGGTGGGTTTTTCTGTGTCACTACTATCTGTTGTCCTTGGTTTAATAGCTGTGCTTTGTGCGGTTGTGGCTGCGTTGTTATGATTGGTTGCTGACTTTGTGTTAACTGTGGCGCGTTCTGTAAAACAGATTTTTTGGTATTTTATGTGTATATTCGTAGTAAATTTAGTGTGAATCTGTATGAAGAATCTAAATCTGTATGATGTAATCTGTATGTAGATAATACCGTCACAGTCTTCAATGTATGGGTCAGAACGAGCTAGCACAAGTCAACAATATATGTTTTGGGTAATTGCTGGCTTTAATAGGTCATGTCCCTTATGCGTATGACACACGGACTTTAAACGGAGTTAATTCGCTGTGACCCAAATGGCAATAGACTGTGAAGATTTTAACGCTTGGAAATTCTAGTAAAATTATGTAGAACTAATAAGGCAACAATTTAAATGTTTAGTGTCACAATTTTTTGGACTTTAAACCTACGAACAAAAATGTCACTAATTAAGGATTAAATAAGTGACGTTTTTGATCGTATTAACTTAATTTATATTTTAAATACCGTTGCAGATTTCTTTAGAATGCGTACAATTAATTATGATATAGGACTATCAAAGCAATAGCATGCATTCTATTACGATGACTAACTCATAAAATAAACACAAACTTCCTGTAAATAAATTGGCTTCATATTTTTGGCTCCGACTTTTACATGCATGCATGCAATAGGGGCTGATATACCTACCGTATCGTAATACGTTTTATACATGATTTTAATTCCTTAACCTTCTAATTTAAGATAATAAATGAATGACACTTATCAAGGGCGTCGCCAAGGGGGGGCAGGGAGGGGCAGCTGCCCCCCCCTAGAGATTCTAAAAAAGTTGCCAAATATAATGCATACATGCATACTTACAAGATTGTAATAAAATTTTATTTATTATTATTATATTACAACTTATTTACAAGTTTTTTATTGCATAGTCAAGAGCTCGTGCTCGTGTAGCTTTACACATAGGATTCTGTACTGTCACAGAATATATATGTATATAGTACTAAGATACTGTTATCACAATCGCTGTAGATGTAAGGCTCGTAGTACAAGCAGTGCCGGATTAGCCTAGTAGCAAAAGTAGCAAATGCTACGGGCCCGCGCACTAACATTTTCTAACGATAAAAAAAGTATTATTATTAAAGTTTTATATTAGATTTAGTCACAATTACCAAGAAGAAAAGAATGGCATTAAAATGATCTAAAAAAATATCCTTACTTTCTTCTTTTGCTTGCTTTTTTCAAAAAATCGGTGGGTTCTTTGTTCGTTAAAATCTTTACTTTTTGATGGTGTAAAAACATATTCATTACCATAGTAAATATTCTCAGAAAATACAATTAATCGAAAAAATCTCAGATTTGAATGTTTCGGGATAAAATGAAAATTCTGATGCATAACCTATATTACTGGAAAATTTCATCCAAATCCGTCCAGTAGTTTTTTCGTGAAAGAGTAACCATTTTTGGAGCTAATTGCACTAGTCTATTCTTATCAGCCAAAAAGGAATAAAACGAAAAAATTTCGCTCGTGCTGCGCGCTCGCTCTTTGATTAATCGTAGTGGCTCAATGTGTTACAACGAGAGTTTCATTCATTTAAAATATGATTTTCTAACACAAGGTTATCCCCGTCAAATAAGTAACTTACATAGAAAAAACGCCCCAGCCAAAATTTAAAAAAAATTTCGCTCGCGCTCCGCGCTCGTATTCATTCTGTTTGTTTTTACAATAAAAGCTTCATGTGCTGTCGACTTTACCTACAATTCATACCTACTTTTCTCATTCATAGAGAATGAGAAAAGTATGAATTATAGTAGGTAAAGTCAACTTGCCCCCCCCTGCGCCATCGGCTGGCGACGCCCTTGACACTTATGATTATACAGTAGATACTGAAAGCATTTTAAATTATATATTTACATACTTATGGTAGTGTAGGTTTTCTTTATAGTATTTATTGTCAATTCTAGATTATCGTTTCAAACCCTGAGAAGGTTATTCACTAAATTACCTGAGGACTAATTCACCCATAAAGAAACTGACATAACTAAAACTTTCACAACGATCGATCACAAGTGATCTACACGATCGTGATCGCGTACAATCGTGCATGATCGTCGATTATGTAAAGGAGACACAAAGAAACCGTACACCCTACCCAATCTACAGTACGATCTACAAGCCAAGACTAGGGTGCATATAATTCGCACTGAACCTGAGCCAAGGCCGTTTTCACAACTGCGATCGATTGCGATGAGCTCACGAGTGTCGGTTGGCTCACGATCACTCGCTGCGTTGATTGCAACATCCCAGTGTTCTGTTACGGACAAAGGTTCTTTATATACAAACAGCCTAAGAAAATGTTAAGCATTTTAGAACTTTGTCGTATCAAGTAAGTAAGTTCTAGGAGATTAGTTATTATAAAATTTGATGTTTTTATTGGCATGTCAAATAGGTGTAATAGAATATTTAATATGGTAAAGTTCTACTATGACTTTTAGAAGTTAGAAAATGGTTCTTGGTATGCTTAACGTTTTCATTGGAAGACTGTATATGTTATTTACAAGTATGTTAGATTGATAGAAATGTGGTAGAAAATTGAAGGGTTATTAGGACTTAAATTCTAGGGTTTTAGTACAGAAATGGTATGTCTTGTTGTAGTACAGAAATGGTATTTAAATGTCTTGTTACCTTATATTTTAGGGTATCTAAAAAAACACTTGTTAAACCTAATAATCTTAAAAGTAAATATCGATTTAACATTTACTTTAAAATGTGTCATGTTAAAGCGAATGATAACTGACTATGGTGTTAAATAAAAGCTCTTTCGCATTTTAAGTGACTTTTTTATTGAAATGTCACTCGAATATGACATAATGTGTCAAATATTAAAGCGAAGAGAAACTGCAAAATCAGTTTAATTAAATACTTTGTTACAATTAGATTTAGAGAAGCAAGCATCTTTAATACAAGTTATTCATAATTCTTTACATCCTAAAAGTATACTTACCTTATTGTGTTTTAAAAGGAAAAAGTACCAAACAAACCCAAAATGAAAAGGTGATAGATTAGTTAAGGCAATGAAAACGAAACGGTTAATAACATGACAAACACAATCTGTCCTGCTCACTCAGCGACTGTTAATATGCGTGCGAGTGAGATGGAAGCGGTTAATGAGAATTAAGTAACCCAAACTGATAATGTAAATGGGTTCACTTAAACTAATAAGAAGTTTGGAATAACCCAATTTTTTTTTACTAACAAATTCTAATGATATTATGGTTACAATAACCCAAAACTATTATGTTAAGGAGAATGAATAAACCCAATTTTTTTACTAGAACTTTTTAACCCAAAATGAAAATGAAAATGAAAATGGATTAACCCAAACTCAATGCTATTAACGAGAAATTAACCTAAATTAATAAAGAGAATGTATAAACCCAAATTAATAACTCGAATAGATTAACCGAATCTGTTAACGGGAATGGATTTACCCAAACTGCTCATAAGTATGAGAATTAACCCAACTTTACTAACTCGAATGGATTAACCGAAATTGTTAATAATAATGAAGTAACCCAAAGTGCAAAGAGGCGGGTGATGGGTGATAGTCCAAGCGTTTTTAACCTGTATAATTTGCTGTTGGGTTATCGCCTCTGTTGCCTGGGCAATAAGGCTGTTTAACGTCGCCTCGTCCAAACCTCCCGGATTGTTCACCTTTGGTTAAACATTTTATGATAGGCTTAGTTCTAAATTGTAATAAGAATCATAGACCAACATAGAGTCCATGTCTGTTTATACTATGTATAATAAAGCTGAAGAATTTGTTTGAACGAGCTTAGCAAATTTTAAGTTAAGAAATATGATAATAAATCTGTTAAACTTAGTGCTCCGAACATTTTCAAATACTTGCTCTCTCTTTGAATGAAAGAGCAAACAAGCAATATGTTCTGAGCTAATTGAGAACACGAAATAAAAATGCAGCTCTTGATTCTATTTTATATATGGTAATACAGTAAAGTAGAAAGAGAGTGAGCATAGACAAAGTTTCTATGCTTGCTCCCTTCCGAACCTTTTTAAAATATAGTCCAAGATCCCAAAGTCATCAGACATTACTTACATTACAGACTATAAGTAATCTCTAGTAACTGTGGAATCTTTAACTGCCATACTCAGAGACGTCTATTAAATCGTCAATTAACTAAATGACATACATTTTCATTCATTACATGCCAAAAAATACTCAATAACCTCTCCTAAGGAATCATTTGACATCATTGAGTAAAGCAGTCATAGTCTAACGGTGAAATTATTATATTGATCTTATAATAAAGTTGTAATTTGAATACATACCGTTAAAGTGAGCGGTCCACCGCCTGTAGGCCCCTGTACTATAATAATAGTTTTCTGCATCATATTACTTGGAATATTCTGCGTTATGTAGCTTAGGCCACCTGCAAAAATAAACGTTATTTATTTTTCAACTCAATGAAAGCACAATATTATCGTACATTTATTCATCCTTTTCTTTTCTCAGCCTTAGTCAATAATTGCTTAAAGCCTTTCAAGAGAAGCAAAAAAAGACTAGTAGTAGACTAGTAGTCCTCCTTCTTGTTTGAAGGTTAAGAAGAAAGAATGAAAGCCACATATGAATCTACGGATATAAAACTAGAAATAATCTTTAAAACATTAAAAAAACTTTTGTTTTATAATAGAAAAAACAATAGACTATCGACATTACCTTGCGAAGTGTTCGGTGTTGCTATAATCTGCATCGGTTGTTGGATGTATTGTGCTTGTGTTGCCATTGTTTTGTCTGTTTTAAGAAGAAAACAAAATAGTACATATATGTATTTGTTTCAGTGGAGAAAACTTTGTAATGTAATTTAATGTTACAGGCCTATTATCTTACTCATAGCAAAGATAAAATTATTTACAGCATTTTAGCTATTAAATGGTTTGTACCTTTCCGACATACGCTATTTGCCAAAGAGCAAAAGAGACACAACACTTTAAATCAATGATTTAGTTATGGATGAATGAATAAGGTTGTATAACGATAGTGAAACATCAACTTTAGTCATAAATTGCAACAATTTAATATCTAGTAACAAGTTCAACTTCATCAACTAGTCATAACTTGGTTTTCAAATTATGTAACAACCTCAACTTTTGAGCCTAGGTCGACTTTTGAAACAAATTAAACTTTTACGAGTATGTAGTTCAACTTTTGTAACTAGTTAGTAGTTACAACTTAACCCTGCAACTAGGGTAACTTTCGCAACCAGTAACAACACTCACAACTAAGTAACCAGATGCGAAGTTACTTAAAAGTTATGTTAACTTACCTTGTAATATGATTTGTCCAGATTGCGAGGCCAGTATGTTTTGTACGTCCATCGGTTGCACTTGAAGCATAGGTTGTTGCACTTGCAGTGTCGGCTGCTGTACCTATAAATGAGTTGCGAAGTTATATTGCGAAGTAACTTATAGTAGGCTATGGTTGCGAAGACGCAGTTACAGAAGTGGAAGTGGCTTTAACTGTATATCAATACTTAGAATACGGTTATAAATGTTTGAAGGTATTAAATCTAGTTGAGAAGGCATAATGCGAAGTAGGTAATGAGTAATAGAGATTGGTATAGATTGCAAAGACCCAGTTACCAAAATGGCTAACTTGGCAGGTCAACACGTAATATTAAAGTTATATGGTTATGGTTAAAGTTGTTGAGTTACTTTACTTATGAATTTCACGAGTATTTACAGCTGCGAAGATTCAAAATTCAAAAATTCAAATTCATTTATTCATTTCAAATGTAATTACATTATATTTCGCTCAGTTATCGAGACATCACCTCCCATACTAGTGTAAACTGTGTCACGGAAAGGTGATACCTCTCAAACCGAGCAACAATAAAATATAGCTTACATTCTACTGTACATACATACCTTACAAACTAACATATATACATTTATACTTGACTAGCAGTGCCCCGCGGTATTACCCGCGTTGTTCCCGTTCCCGTGGGAATTTCGGAATGAAAAGTAGCCTATAACCTTCCCGTTGAATGTGGCTATCCATTACAAAAAGAATTTTTCCAATCGGTTCAGTAGTTTCTGAGATTAGCGCGTTTAAACAAACAAACAAACAAACAAACAAACAAAACAAACTCTTCAGCTTTATAATATTAGTATAGATATACATATTACAAGATGAGAAATCTATACCAAAAATTTAAAGTCAAATTTGTAATTTTGCTTGTTGTTTGTTTGTTTGTTGGGTAGCAAAAAAGCAGCTAATACTGCGGGCGCGGCTATTATAATTATATTTAGTTAGGAACTTGCAGTTTTTCACTTACTTGTATAGTTCCTTGCATCTGTAGAGTAGGCTGTTGAACTTGCAATGTTTGTTGTTGAACCATCGTCGGTTGTTGTACTTGCATTGTTGGTTGTTGCACCTGTCAAGATATCAAGGTAAGTTATTGGTGTTTGATAAGTTATAACTTAAAGATTACCAGAAGTTGTGTCAAACTCTTTTAGATCATATAAAAGGCGTATAAGCGGTCTAAAACCGATACCAGGATTGGCCACTGAAGATATCTGTACAGTGATGAGGATTAGGCATAATCACCACACTTGCCTAATGCAGTTTGGTTATCTCAAACTCGAGCCATATTTGAAAAGTAGGAACCATGTTTTCGCTCGACCTTGGAATTGAACCCGGGACCTCAGTCTTGGCAGGCGAGTGCACATACCACTAGACCCCCGAGTACGAGGCGAGAGATTTATATATACCAATGTTAAAACTCATAAGATATAATATATAGTAAAGTCTTCTTCTATTATAAAAGAAGACTTTACTAGAAAAAATGAATCTCCCTACATAATACGTACTTGCAAAATAGGCTCCTGTATAATAACCGACTGGTTATCTGTACCAGTGACCAACATTGGTTGCTGCATTATTTCCATGTGGTCTTGTTTAGGCTGCGGTTGAGGCATCTGTTTGGAAAGGAATATATTAGACAAATATATATAGAATAAAGTCATGACACTAGACATTAGACATACTAGACACAATACCTATTAGACACTACACATACTACTATACATGGTGGAAACGTTAAATGATGTCACTTACTTATTTCTGAACTAAACAAGGTATTGAAAAACTGACTTCTACTTTTTCGAATAGATCCCGTTTATTTTTGAATCCTTTGTTGATAACATTGGATAGATCTCCTGAAGGTCTTTAAGGATCGATAATCAGTTTTTCAATAACTTGTATAATTTAGAAATAAATAAACGAGAGACCACTTAATATTTCTACCCTTTTATGAATTTACAGGGTTTAATTCTTAAATGCCTGTATGAAGTAACCTGTATACAAGTCTTTATTCTCCAAAATGGTCTATAGAGTTTAGTCTTATAAATCTATAGCCTAAAGATCGCAATGCAAGGCAAAATGAAACTAAGGTTACGTTCAATAAATCAATGATCTGCAGTATTAGTATAGATTACTGTGACAAACTGATTGACGATTATACAGATAAGCATATATCATATCACATTTTGTCCTGCATTAAAATCTTACAGGCTAACGCCAGTCGAATTTACATCTTATTTCTATTACAATACGTTTGCATATCGACCTGAGCTCGAAGGGCGGCCGATAACAGTATTCCGCTACTGATTCGCTACAAGCCAATCGGTACAGACATGAAATAAATTTTGGTGTTAAATCAACATTGGAAAGCTTATAGAATAGTTTATATTGGTGTTGAGCAGACATGATTTCTTAAAGAAAATAATAATAGTTATTACTTAGCTAGGTCTGTGAATTTACTTGGTGTAAAACTACTAGATTTACACCCGAAAATACGATCCTCGATGTTAGACAAAAATAATAATTCGTTTGTTTGAATTGGGAACTGAACCCGAGACCTCAGTCTTGGCAGGAATTGTTAAGGAAGAATAATGGTATTATTATCTTACCAAGTCCTCTTCATCTTCCAGCGCGGAGGCGGCGAGTGCCGCGTATAAGTTCGCAGCTGTTTTAGACGCAGTCTCTTGAGGCGGGTTTGTCTGTTTCATAATATTGGGATTGAATTTTTAGGAATTGTATTGAGTTGGACAGATTTAGGTCGAACTTTAGCCGAGATTAGTCGACTTTGGTCGAGATTTCGATAATTGACAAGTCGTGTCCAAAATAGGAATTAAATGACGGGGTTTACATTAAATCAAAGAGCTCGTGAAAAGAAAAGATTAATCCTACTACTATAAGTGCAAAAGTTAGTGCAGATATTACAAATATAATGATCGCATCTTTACAAGGGAAAAACGCAGAATAAGGACAAAATACACATATCATAAAGTTATCCTAACAGCCACTTGAAAAAAAAAACACAGCGTAAGTGTGCGGCCACAGTGAATGCGCGGTGGCTTACGCGGTGACTTACGCGGTGGCTTACGCGGCGGCGGCGGCGGAGGTGGCCACACTGAGGCGCGAGCTCTAGTAGCGATCAGACGTATATCAGGGGTTGCAAACAATTTTCGATCAACAATACACAACTAGATTTCGGGTCACGTACAAAATCAAAGCTAAAAAATGTCCTCGTGAATTACGTGTGACAGCTTATTTTGTTTACTACCGAACTGACCAAAAAGTTTTAAAACAGTTCGAAGTTCAACCTAATTACAACCATGACACCTAGCAAATCTTCAAATATTTAAAATTACTACTGTCACTTAGAAACGAAAAGACAACATTTAGTGTGAAATCAACCTTAACGACCTACAGATAAAGTATTTTATTCCCGTGTTTACCTTCCTTTCGTTTCGTTTCTTTTAGAAGAACTACAGATGGAATGGAGTCGTGTTGAACACTTAAATAATTTGTAATATGCACGTAAAAGTTTACTTAAAATTATTTATGTTTTGGGCTATCTAGGTTTGATAGTATACATACTTGTTTTCATTACGATTTTTTTGATAAACTTGATAGTATAACTCTGCAAATATAGATCCTAGCGTATATATTAAATAATAATGATCAAACTTACTGTCATTTTTGCTCTAGAGTTGAAAATTAACGAGTTATTTCAGAAAAACTAAAAAAAAATGAACTTAAAACAAGATGGCGGCGAATACTCTACCGGGATTAGTTACAAAATCGAAATTTATAAGTCCAACCACCCCCCCACGACATAAAAAAAAAATCGCCCCCCGGATAAATAAATTATTACTACAAAACAAATCTACTCCATGTTTCTGCTGTTCTGTTTCACAAAATTTGCGCCAACGTTGGCCAAACATTTGTAGCGGTGACTTCAAATCAGTATTTTTTTTCAAAATTTGATATTATTTTGTTTAAAAGCTTAAAATATAACTTATTCTACATGTACTCACAGAAAGTAAGACACTCCGGCCGTTAAATTGTTTTTCCGGCCATTATTTTTGCAACTTTTTTGGCTGTGGTTCGAGGGAACTAAATAAAAGAGTGGCTCACTTTTCAAATGAGACCCTAAGCACCCAGACGTATTATTTGCGCTGACCCGAAATCTAGTGTGTATTGTTGATCGAAGCCATTTTACGTCATAACGCCGAGCGGTAAGACCACTGGTTTGATACACCTGCCACCCGCTTGTTAAGTCGCTCGCCGCCTAGGCCCGCACTGTGGACACAACGCGCGGATCGGTGCGTTTGAAATCACCGCGCGCGGAGTCGCTCGGTCTTGTCGCGCTAGGCTTCCGCCTAGTCACTTCAGTATGGACACTTACACGCGTTTCATACGTTTGATATTTCGCGCCCGCCGTCGCCACCGCGCTAGGCCCGCAGTATGGACGCACACTTAGGATGCGTTTTCAAGAAGCGGAGCGGAGCATAATCGACCAATAACAACGCATTACGAAAAGATTTCGACAATGTCAATGACTTGTTTGACAATTTCAATGCGTTCTGATTGGTCGATTAAGCTCCGTACAGCTCCACCCCGCTCATTAATATCACAATGTTGAGCAAAGGCCTTTCTCGAAGATATCAGTACTCACATCTCTCTTCTCCTCCACTTTCATTTTCTTCGCCGGCGGCTCAGAAGAGTACGAGTGATCAGTTATCACCTGATCAACTAGCTGATCCTTTTCACTCTTTTGAATGGTTTGAACGATTTGACCGAGAGTGTCTTTGAGAACAGCTTCGTTCTTGTATTGAATGAGTTGCGGTTGTAACTGGTCCGGTTTCAACTGAATGATTTGGCCTTGATCGTTCTTTATCTGTATTAGTTGACCTGTAATTAAAATAACAATTATTTAGTGTACAGTCAGTTCGTGAAAATTGTAATAAAAAATGTTTTAAGTATATAGTGAATCATATTTCTTTAACATACAAGTTAAGAGCTTAGTTTGGGTCTAATTAACAGTGTATGAATTTGTCCGGGTATGTTTATTTATTATTAGCTGGAACTTACAAACAAACAAACTTATAAATACCTCTTTATAATATTATAGTATAGATTACACCGTACCTTGTTCGTTCTTGATCTGGAAGTACTGCTGCGTTCCTTCTCCCGCGTGTTCCTTCACGTGCACGATGTGTCCCGACTCGGTGATCTGGATCGTGGGCGCCATCACCTGCACCGGCGGGTGAGACTTCTTCTCCAGCAGATCCGCTAGCATCTTGTTTTGACTTGTTTTCTACGAATAACAGGGTTATTTGAGTTAAGTTAGTAAGCCAAATTTAAATAAATACAACCGGGCATATTCACGCACGGTTATTTAAACGCACACTAAGCTCTAAGTTAGTTTTACGGTATCTAACTGATACAATATGTGTCTGCACATATTGAAATTCCCAGGGACACGGGAACAGCGCGGGTCAAACCGCGGGGTGCTGCTAGTTTAAGCTATAAAACGAATACTATTAACTTGCACTTACAATAGTAAACTGAGCCTGATCGTCTATTTGAATTTGCACTTGTTCTTCTTTGGATACTGTGAACGAAACAAAGACAAATATCAGTATATGTACAAAGAACTTTATAACATAATTCCCATAAAAAAAAATTACGTCAATTTTTTTATGAATATTTAGGACTTTTTCTCCTCACTTTACTGATATCTTCAGTGAGATGAGATCCTTTGCCCAGCAGTGGGAATTTACATCCAAATACTTTCTTTCTTATTACTTTTAGGATTTTTACAAAGAAACCCATCGGTCTCGGTTACTTTCTACGGATAGTAGTTGTAACATGAGCCATGTCAGAGGCTTATGGCGGCTCAATAACTCTGACACCAGGACTGGTCAGGTTGACCATCCACTCGATGAAGAAGACTTAATATATTGTTCGTTACTTGTTATGTTACGAGTTTTTAAGAATATATGTATACATACATACCTAACATATCTTCGTTCGTTGCCACAACCTGTAAATCAAAAAAAGTTCATAAAGAAATGAATTACGTCCTGTCCTGATATCTTTTCCTCTTTAATCTATCTCAATCGTCGGTGGTTGTCGAGCGGTTATCGGTTCACAATGTTATAGTAATTATATCAAAGTTCTGGAAATACCAGACCGATTCGAGTAATTCTTTTTGTATTGGATAGCTACATTCAATAGAAAGATTACAGGCTACTTTTAAATCCAAAATAACCACTGGAACAGGTACTACGTGGGTAAATTAACGGGACACTACTAATATTTAATAAAATTAAAGCTGTAGCGCTCGTGACGTAGTTTGACTAAGCGATATTAATTCATTGCGATTGTTAAGTAATGTGCAGCTCGACCCCTACTTGGATGGGTGGCCGATAATGGCATTTCTGTCTGAGTTACCGTGCTACAGAGGGTTTTAGCAGTCGGTCCTTGTTGTTTCAATCGTCAGACCATGTCAGAGGCCTTCAGGCGGTCTAATGACTCCCGACACCAGGGTTGGCCATTAACCTACTCGAAATGAGATGAATGAATAAAATTGAATCATTGCTTACCTTCTCCTGCGCCGGTGTAGTACTAGCGATGCCTCCCGGGGTGATTGTAGTACACTTGATCATTGCCTCCGGATCGACTTCCATAGTTGGCTGGAAATTATATTTATTATTAATTTACTTATTAAATACTAGCAGCGCCCCGCGGTTTTACCTAAGTTGTGCCCGTTCCCGTGGGATTTACGGGATTTTTTATGCATATACCCTTTCTCTTGAATCAGTCTATCTATTTAAAAAACCGCATCAAAATCCGTTGCATAATTTTAAAGATCTAAGCATACATAGGGAAAGACAGACAGCGGAATGCGACTTTGTTTTATACTATGTAGTGATTGAGTAATTTCATGAATGGAATACATACAAACAAGCGCAATTTTCCGTTTTATAAATCCGCTGATACTACATAGACATACAAAAATATACTTTATAACAATACATAATATGATCTCTATTGTAATATTAGGAACTAGATAGCAAATCCATAAAATTACCTGATTATTTTGAACGACAACTGTATTTTGAGCCGCCGGACCTCTCTGTTGATTCTGTTGTCTTTGCGCTACCTGTACACAGGGTATAAAGAATAGAACTAATACTCAAAATAAATGACATAAACAATTGTCATATGACATTGATAAGTGTCAAGTATTTTTTCGAAAGCCTATAAAAAAAAATCTTATATTTTTTTAATTTAAAAAGTTATTATTTTTATTAAAAGTTTAGATGACATTTTTATCAACATGTCAAAATAAATACAGATTTAAATCTTCAAATTACAGATTACTCTTCAAAAAAACTTTTGAATGTATTATTTTCAAACAAAATCTTTTTCACGGTTTGCATGCATGCCAACTCATTTATATTATACATATAATAAAATATATTTTATATAATAAAATTACTATTTTTTCATTATTTCTACATTGTTAGTTAGTAACTACGATATTTATCCATGCGTTCAAACTACAGTAAAACTATAAATTATCAAAATATATTCAGCATTTTTTTAGTCAAAACTCAAACGCATGCCTTGTTAATTCATTATTCAAAATTACTTGTGGTTTTTCAAAATACCTTTTAACTTCAAATAGCTTTTCACTGTAATTGTTTTTCTACAAATTTTCTATAAAATTGAACGTACTTTTAAACATACATAAATAATAATTATAACATTTCATATAACTAAAACATCTGTAAGTGAATTTTACTACCTACAAAAGAAATAATAAGTATCTACTCTATTTGGACCAATAAATAACCATTGGAACATCCATACATACATCTATTATACATCTTAACATACACAAAAAAAATGTGTATCCGTAAACTTCGTTTCAATTCAAAATGAAGCAATTCACGTTACTTTTTTCTCTAAAGAATAATTACATTGTAATTCAGTTACCATATATATCATCCTAAAAAGTTTTAAATATGAAACGTTTATACATTCTACAATATTCCTAAAAACAAAATACATATGAACTATTCAACATAATACTTGTAGTAATAAATTCAAACCGCGTTAGTAGTGTTAGTGATGCACTTACTTGCAGGTGATGTTGTGCTGGGCTTACTTTGTTGGCGAGCAGGTGCTTGATCAGCGACGTGTTGCTGGGCGCACACTCCAGCGCGGCGGAGAGTTGCGGGTGACCAGCCGGCTGAGGGACAGGTGTTTCTAAGGTTTTGGATACTGTATAAAGTTTATCTACAGGGTGTTTTTAACAAGTATGTAAAAATAAAAAAATGCCATATTCAAAATGTTGCCCAACCAAGCGGCGGGCTCGGAATTGATACAAAGACCAATTATGCCAAAGATTATACCGATTGTAGTCTGTTTTTTCTTCTTTCTTTAAATATCTAATTATATGTATGTTTATATTTATATGTGCGTAAGTTTCTGAAATAAAGGATTTCTATTCTTACGACCCAAAAAATCCAGACAATAATATTAGTCGAAATTAAGAATACAAAATTAATGATTGATTGTGATCTGACCAGAAGCGATACACAGAAACAATTTTTTTTTTTTTCAATTTTGAGACAACTGACTTTATATCGTAACAAAAGTGAATCGTTCTCCGTTCTATGAAGATTACATAACACTGAAAATGAGAAAGAAATATCTGATTTTATATGTACCTGTGGTGTAGTTACTATCTTGGTTTCAACAGGCGGTTTGTTCGTCAGCTGAGCTTTCAGTATCGGAGATGATGGGCCGGCAACTGCAAATAAACCATTGTTATCCGAGTTGTCGACCGAGTTATCTATTACAAAAATAATTATTCAAATCGGACAAGCAATTCCCGAGATAAGTTCGAACATACAAACAAAAAAACAAAGAAACAAACTTACAAATTTAATAATATTAGTCGATTTCTACTGGTTACCAATCGGTAGTTTATTAATATTTAAAACTGACCCGGTTGTGCAGGCCTGGGCTGCGTATTCCTCACTCGTATCCCGACGTAGACTTGTTGAGTTTCGCCAGTCGTCGTGGTAACACTGTTTGGGCCGACTGTACCGCCGAATACGGATCTGTGGATAGTAAATATGTATATGATAAAACTAGGTATAGGTGTGTAAAAAGTATGTAGGTATAGGTGGTATGACAATCTATACTAATTATAATAAAAGATAAGCCCGTTGGCACATTGCCAGTGAGAGCGCTAACTGTGTCGGGGGTTGCTGGTTCAATTCCCACCCGGAGTCAACAATATGTGAAAACATAGTTGTTCACACAAACTTAGAGCTTACTTTGGGTCTTATTAACGGTGTGTGAATTTGTCCGGGTATATTATTATATTAAAACATTTGCTGGGTCAGCTAGTTTAATGTAAAAGAGTCATTAGTCATTACTAACAACCATCCATCCTTCTCTTCATCCAAACTCTGTCTTTCTTAACAGTAGTTGGCGACGACGTCTGGGTGTCAATTATATATTCATATTATAAAGTATTTGTATGTATGTGTAGTCGTATCAGTTGGTTAGATTCCATAATACAAGTTTAGAGCTTAATTTGGGTCTAATTAACCGTGAGTGAATTTGTCCGAGTGTATTTATTTATTTACCTAACAAGCCTGGGGAAGTGTAGCGGCGCGATGAGTCCCTTGCGCGCCAGCTTGGCGCACGTGGCGGCGTACAGCCGGTACAGCTCGCCCGCGTCGGCGGCTTCGCCTGTCGACGGCTCGCACGACGACCGCAGCCACGCTATCGCGAACTGTTCGTTTTCCTGTGAGACATGTAACGTGTTGGTTCATTTAGAAATGCGTATGTTGTATGGATGTATGTATGTTTGTAACTCCTTCACTCAAAAACTACTCAACGAATTCTGATGAAACTTTACAGTAACATAGGTTATACATCAGAATAACACATGGGATACATTTTATCCCGAAATTCCCGCGAGAACGCGGGTAACACCGCGGGACTCGACTAGTAACTTCAATAAAGATCTCAGTTCATTACACATACCTGTACAGTTCTCTGCTGTAAATGCGACTGGTGTAACGCCGATGTCGGCGCCGACACCACTTGTTGTTGTTCCACTTCCTTTGTTGGTTGTTGCTGTTGTTGTTGTTGATGTTGCTGGTGTTGTTGGTGTTGCTGTTGCTGCTGTTGTTCGGCGGCTGCGGCCATTGCAGCCGGTCCGCTAACGGTTTCAACTACCCGCATTAGTATGCAAGCGCGGGGACCGTAGCTTTGTGCCTTTAACAACAGTGGTTTCGTAATTTCGAGGTTTCGATGAAATGTAATGTAATGAAAAAATATGAATGACTGCTGTTTCGCGCGGTGGTTCCACCCTCGATACAATAGATGGCGCTAGTGTAATTTTTTCAATTTAATCAGACCTTGATAATTATCTTCACTAAGCGTTTTCAAGCAATGGTTGTCACACACACCATGTGACATACAAATCGGACAGTAAAATAGTTTTTTTTCTCAACCTGTATCGCCCCACTGCTGGGCAGAGGTCTCCCCCAAACGCTTCCAACCCTCCCTGTACTTCGCGGTCCCCCCCACTCGCTGTCGAAAGAAGCAAGGTCGTCCCGCGAACTTAGTTGATCATAACTTCTAAAGTAATAATGTTCTAAACTAAAACTAACACAAATCCAAGCATCTTATTACCTCTACAGTAACGAGCGCGACGAGCGTGTGTAACAGCCGCGGTACCCGTGCGACGTGCTCGCTCGCCGGCTCGCCGAGCGACGTGAGCGCGAACACGCACTCTAGCGAGCAAACTAGCACCATGATGTCGCGGAGAGTTAGCAGCGAGCATACTGACTGGTATACCTGGGGAATATATTACTACGGGATTATAATACTAATCTTATAATATAAAAATGAATCGCAAAATGTGTAAGCGTATAACTTCAGAACGACTGCACCAAATTGAATGATTCTTTTTTTAATGTGTTCCTTATTGTCAGGACAAGGTTTTTATATAAGGAAAACAAGGAATAAAAATCTCAAAATTCCCACGGGAACGGGGGTGCTGCGGGTGAAACCGCGGGGCACAGCTAGTTCATAATGTTTATAAATCTCGAAAGTTTGAAAAAGATATGAAGATTGCCAATGGGTCGGCAAAATTTGAGAAGATGCGGTTGGTTTGGTTGAGCAAATTCATCAGGTTTTGTATTAAAAAAACTCGTTATTTTAAAAAAACCTTTTTATGTCACCTGTACTTTCTCTTTTAATAATTCGGGCAAAATAATTTAACACTACCATTTTTCATGTTTATCAAACAATCGATACGTATCGTTGTATTGGAGAGACTCGCATTACACAATAGTGAATCTACAAGGATTCCGTTTTTCTTTCAAGGTACGGAACCCTAAAAATGATTTCATTTTTAATCTTCCCGCCTTATCAATATCACCAATACCTTAGCTTCCAAAGCCTTTATCAGCACATCTTCATTCGCCTCATTCTGCGCCAGTTTGTTCAACAGTTCCAACGCCGCAATGACTCTTGCTCTGTCTGGAGAGACTAACGCTGATTGTATAGTTGATAGGATGTGCCTGGATAGGAGACACGTTGCTGGGTCCTAGAAAAAAAGGTAGTTATGTATAAGATCAAACATTTTATTGTTCCTGGTCATTACTGGTTAGTGTCATATCAGTACATAAGTTGAATGTCTAGATGAGAAATGTGTTTTCTTTTTTATCTTTAGTTTAATTTGTATTGTGCTCATTTTGAATTGAAACTACGTTTACGGATACACTTCGCTTTTATTTTACGTTTTTATCTGACGTTTCAGCCCTTTGACCGTTTTTCTGTTATTTTACATTTTTATCTGACGTTTCAGCCCTTTGACCGTTTTTCTGTTATTTTACATTTTTATCTGACGTTTCAGCCCTTTGACCGTTTTTCTGTTATTTTACAATTTTATGTGACGTTTCAGCCCTTTGACCGTTTTTCTGTTATTTTACAATTTTATCTGACGTTTCAGCCCTCTGACCGTTTTTCTGTTATTTTACATTTTATCTGACGTTTCAGCCCTTTGACCGTTTTTCTGTTATTTTACATTTTTATCTGACGTTTCAGCCCTTTGACCGTTTTTCTGTAAAGGTCTCGAGTCTTCTGTCTGTAATACATTGTCGTTGATCGATTGTACTCCGGACAGCTGAGCTCTGCTTAAATGGAAATGCATCCTCATAGTCAAAGAGTACATAGTCACCCCAGAAAATATTAAGCACTATTTTGAAATCACCCAGTATACTTACTTTTATAATAAGCTCTGTAGATATATTTCCTAAAGTATCAAGGCCTGATTGACGGAGAGTGCCGACCCAACAGTTAGAGCAGAGCAGTAGAAATCTGGAATAAATAATTAGTTTTTATTGATTCCAAAGAAGCTAATAAATAGGATAACATCTACTTATATTTATTTGAAGTTTTCAGGATTTGATGACAAGTAATTTCACAGTCAGATCTTTTAAGAATTTGCGTGAACTTTACTTTTTAAAACGGTTCGTTTAAAGTATTTTTTTAAGTGACATAAACAATAGTATCTTCGGATTACCACACTATTCTAATCCTACCATTAAAATATTACAATTAACAATATCTATAATATATCAATAACATTACAAAAAAGAGATGGCGAGATGAACTCGACGGATTTTAGCCTGGTTGGCGTCGTGAAGCTCTAAATAGAGAGAAGTGGAAACGATGGAGGGAGGCCTTTGCCCAACAATGGTACACCCAAGGCTAATATAATAGTAGTTTATGCAACTGCCATATAATGAAGGGTATTAAAACACAAGTGTGAGTTTATGAAACGAGCGCAGCGAGTTTCATAATAGTAACGAGTGTTTTAATACCCGTGTTATATGCAGTTGCATACACTACTTTATCTTCACTAATTTAATGCAATTAATCAAACAAAATTTTAAAAACAAAACACATTGCGAAACATTTAATTCACGCGTACGTGTATTGTGACAGTGAACTTGCCGCCATTAAAATCTAACCAATGAGAGCGCAGCTGCGCGCGCAGGGCCGCAGGGCGCGATGTTATAATGAGATTTTACGATATCGATGTGCATATTATACCATCATGTGCAATTGCTTAAATTGAGTGTTTTAGTTGTCTGCGCTATAACAGTAGTAATTATAAGTCAAGTAAGTATTGGAAACATAAGTAGAATGTTACAACATTAGTGTAGATAATAATAAATAATATAATAACATTAACCGTACCTGATCAAAGTAGTATTCTTAGCCAGGTACTGCACGTTTTCTTCGTGGAAGGATAGCGAGCGAACTATAGACGCTATTTGTAAGACTCGTTGAGTGTATACACAGGACGCGCCGCCTGGCAACTCTGGAGCGAACAGCTGGCTTTCTTCAGTCGGCTCGGAGACAAAGTCTTCAAGGCCTACGTCCTGTAAATATCAGTAATAGCCTGTAAATATCAGCCATAGCCTAGCAGCGACGTGCAGCTCGACCCCTACTTGGATGGGTGGCCGATAATGGCATTTCTATCTGAGCGCTACCGTGCTTCAAAGTGTACGTTAAATCGTCGGTTCCGGTTGCTTCAATCGCTAAACAATGTCGGAGGCCTTTAGGCGGTCTAAATCTCCAACATCAGGGTTGGCCATCTATTCGAACTTACTTACACCAATGATATAAATACAGTAACAAAACCAACCAATGAGACTCACCAAATCCAACATCTTATCCACAATGCTGACGTCGTCATCATCATCGTTGAGTATACAATCGGACAGGTTGTTGTAGGCCGCCATGGCCATGACCCGGAGGTCGGGCTGGTCCCCCCCGTGGGTCGTGAAGCGCGCCTCGTCCTGCAGCTCGCGCGCGCCGCCCCCGCCCGCGCGCAGCGACCAGAACGAGTCGGGCGCGCGCCCGCGGGCTTCCAGGTACGACCGACCGATCGTGTCGCGGAGACTCGCTGCGGGAACGTACGTGGTTATGTAGCTCTTAGTTTTATAGGAATAACTATCAACATCTACAAGAACTTAAAACTAGATTCATAAGAGACTAGGACAAACGGTATTAATGGTAGATAAGACGTAATTAGGACATTATATGCGAGATAAACATAAAAGTAAAGTCCAGTCTTAGCCTGTAATGTCCCACTGCTGCACCAAAGCCTCTCGTCTCACAAACGATAAAAGTACAGTGAGGAGGATACGGCGTAATCACCACGCTTACCTAATGCAGGTATATTTTATCAAACTTGAAGCCTTGTTTGAAAAGTAAAAAACAACCATTATTTCTAAAATTCTAACAGTTAAACTCCTTTTTATAAAAAACCGTTTGAACGGGATTACTCCTTCTCTCTTAACCATTCATATGTTTTAACCATCTAAAAACCTGATTAACAGACACCAAAAACCATGATATCAATACTCACGATGGTTATAAACCCCCGCATGAGCCAGCAAGAAGTCCAGTATATGGGGAGTAGCAGCCAGCGGTAGCCTATTAGAATGGTCAGCAGCCAGGACTGTGCATACATTGACGGCGAAGTCTTGTTCGTTGGGCATCGGGGACAGTAGAGACAGGGCGAGACGTTCCGAGTGGGTGGCTGTGGGACGTGCTTGAGTGGTGCGGAGAGCTTCACCTGATGCTGAGGGATGTAATGTAAGAAACACCTGTCTGGTTAATATTTCAAAGGAATTGTAATTTTTTAAATCGGGAACTTAAGTACGACGGAGGTTATTGTTGAGCATTCCTCATACATTTCAGTCACAATCGGTCAAATAATAATGACATTAGCATATGTTTCAATTACTAGTAATTAAATGATAATCAAAATGGTGAAAAGGTTAGCCAAATTATTTTTATTTTAGCATGTATTAGTCATCTTCATGTCACAGCACAGGGACGCCTATTCGCCCGCACGCACGCACATTCTTGATTAAACAAAACACACATAGCGACAATGACATAAGACATCTATCTATAATATAAAAATGAATCCCAAAATGTGTTGGTAAGCGCATAACTTCAGAACGACTGCACCAAATTGGATGATTCTTTTTTTAATGTGTTCCTTATTGTCAGGACAAGGTTATTATATAAGAAAAATAAGGAATAAAAATCTCAAAATTCCCACGGGAATGGGGGCGCTGCGGGTGAAACCGCAGGGCACAGCTAGTAGGACATAAATACCCTTACCAGCCACTACATTCAATGTGTAGAAAATATTTGCTATAGTTAGCTTTGGTCAATAGTTAATGATACATTCATTAAGAGGCACATCTTCATTTGAGAACAGTAGACTATCTAAGCATATAATTTATCAAGGCATACCTGAAATATATGTGCCTCCTCCAAACATAATCCTCGGCATGTTACTTCGACCTCTGCTACGAGGGTCTTCATCCAGCTCCAAGTCATCATCACGCCCGGGGGGACCCTTGGCTCTTTCGAACCTAGAATAAGATATTTATTGTAACAAAGTAGTAAAACAACGGACTCCAAATTAGGTACCTATGTGTGAGAACTATCAGCTATTTTATCAAAATTGGTTACCAGGACCATTTCATTTGCTGAAACATTGGCTTATAAATCGTAATTTGTGTATTCCTCTAAACTCCTCCTCTCAACTCTAATAAACATAGATGAGTTCTTTTTGCTACACAGAACTAGCTAAGGTTATAACTAGGGCTAGTGGATGTTTTATTAACATAAACATTGAGATATAATACTATTATTATAAATGTGAAAGTTTGTGAGGATGGACATATGTTCGTTACTCTTTCATGAAAAACTACTGAACAGATTTGGATGAAACCTTACAGTAATATAGGTTATACATAAGAATAACATGGGATAGATTTTATCCCGAAACCGTAACAGCGCAGGGCGCAACGAGTACTACAAAAATCCAAAACCATTGAAGTTCTTCATACATAGACAGTGGAATTACCAATTTAATTGATTACTAATAGTCAGCAGTTACTTTACAACAGTTAAGTTAAGGACTTTGTTATTCTTCTGTAATTCAATAATGCTTACTTCTCCAAATGAGTTCCATATATTCTTCTCAACAATGTGGACCCATTGATACAAGGATGCGGAAGTCGGAGAGGTCTCAGAAAAGTATCCCATACATCTGACTGATTTACCTGAAAATAACACAAATATATTTAATCAATTTTTTTTTAACATTTGAAATTGGCGCCAAGTAACGTGGAACTTCAATGGAAAATTTGAAATTGGAATGGATATTATTTTGTAAAATTCATTTCTTTACTTTACCTTTCCAAGTCCACCTCTCTGCTGTACTAGAGTGTAAAATAGGAAGAGATCGATCTCAATTCCATTGACGATAGGTGGTTTCACCGTTATACTGAAAAATACAATGGTTTTATGAGAATTTAAAGCCAAAAATAAGTCGGATTGGAACGCTGTTTTGATGCATCGAATAAGGACAATAAAAGCTCTTACTCACTTTTTACTCTCATTGAACTGTCGTAGTTCTTTATAAAATGCTTCCTTATCCCTCAAATAGCTGCTGGATTTAGTGTTTATTTGTGATTTAGCCATTTTATAGATATAGCGGCACAGCACAGCGTGTCTTGTCGTAAGTCCAAACAACGGTCGATGGACCCGCCAAAACCAACCACGATCACACAAAAACACTTATTATAACCATTTCTATTAGAAATTCTACACTGTTTGTATAATTTATTTGATAAATCTAAAATTAATTTTATGTTTTGCAGGGACGCTCAGAAAAAGAGTACCTACCTACCTACGATTTTTTTAATGACATGACTGACATGCATGACATTAGTTTGACTTTGAAATGAAAGAAATACTGACAGAAACTAAATTTACTGAACATTTAAAATGACATTACAAACGCTATTCCACAGAAATGACACAGAAACGTCATTGTCACACGTTTGCGTGCATGTTTGCGTTTGTTTTGCTTTTGAGGTTAAAGATTTGTATTGTTAAAGTTGTAATTTTATTTCAAAGTAAGATATAATTATTAATCAAGATGGTAAAAAAGAAGATAGATAACCGCATTAGGGTGATGATAGAAAATGGTGTCAAACTTGGACACAGGACCATGTTCTTACTTGTGGGAGACAAGGGAAGGGACCAGGTAAATATACACATGTTTCAGTTAATAATTATTGCGTACTATTCGTTTAAATTTCATTTATCCCATAGGAAAAATAGGATAGTATCTATGCTTAACACTTCCATTCAGTTACTGGAGCAGAACTTCTGAAGTGGTGAAATAAAATTCTTAACCATACAATATAATTTATTTTTCAACTTTAGGTTCCAATTCTGTATGATATGCTGGTTAAATCTACTGTTAAATCAAGGCCTACAGTACTCTGGTGCTATAAGAATAAGGACGAAGCTATAAGCAAGTAAGTTCAGCACAAACAGATAAAATTTGATATAAATCCTACTAATATTATAAATGCGAAAGTTTGTATGTATGGATGTATGGATGTTTGTTGCTCTTTCACGCAAAAACTACTGAACGGATTTGGATGAAACTTTACAGTAATATAGGTTATACATCAGAATAACACATGGGATACATTTTATCCCGAAATTCCCGCGGGAACGTGTACAACGCGGGTAACACCGCGGGGCGCGGCTAGTACTTATATATTTTTCATTAAGTACTAACTTACTTTTTTACTATAATAAATTTTAGTCACGGCCGCAAAAGAGCAAAGAAAATAGCAGCTGGTAAACTAGAAGTGTCAGAAGAGTCATTATTTGATGCGTTCCGCGTATCTACCACTATTCATGGACGGTACTATTCCGAGAGTCATGCTATGCTTGGACAGACGTATGGTGTTTGTGTTTTACAGGTAATATAAATAAACTGGCCTATATTACGTCTATAAGATTATTATTACAAGAAATATTTGTGAACTTCATGCAAAAACTAAATTCAATAATACTGTGTTCTCTATAATTATGTTTATCATTCATAATGGTGCTATATAAATTTAATATCATTTAATTTTATTTTTTGAATGCATATAAACAATTTATAAGTCATATGGTCATACTTTCCTCAGAATATACTTACAATATACCATCAGTAGGATTTTGCAAACTTACATAATTACATCCATGTTTAACAACTAAAGAAACTTTCTTGTTTCAAGTTCTTTCTTGGGTTAAGCGGTTTATATTTAGACTTTTTCAATTTTACATAACTCATGACCACCATGTTTTATAAAATTTTTAGGACTTTGAAGCTCTAACTCCTAATCTGATGGCCCGTACCATAGAGACGGTAGAGGGAGGCGGCCTCATCATATTCCTCTTGAAGACCATGGACTCACTGCGGCAGCTGCATTCCATTACTATGGATGTACATTCTAGGTAATTTAGGTTCTTTAAGAATATCTTGTACTTGAGATAACCTTTTAGATCTTTTCCTGACAGTGGGAAGGCATAATTTCCCACTACTGGGCAAAAATTTCACATATCAATATGGTGAAAATTATTAACTATTCACCAATTGAAACTATTTTTACCAGACTGATGAAGACAAAAGTACGATTTTTATTTTTTCAGATTCAAGACAGAAGCCTATAACACAGTGGTCAACCGTTTCAATGAACGGTTCCTACTCTCGTTAGCTGATAACCCTAGATGTTTAGTGCTAGATGACTCACTCACTGTGTTGCCAATTTCATCGAAAACGGCTCAGGTGGAGCCTGTGGATGCTGTAGCAGAGGTATATTGAGACTATCATCAGATGAATTTGTATTCAATTTCAGTTCTCTAAAAACCTTTGTATTACTATCCTACAATCCTTTATTTACTAATTTTTAATTTTTACAGCGTATAAACCCGAAGCTAACGGAACTAGTGTCGTCTCTGTCCGACTCGCCGCCCGCGGGCCCGCTCGTCGCTCTCTGTCGCACGTACGACCAAGCGACAGCACTGCTCGCACTTATCAATACTTTGGCTGATAAACAGTCTAGGTATGTAATTATTCTATTATTAATTGATAGTCTGTTAATCTTCACTCAATAATTATACTAATGTAATAACTTGTCCCACTGCAGGGCAAAGGCCTCCCTACCCTCTTTCCACCTTTCTCTATTGAGTACTAGATTGGGCCAATCCTTCGTGAAGGTGTCGAGCTCGTCTCGCCATCGCCTACTCTGTCTGCGGCGACGTCGTTTCCGATCTTGTGGGACCCACTGAGTGGTGATTTGGGCCCACCAATCATCCGACATTGGCTGAAAATAATAAATAATAACTAGCTGCGCCCCGCGGTTTCACCCGCGTTGTACCCGTTCCCGCGGGAATTTCGGGATGAAAAATAGACGTTGGCCGATTCTCAGACCTACTCAATATGCTCACAAAATTACATGAGAATCGGTCGAGCCGTTTCGGAGGAGTACGCGAACGAACACTGTGACACGAGAATTTTATATATAAGATAATATACTACCAGCTCCCCCGCTTGCGTGTTCTTCCCGCTTTGTGTCCATTCCCGTGGAAATTTCGGGATGATAAATAGTCTGTAACCTTCCCGTTGGATATGGCTATCAATACCAAAAATAATCATTTGACTCGTATTGGTAGTTTCTGAGATTAGAGTGTTAAACAAACAATAACAAAATCTAGCTTTATTATATTAGTATAGATAAAGCTGAAAAGACCGTGAGCGGTTTTATGCTTAGTGTCGCAAAATATTTTGATGTGTCATATAATTTTACTTAACTAATTTAACTTGACCTTATCGCTACAAAAACATAACCTGCCATTTCTGTCCCACAGACCGCCTCACAGTCTAACAGCCGCCAGAGGCCGCGGCAAGTCCGCCTGCCTCGGCCTCTCCGTCGCCGCCGCCGTCGCGCTCGGTTACGTCAACATCTTCATCACCTCCCCCCACCCTGAGAACCTTATCACCTTGTTCGAATTCCTGCTAAAAGGCCTAGACGCCTGCCACTTTCAAGAACATATTGATTATAATATAGTTAGGTCGACCAATCCGGACTTTAAGAAGGCTATTGTGAGAGTGAATATTGTGAGGAATTCGAGGCAGACTGTGCAGGTATGTTGGTTTTTATTATTCATCAAAAATACCATTTAATTCTCATTTTATAATCCAATACCAAAAATATTCCAATATGTAAGTTATGTAAGAATCAATGATAAACTAACCAGTATGCCTACTGACACATTCTAAATGAATGAATGATGAACGAACGAATGAACGACTAACTAACCTGTATAAACTTTTCCAGTACATAACCCCGGACGACCACTCTTTGCTCGCGGCTGCCGACATCGTAGTCGTGGACGAGGCAGCCAGTATACCGTCACCTCACGTACTAGCGGCTATGAAAGCCCCGCTAGTCTTGTTAGCTTCCACTGTAGCGGGCTATGAGGGCACCGGCAGAGCGCTGTCGCTCAAACTGTTTGCGAAGCTGCAGGCTGACCATAAGGCGCCCGCACCGGTTAGTGTAAACTAGTTTTAGTGTAATCCTAGCCCCAATTTTACCGTTACAACTGAACTGGGTCAGTTCAACCTAGTTCACAAGCTAAAATGAGATAAAATCTTCAAAATTGATTCACTATTACCCTGGTTTGACCTTGTTTCGAGATAGAAACGGTGTATTAGGCCCTAAAGGGGGGCGTCTGAAAACCAGCGCTTTAGCTGAGACGCCTCCTATTGCTACATATTTTTTTCTTTTGTAATTTGAATTTTATATTTTCATTTTTTGTAATTGTAATAGAACCTAAACGTAATTAAGTTATGATAAACAATTCAAATTCCACAGATAAAACTCGACGAACCTATTCGTTACCGCGCCGGCGACCCCATCGAGTCGTGGCTGAACTCCCTGCTGTGCCTGGAGGCTCCGCCCCCGGCGGTGGGCGCGGGCGCTCCGCCCCCCGCCGCCTGCGAGCTGTTCAGGGTCAATAGAGACGCGCTCTTCTGTTACCATAAAGTGGCGGAGGCGTTTCTACATAGACTGGTTGCTATTTATGTGGCTAGCCATTATAAAGTTAGTGAAGATTTTTTTTTCTGATCTATGTATAGTTTTCTTTTAGTTTTTGATGATGACTGATATTTCGTGAAACTATCGTCTATTCTATCCATCGTTAGTAAGACAATTATTAATATTAATAATTTAGTGTAAATACGTTTGTTTAAAATGCACTTTTTATATGTTAGAATTTAGCATAAAGTTAGTTAGTTCAAGTAGGTTGTACACCTTGTGCAATTTGATCCAACTTGAATGATAGGATAGATTACATCTCAATTTATAGTAATTACACCTTAATTACTATAAATTGAGAGTCCATCACTTAATTTTTATATGTCAAAAAACTTTTGCTGGGTCATTTGGTAAATAATAAAAAGTTTATATATTATTGTCTATAATGTATTACCTAATGCACCATTCTTGATTATTCCTCTACCTCCAACCCCCAGAACAGCCCCAACGACCTGCAGCTGCTGGCGGACGCGCCAGCTCACTGCCTGTTCGTGCTGCTCGCTCCGACGCCACCAAACGCCACCTCCATGCCTGAAGTACTCTGTGTAGTACAACTGTGTCTCGAAGGGAATATTTCTGATAAGTAAGTTTTAATAAGTCTTACTGAATCCTAGTAAATCTTAAAGGAAACATGTCTAATAAGAATAGTTATAATATCTAAAACGTAACAACAAATATTTATCAATAATTATTAAGCTAAGGTTTTTGTGACCTGAATTTCGTTTGCTAATCTCTCGAACAGCCTGACCAATTCGAATAATTCTTTTTGCATTGAATAGCCTCAGTTCAATTCCATTTAAATACTAAGGTTACGGATTATTTATTATCCCAAATAAAAGAAATAGAAGCAAAATTATTGAACAAATTAGCACAATTATAACAAGTTATAAAACTTTACTTCCTCCCCAGATCAGTGAACGACAACCTGGGCCGCGGTCGCAAGGCGGCCGGCGACCTGATCCCGTGGAACATTTGCGAACAGTTCGGCGACAGAGACTTCCCCAAGCTCGCCGGCGCCAGGGTCGTCAGGATCGCCACACACCCCAGCTACCAGCGGGTACGTCAACATACAGTGCTTGGAAATACTTGAAAACTGGCACCAATAACTAGCTATCCCAATATCAACTCCTCCCAGCTACCGGTCATTGTTTGTATGAAAATAAATGTCAATATTTGAAATGTTGAATGCAAGTTTCAATTGACATTTACTTATACACAGATGGGTTACGGTAAACGAGCGCTACAGCAGTTAGCTGCGTACTACTCCGGTGATATCCCATGCCTCGACGAGACCAAGTCTGACGATGAGGAAGAGCGGGCCAACGGAAAGGACAACACACTGCACACCGAGAGTATACAGCCTAGGTATGCTAGATATTACACGGGGTGAATTTTTCAAAGTGCGGCGATGGTTATATACTGAAAATGTTGGGACGAATCTTGGGAGGACGATTTTGATGAAGCTTATATATATATACATATATAGGTTAGATCATGTCGGAGGCCTTTAGGCGGTCTAAAAACTCCGACACCAGCGTTGACCACCAACCTACTCGAACTTAATTTTTTAATATAGTTTTATTGGATGTTTGAAGAAACGACATTCCTAGCCGGGAACCAACTACTTAAGTAGTTGATCTATACTAATATTATAAAGCTGAAGAGTTTGTTTTGTTTGTTTGTTTGTTTGTTTAAACGCGCTAATCTCAGAAACTACTGAACCGATTTGAATAATTCTTTCACTGTTAGATAGTCTATTTATCGAGGAAGGCTATAGGCTACATTTTATCCATAAATTCCCACGGGAATGGGCACAACGCGGGTAAAACCGCAGGGCGCTGCTAGTTTTGAAATAAATCACATCCTGTAGTATTATTACATCACTAGCAGCGCCCCGCGGTTTTACCCGCGTTGAGCCCGTTCCCGTGGGAATTTCGGGATAAAATGTAGCCTATAGCCTTCCTCGATAAATAGACTATCTAACAGTGAAAGAATTATTCAAATCGGTTCAGTAGTTTCTGAGATTAGCGCGTTTAAACAAACAAACAAACAAAACAAACTCTTCAGCTTTATAATATTAGTATAGATTCGAAATTGCCACTGGTCAAGAATGTTTTCTAAAAATATATGACATACAGAAAACTTAAAGAAACTCTATTACTTTTGTGTTTGAATGTTTAAATGTCTGTTTGTTTAGGTCAAAACCACCTACACTTCTACGCCGTCTGACGGAAGTACGTGCAGAAGAGTTGGACTATCTAGGAACTAGTTTTGGACTCACACAGGAGTTACTCAAGTTTTGGAAGTCGCAGAAATATGTGCCCGTGTATTTGAGGTGAGATTTTAATAGCAAAAATAACTTAGAAACCAGTATATGTTTTACAGTTTACTTAAAGAGTATGCTTGCTAAGATTGGATAATAAATGTCGAGGGTTACATGTTCTAAAATATTAAAGGAATCGCTGAATATGTTGCTAAGCGCATAATTTCAGAAAGATTGCACCAAATTGGATGATTATGACAAGCCCGTTGGCACAGTGGCAGTGAGAGCGCTTACTGTGTCGGGGGTTGCGGGTTCGATCCCCGCCCGGAGTCAACAATATGTGAAGACATAGTTGTTGGCGACGACATCTGGGTGTCAATTATAAATTCTTATAAAGTATTTGTGTATATATACGTAGTAGTATCAGTTAGTTAGATTCCATATTACAAGCTTAGAGCTTAGTTTGGGTCTAATTAACCGTGAGTGAATTTGTCCGGATATATTTATTATTTATTTTATGTGTTCCTTATTGTCAGGACAAGGACATAAAAATCTCGAAATTTACACGGGAACGGAAACGCTGCGGGGCACAGCTAGTTTTTTATAAAAAGTTTTTTTTAGTTTACTTACTTCAAAGTGTTCTAAGCTATGATTGGATAAACCTAAATGAGACGCAGGTTATAATTTTTTTCTAACCTACATAAAATAGACTATACATTTTTGTTTGTTTGTTTTCACAGTCAAAAAGCAAACGACCTAACCGGCGAACACTCGTGCATCATGCTGCGAGCGTTACACAACAACTCGTGGCTCTCAGCATACTCGGCCGATTTCCGACGAAGATTCGCGCGATTGTTGGCGCGAAGCTTGCGCAAGTTGCCGGCGGCGTTGGCTCTGAGTACACTTGTCAATGACAACGTTGGTTATAGTAAACCGGGTAAGTATATGTTACATTGCTTCTAGCTATATATGACAATACTTTATAGCTATACAATACTTTATAGCTATACTAATAATGAAACTGAAGAGTATTTTTTTTGGTTCATTTTAACGGGCTAATCTAAGGAACTAATAGTCCGATTTGAATAATTATGAAGTCTAGTGGTATGTACATTCGCCTGCCAACGCTGAGGAGCCCGGGTTCAGTTCCCAAGCGAAAACATGTTTCCTACTTTTCAAACATGGCTCGGGTTGGTGATCATCATTCCACAGTAGGTAAGCGTGATGATTACGACATCCTCCCCACTGTACTATTATATCTGACTAGCGGCGCCCCGCGGTTTTACCCTTGCTGTGCCCGTTCCCGTGGGAATTTCGGGATCAAAAAAATAGCCTATAACCTTCCCGTTGAATGTAGTTATCCATTACAAAAAGAATTATTCAAATCGGTTCAGTAGTTTCTGAGATTAGCGCGTTTAAACAAACAAACAAACAAACAAACAAAACAAACTCTTCAGCTTTATAATATTAGTATAGATATCTTCAGTGAGATAAGAGGCCTTTGCCCAACAGGCTAATAACAATAACATTACAGGCTAATACTTTAACAATACAGTCAAGAGGCAGGTTACAGGCTTTTTATCCGAAAACCGTAAATAAGTAATATTTTATTTTCATTCACAGTGTTAACAAAACAGCTGCTCGGCCAGCATCTGTCAGGCCACGATCTATCCCGCATCGAGGCCTATAGCCTGCAACAAGCCGACTACAGGCTCATTACTGACCTCTTGGAACCCATCGCGGAGTTAGTGTTTCATGCGAAATCTGACCTCAAACTAGATGCAGTACAACAGGTAATTAGATAAACTAATTTTGATATTACTCAAAAAAAATATTATTTATATTAAAAAATTTAAGAAACCTGTGAGTTACATAATATGAGCGTTATTTTTGGTCGCTTTTAATCTACTTATATGGACTCATGTAAATTATGTTAATTCAAAAGTTTTACCTGTATCCCAAAAATATTTTAGTATATTTCTAATGTTTTAAGTGGATTCATATCTATCTCCTAGCTTTCGAAGTGAAAGATTTCCCATATAATATTGCAATAATAATTTACATGCTGTCTTCACTAAATTTTGATATGTTTAAAATGAAAACATCTTTGCCTTGCATTTAAAGCTACACTCCATCATCTAACTTTTACTACAAAATACCATTCTCACCAGGTAATATTCATAGCAATGGGCTTTCAAATGAAAGACGTAGAAGATATCTCATCAGAACTTGGCTTGCCTACATCCCAAATACTCGCCAAGTTCCACGAGGCTTGCAAGAAAATCAACCATTCATTTAACTCTGTACTAGAGACTACAGTCGCTAAAGAAATAGGTATTGATGATAAGACGAGCGAAGCGTTGGACGAACCGGTCAAACAAACGCTGAATGAAGAGCTGAATAAAGCAGCTAAGGTATGTCTGTGTTTGAGTATCGCTTTTGTACTGTTTAAATTGAGGAATAAATTTTTGTAGTGCATTTTGTTGTTTTGTTTACCCTTTATATTTTTATTTTCGATTTATAACAGTTAGATTTTTTCTACTGTAGTTAGCCACACAAAATAAATTAACAAACTTATGAAACATCTAAAGTGAACACATAAGTCTTTAAAGTAAATAAGAAATCCAGTATTCTATATATCTATCAGGTAGTTGCAGACTAACGGACTTATACCTTAAAGGTCAATATATCAAACCCAATTACTGTCTATCTCTGTTCGTTATTCAGTAATATTATACTGATATCTTCAGTAACTTTTACGGTAACGGCTTTTGCCCAACAGTGGGAAATTTCAACCATTGCAAAACTAATGCAATGTGTTAATAGCTAGGCTAATGAGTACTTTTTAAAATATTTTATTCTCAGTTTTTCACAATATCTTATTAACCATCCTATATTACCTAACCTACAGGACTTAGAACGGAAACAACGTAAAGAGTTGTCTCGTCTGATGGGCGAAGATCTAGCGCAGTACAGGATCAAGGGGAGCGACCTCGACTGGGGCCAGGCGCTGCAAGGACCCAAGCAGAAACAACTCGTGTCTGTCAAGATGTACGTAATATATAACAACTTGTATTACTTGTATGCGAAGTATATATGCTACTAGCCGCGCCCCGCGATGTTACCCGCAATATACCCGTTCCCGTTGTAATTTCGGGATAAAATGTATCCCATTTGATATTCTGATGTACCTATATTACTGTAAAGTTTCATCCACATCCGTTCAGTAGTTTTTGCGTATTATTGTCAGTTGATAAAATATGTCCGTTTTTAATTACAGCGGTGAGAAACGGCTCGGCGAAGACAGTAAAGAGATAGATGATCTCATCGACGCGCGCGACAAGAAGGCCAAGAAGAAGAAGAAACACAACCGGAACTAGAATATATACCATGTTGAGTAATACAGGGTTTTATTCACTTACCTTTAGAATATGATGAAATGACTCGCTGAATGCGTTGCTTCGCGCAAATCTCAGAAAATACCAATCCGATTTGAATAATTCATATTGTAATAGATAGCCACATTTAACGGGAATGTTATAGGCTATCTTTCATCCCGAAATGCCTAAGGGAACGGGCACAACGTGGGTAAAACCGCGGGGTGCTGCTAGTAATTAATATATTTTACTAAGTTGCGCACAATCCAACCTATGGTTAAAACAGTGTTCACAGTTGCTTTATTTAACAGCATAAATGCATGTAATGGCTAGGACTCTACATTTCATTACTTTAATTCGAAACATGATGCTTTAGAAACCGAAAATACTAAGAATTAACATTGACTGAATGGTAACTAAATGCTAAACTAACCTTAATTATGTGAAATAAATGAAAACAGAGTTCAATAATAATTTCTATAATGATTGTAATATAAAAAGTGTTGTTGTAGTTTAACCTCGGATTAGATAATAGATATTTCCTCTTAAACATAACAAACTTGTGAATCTATGCCTCTATCTATATTGTCGTTGGTCGGTGTAAAAAAATATTTAATGTTTTATAGCGATCGTCTTCGACCGCGACCAAATAGATACACGCACAGAGCATACTTTAATACTTTACCATTTTATTACAATATAATATTATGGTGTTCTAAGAAAAATAATATTTTCGTCTAGCGCTCGCGTTCGAGCCATTGGTAAACAATTTTATACTATAATTTGTTTTCTCTTATCATATAACGACGTACATTCGTCTACTCGATACAAATGAAACGGTGACATCTGTTGAGCCGCTCGTTCACTCAGCGAAGGCCCGACGCTCTAGTCGACCGGCGGGGTGGTCGACCCGGTAGAATCGATTCGACCCGACTCGACCGCCCCGCCGGTCGAATCCCCGCGCCGCACCAATGAGTCACAAACTCATTGCCACAGCACATCGCACTCCAAACACTTACTTTATTACCACACACGAATACCATTATTACGCTATTTATATCGAGAATAAAACATTCACTACAAAACATAATTTAGAATATCATTAACATGCTATCAATTATTATTACAATTTCGTTTATAAGTAAACTATTTCTCACTTTTGCTTGTCGAGATACTTTTAGCTACATTTGAGTACGCAGTGGAACGTACGCGCCCGCAATGTGCACGTTTTCATACAAAAATATTCATCTTACAAAAACTTTTCGAGTGAAATGACACTTGTATTAAGAATCATTCTAAATGTTAGAATAAAAGTATCCCACAATGTAACGTTTGGCTAAGCGACACGACACAAGCTTATAGGTGGTATGGATTCATTAACACTACGCTCAACATACAAAGACAGTTATAATTGAGAAGGAATTGCACTTTGAGAGGATTCGTTACTCTTGGCACTTTGTCTTAGGCTAGTTATTATATGAGGTAACTGAAGAATACTAACAGAGGGAGAACTGAAGGGTCATCACCTACTCCCGACTCCCGAACATAACACAAGACAAGTAAGAAGACAGTTTGTATAAGCGTATAACCCCACAGAGTGTATGTGTGCTATAAAACAACGTTGACATCGACCAAACATCGAATATTAATTAAAACTCCTCCACTAAGTAACTAATGTTCTCCAATTATAAAATATATTTTAAAAACTTGATGAATACAAACTTATATGTAGACGTGAAGCAGTGTACAGCACTATAAGACAGGTTTTACACTATTAACAATTGATTTAAAACTCGATACATGAAAGCAAATGCACTAGATCTTATTGCCACACTTAATTTATTGCTACGACATGTACATACACCTACGTATTTATCAAATGTAAATATAATCAATCACAACATCCAATAAAAAGAAAAAATATTGTTTATAACATTATTGCAATATTAACTATTAACTGAAAGGGGTTATCAGTAACCGACGTACTGTGATACCGCACTTGTGACGATATGAACGATAGATGAGACATAATGTGATAAAATACTGCATGTTCATTGGTGGGATATTAGTGTTCGACCAATAGGCGTACGGCATTTAATCGTATCGTGTCTTATCGTTCGCTCATTCTAAACAAGTTATACTATGCTGATATAATACAAGTACTGCCAAGTACAAAGTTAACACTTCAGCATTGGAAATCAACACCTATTCCGAACCGCATTGGGTTCAAAATAGATTGTTTGGAAATTCGCTAAGGCACAATTTAAATTTCCCATTTGAACTTTATTCAATTATAAATAAAACGAATTCAATTCCCCTCTATGTTTGTGTTTCGCGCCGTTCCCCTTCCATACTATTGTAATAAATTACATCCTAGATATACATCAAAACTGATCTCACGCAAACATCATCATATCATTGCAAAAATATGTTTAATAAAATATAAATTATGTATCACCTAACATGCAACTTTTACAAGCAATTATTTAGAATTGGGTCTAGATTTAGAATATTTTGATCATAAACATTTATCCATATTTGTGTGAACAAACAAAACTCATGCTGTCTCTTTTTATTTGCATGAAAGTGTAAGAGATCGTATGATTTTATTTATTCAGATAAACATTGATATGAATGATCTTTTCAGCTATTAGCACTGAAAAAATCACCAATATGATCGAACTATGCGATTAAAAAACGGTTAGTGTATCAATAATGTGACATCTAAAAATGTATAAAAATCGTTAGTATAATAATCTATTTAGTATTAAATTAATGCGATTTCGGTTCCTTGTTATTGCTTGCCTATTAGTCGCAGAGTTATTTGTAATGTTAACGAAATAACATCAGAAATAACTCCTGAATTAACGACTTCGTCAAAGTATCCGTTACTTTATCTTAGAGCTAAATATGAAAAAATAATATAAAATATTTCCATTGTAACTGATCATTTGTATGAAGATGTCTATCTCGCTCAGTTACCGAGAGAGTAAAGAAGACAGAGAATTTATTTTTAAAATCTTTATACAACTAAAGTGGTGTACAATTTAAATGGTTGCTTATCGTGAATGCTGACATACTGAGTAGTAATAGAAAAGCATTATAAAACTATATTTTGTGGCTCTGATTATTAATGGCTGTGTCCTTGATAAATGTGTGTTACCACTTCATGGTATACTACACTCCCGGACTCTTAAATCGAGCCACCTAGTATAATGAGTTTATATCGTACAATGGCAAAATCAACACTAAGGTCATTGAAGGCCATTTCAAAAAAAAAAATCAGAACAATAGTAGGTACATGAGCCTAATGTTGATTATGCCAGCTACAAAATTACATAAAAACTTTTTGATCATTCATAAAAAAATTTAAAGTTATGGACGTTACTAAATCATTATGCTAGGTGGCTCGATTTAGGAGTCCGGGAGTATATTTTGAGATAAACACTGATATATATATAGATACGGTTGCTATTCTCCCACTTCTGGGCAAAGATCTTCCTTCCACATTGAATATATATGCTTACAAGGTCGGGAACTTTGTAGAGGAATTTGTCTTTTTGAAACTTTCAGGATCTGTACACTTTGTTAACGTATTACTATGGGGGTTTTTAAAGGTTACAAAATGTTGTTTTTAGCAAGAAAACACTTACTTTGACTTTTTTCTTGGAACTTAAATTTTGAAGACTGCGGCTTGGATTCCAGTGAGCAACAAGTGTTTGAGACGTGCCCAAAAGACCAAGTGCCGGGGTAATGTCTTGTATGTCAATCTAATGTGAACGCGCACATTTCTGGTATTGACCATTAGAGGGTAGTTTCGCTTCAATTAGGAACACCTACCCTCGCATCACAGCGGAATCTCCAATATTGTTATTCTGCCCGCGACTATAAGTAGTGCAATCCACTCGAAACATCGGGAAATAAAACTAAATGTTTACTTGCTAAAAACACGTTTCTGTGCCGCGAAAACCTCGTAGTTATACATTATTAAAAGGTTATTATTGTGTCATGGGGACTTGGTGTAACGGTGGTAAAAAAACCAGGTACGTTCTTATCCTGCAGGGCTAAGATACAAGCCAAAACAAAGGATTTGTCATTTTTCTCTTCTCTAAAGACATATCTCTCGCTCTATTTCTATATGAAAAAGAGAGATAAACGATTTGTTGCAACGATGTGATTGGTATGTATCTTAATCCCGCTGGAGTAGGTTATGAAAACAACAAAATCGGTGCATCTTTTAGAAGGTACAGTGCATAAGAGATTAAATTACGACTTAAGATGGAGACGAGTTCATTAAATATTTTGATATGCCAAAAATTTTTTTTTTCCAAAAGCGGTAACACACATTGATGTAAAATACGTAAATGCTCTTGCCTATGTAATATACTTACTTCTACATACTTGTCTACATAGTCTATCGTATACAAAGCGAACTTGCATTAACGTAGGCACCTTTTAGGCTCCGGGTAGTAAGGCCGAACTTGATTGTTGCTTGTATATGAACAAAATGATGGGAGGACTCTATTTGTAAGTAGTTAGAGTTTAAAATCCATTTTGTGCAGTGTTAAGTATTACTAATTTATACCATCACTCCTTTTTATTATTTAATATTTGAATTTAATTGAAATGCATTCGAATTTCAAGCATTTAGAGTAAATTTCTGTTCTCTCAACTGACAGCAATGTGGGGTAGAAAATAAAGGGGAAATCACTAGTTTACATCGGGTTAGGTAGTACTGTTCACGATAAATAGATAAACTAGTACTCCACGTTGTTCCTCAATCGTAAACTAGCTTATCAATGGCAGTAATAGAATATTAAGTGTATGTAACACTGTATTGCCACTGTACTAACAAAAATATGGTAAATTTATTTTCTGAAATTGTTAAAATAATAATTATTATTAATCAGTAAAGTGCTCGCTCATTTTGTCCACACAATCAAGTACGGCCTTATCCGCCTAAACCGAGAGCTTGCAGCGACATCTAGCGACAAAACACGAGAATTAATTCAATATTCAATGGGATCATTTGATTGGTGTTCCAATTGTACGATAAATCTGTGTAAAAATATCGAAGGCACGACTACTTGGTTTTGTAAACTTTCTTCTATGTATTATTATTCCTTACTGTATGTTGCTATTGCTTTACAAACTACATAGTAAATATTGCATGAAGCTATGTGTAGCTGCTACTTAATATATCGAAATAACAGAACAAAAAACCGCCTCATAAAAAATCTTATAACCTCAGGCTGTTATTTGTAAAAATAAAGTAACTTAAAAGGAACCAAAGGAAAAAGAAACAAAAAATAAAATCATACATAAAAATTAATGTATTCTATATTCAATAACATAAGGTATAGTTACACAAATAATAAAATTAAGAGGAAAACAAATTTATACATAATCTTAACGCGAAATAATAATAAAAAACAAATTATCATACATACCGACAACACAATGTGATATAAAAATAAGGAAAAACAGTATATTACAATTTCCTAAATCAAATAGCCTAGTGTTTGTTACCAGCGCTTATAAACATTGTCCTTCACTTAAATATATCATTTGTCAATTGATTTGGTCTCAATTTTAGGGTTCGATTGAAATCGACATAATCCAAAAACGTCGCGAGGAAATTTCACTAAACTAAACAATTATAAATAATTTAATCCGACAGAACCGTCTCAATTGTATTCTATTACATGCAATTATTAAAATTGTAATTATTAATTATTATTATACATAAATAATAAATGTCAAGTTCAACTACATAAACCAAAGAGAAGTAATAATAACAGAAACAAAATAAAACCACAAAATTAAGAAATAATTAAATAACAAAAAAATTAAATGTCAAGAAGTTTTCAATTTTGTCAAAAACATTTTGTATTCAATAATCGTGAAATCAATTCACGGTATTTATTTATCGATTCTTACTGGTAAAAATAATTGCTTTCAATTCAATTTAAAAATAATCTTCGATTTATTTAAGGCACGTTCATAACCAGATCTCTACGTAGAATCTACTAATACAATGCCTTTTATACGAAAAAAGCTTTTTACTATTTAACAAATTTAAGTAAACTTCGCACCGAGTCCGTTTTAAAACAAATAAATATTAAAAATTAACTAAAAAATAAATATAATTTGTGCTGAATAAGTACCGATTTGTGTTTCTGTCAATGTTTCAAGGCAGTTACAAAATATTATAATAATAACTAATATTGTCATTTGTATTTACAACAAAAACGTAATTATGGCGATATATTATGTCACAATCATTACAGCAAATTCATTATCTTTTCGTTTACAAATTATGTAACCAATATTCCGTATTATGCTTTAAAAGTATACCTCTTTGGTCGATCCAAAGACTACTGAATGCTGTTACCACAATTTTTTATATAATATTTGAACATTGTTACCCAAACAAACCGGAAACAAAAAGATGATGCATTGACTGAAGTGTTGTTTACCCCCTGGGTAAATGACACAATTTACCCTAAGGGTAAACGTTACATGCGGGTAATCTGTTACCCTATCGCCTTGAATAAATATAATAATTTAAGTAGAGCAGATATGCGCTGGTTGTCTCTCGTACAGGTAACTAGCGAAGGGTAATATTATTATAACCACCTATCGATTTATTGCTCGAACAACATTACTCTTTACCTATACTACAATAATTATACTAAAAAACGCTGCAAGCTCATCTACAAACAATTTGTTTTAAAAAATAATTGTCTTAATAAAATTAATAATTGAAATAAATGTGATAATGTAATATAATGTGTAAGTATTCCCGAGTGTTTGTATCGCGTCGGGCGCGGTCGCGGCAGGCCTCGACACCTCATCACCTTACTGTACATTATTTATTTATTATGTTAACTCCATACCTATTATTACCTATAAATATAGTTTACATTATATAAATTAAAATATACGAGTGATAACTATGCTTTCTTACTCTATATTATATACAAGGCATCTCTGACGTTCCTTAACAACGAGTTTCGTTTGTAACACGCATGCGCACGCGCACACGACTCCGCACAAATAATCTTATTATAAATCATCATACAAAACCTATCTGGCACTAACATGTATATTCATTACAAAATGTATATTCATATTTATATTATTATGTATATACAATCACAACATAAATTTGATAAACAACCGAGAGATACATACAATTCATATATAAAAAATGTATTATTTTATATACATACATATAACGTTTAATAATAAATATATTGTAGGTATTCGTTTGCTTTATATATTGGTGTTCTTGTGTATGTTGTTAACGTTCAAGTAGTTTGCATTGTACTCTTTTATGTAATTCCAAATAAAATATAATTTTAAATAAAGACAGCTCGGTCGATTTGTTCTGGTTTATTCGTCAATCAAGTTATTTTCTTTAAAGTAGATGATTTAGTCGCCCATCTGCGAACATACACGGTGTCCGACCGTTTGGTATTATTGTCACTTCATTATAATTTCAATACTCATTTTAATTTATTATTCCTTTTCATATCTATTTGATTTCTAGTCAATATTATGCATAAATAAGACTACCGTCCGAATCGGACTTTCTCTCAGTGACATCTGTCAAAATCATCAAATGTCAAACGACGCCATGTTTTCTCGTAAATCATCTACTGGAACTTGTCCCCATAATCATTTGATATGTTCAAAGAAGAAACGTTCTAATTTATTCATTCAATATTGTAAAAAGTTTTACTAAAACATTTTTGCTCAAAAAATTGTTCAGATAAATAATAGGAACATGTATTCAAGTTTATGTAATTACTATTCTATGCGTCGATTCACCATTTGTCAAGTTAAATTTGCTCTGTATTTTAATTAAAAAATGATATTTTTTACATCAAAATTAAACTAAAAAATCAATTAAAGTTACGTCACACACTCGAAGCGACAAGTACGCGAAAGTAGTGAAAATGAAAATTATTTGTTGAACTACAGTGATCCCATACAAGTTGAGATATTAAAATATATCCTCGATTGGCCCACGTGCGATCAGACGTTCCCGAATGATTCCCACTAAATATTACAAAACGATCGTTTCGTTTTACCTGTTCCCTTTAGTGTCACGCTTATTCCCGATATTCAAATACTTTTATACTTATAGTATTGCCCCGAAGGTAAAAACACTTTAAAAAAGTCGACAGGGGAAGATAACTACAACGAAAAATCGCTTAAGATATGATTAATCTATCACTTATTAATACAAAGTTGAATTGACTGCGGCAGAAGCGACGCGGCGACACTAGCCGTCTCGCTCATTCGCTCGCGTCTAGAGCGGGATGGATGCTCGGCGTATCCGTTGCTAGGCAACCAACTTTATTTACAAATTATACAAACGTATATTTTTGGTCATCGATTTTTTGGGAAGAATGAAATTTGAAAATAGTGTGTAATGTTTAGTGCCGTAGAACGGCTGGGTTGAGTCTGGTGTTCATTATAGAATGTTCTACGAAATTAGTAAAAACCTGATCAAAAATAATTTAAGCAACTTTTTTTTCCGTCTCTATGACTTCATTTAAGAATGAACGAGACATAATTATTATTAATCAGATTTCTGTAAGTAAACAGATAAACGTCATTGTTCAAGAATATCAAATTCGAATCAAATTATAAAAATGTCAAAATTAAATTGTTCATATTATTACATCAATTATTAAAATCATAATTATATTGATATAATTCAAAAATATTGATCAAAATTGTATTCATTTAAATAATTATTTGGGTAATTACTGAATTTAGTCACTATGTGTCTTTTCAATCGGATCATTCTGTTATGATTACATTAAAATTACATTTTTTCCAACATTCCATATCTTTTCCAAGTTTCGTCTTAAAACTACGTTTATTATACATCCGACCGTTCCCGAACTATCCAAATAATATATTTACATTTAGTTGAAAACACAACTCTTCCTATACAGTAACGTACATAGACGATCCGACTAAAAATTACAATCAACATTTTTTTGACATTTTAGTCGATTTTCTGTCAACTTTTACCGAAATATTCAACTAACTCACCAAACTTTTTAGATGTTTATGTTAGCTAAATATTTCAACAATAATAGTTGTAGAAAAATATACTAAAACACTTGTACATTCAAATAGTCGATTTGACACGTCGATTGTTTTAGTCGATCACGGTCAGTTATTGATTGAGGAATCGACTTATGGTCACGAGCATCGAATGATTGATCGATTAGTCACAAAAGTTATCCTAATCGCTTGTGACATCACCATCAGCGGTTGAGAAGGATCGGTCAATCATTCGATTGTTACAAGTAGAGTACATACATAGTATAGTTAGAATAACGATTATCGACTTTACCAGATATAACATAACAGTACGCCAATCGAATGTCAACTATCAGTAAACGTTTACCATCATTGGATGACAAAACTTGATTAATGAATAGTTTTACAAAATCGATTGTTGCAAGAGTCGATTACAAGTCGACGGAACCGTTACCATGACCATAGTTGTCGACTCTATCACGAAAAATAACGACCATCAATCGACTATATCAACTATGGGCCGACCATACGATCAAGCATCAACTGTAAGTCGACCACCGATGATTGCGATTCGGCCAGTCGACTGGGCGACTACCTGGTGCAGCCCACGTACGGCGGCCGCGCGGCGGGCGGCGCGGGGCTCCCCTCGCGCCGCCGCGGCCGTCACTCCCGCGGCGCCGTCTTCAGCAACGTGATCGCGAAGCGCACGTACTGCACGAGGTGCCGGAACGTCGACGACAGCGACAGCGGCCCGCATTTGCGGTCGACGGCAATGAACAGATCTGTGAACGGATTGGAATGGATGTTATATAACATTAATACACATCTTTAGAACAAATATATTGTGCGAATAGAGCGTTTTTAACAGTTAAGTGGAGTGGGCTTTTTAGACCTAGTAAAATTTTGCAACAGAGCAATAGTTAGAATCAGAGACAACAGTAAAGGGAAGTATTTATAAAAAATGTTTTAATAATCAAAATATAGTAATTTACTATAATCAAAGGGGTGATCGCGTGTGACAGGTCTGAAAGATACAAGGACGTAATTTAGTATAGTTTTCATTGTTCGGAGCGTTAGTTCCAGAGTGGAGCGAGCGGTACCTTGGTTGGCGCGCAGGCGGCACAGGCTGTCGGCCTGCTCCCACAGGTCGTGCGCCACGTAGAGGAAGGCGTAGTACTTGGTGAGCAGCAGCAGCGCCTGGTGCGCGTGCGCCGGCACCGAGTGCACGAGCGAGCAGTAGCCCGACGAGCCCGCCGACCCCGCCGACCCCACCGACCCGCCCGGCGACGGCGACGGCGACAGCGGCGACGCCGCCTCGCCGCACGCCGGCGCGGCCGCGCGCTGCCACACAACCACCACAACATCACAATACGCTCCCATCACGTAATGTTAAATCGCAGAAAAATCATTTATGTATAAAATAAATAATAGTGGCCATAATACGCTTCCTTGAGGTACACCTTGAGGAAATTTAAAATTGAAGATTCTATAAGTTTAAAAATATAGTGTCGTGTCACTACTAAACAGATTTCTTTTAAAAATGTGAAAGTAAGAAAAGTAAACAATACCTTTTGTTGATATTCATGAACAATCTTGTTGTATTCTTTCACTTCACGGTTGTACATTTTGAACATTCTCAGGTATAGGAGCGATTGCACTCGCAAACTGTAACAAAAGTACATCAGAATGAATAAAATAACCGTCTTACTCATATCTACAGTTACTTCATATACATTAAGTACCTATTTAAACTACATATTTAAAAGTCACAAAATGTCGTACAACCCACCTCAATATGTCCAACTTGTTGAACGTATCATGCGGCGAGGCGCGAATCCTTTGCGGCATGGAATGGATCAGTTTGATATACTCAATCGTCTCTCTATATATTGTGAACGCCTTCTTCGTATCAAGTTCCAACTCCAAAACTCTGCCTGTTAGTACGAAGCAGAGTACTGACTCTAGGTAGAGCATGACACGGGTCAAAGGCTCTTGTTCCGCCTCAGCAGCTACGCGAAGTCGCATCGCTTCTTCTAGGTAGTATCTGGAAAGGAAGTTTTGTTTGGTGAGATGTTGAAAAGTGGGGAAAGAAAGAATAAATCACTATCACTACATAGTATAAAACAAAGTCGCTTTCCGCTATCTGTCCCTATGTATGCTTAGATCTGTAAAACTTCCCAACAGATTATGATGCGTGTTTTTAATTAGATATAGCGATTCAAGAGGAAGGTTTATATGTATAAGAAGTCCTGAAATTCCCACGGGAACGGGCACAAGGCGGGTAAAATCGCGGGGCGCTGCTAGTAGTTAAATAAATGGTCACGGCACGCCGAGTACATGAGATATTAATTCAAAAATACGAGACCAGTTTAGATATTAATTTCCAATTGTATTTTTAATGTAACATTGAACGGAATACATTATTAAGTGCATCCTATCTTACTATTCTACTTATGAAGACGAAAAAACTTCTAAGGATGGAGTCGCTACATTACAGTCTGAACTCGTATTAACACAGGTTAGGTATCCCTTTCTCTTTCTTTCGTCTGGATTTTAATAGTGGAGGATGGAGAAAAGAACTCCATCGACAAAAGCCTAGCTCTTAAGTGAAGGAGAAGAATACATACTTGTGATCCCTTTCTTCGTCGGAGAGCGCGTCGGCGGGCAGTCGTTCGAAGTACGAGTAATAGATCGGCGTCTGGCCCGTGCAGCCGCTAGACCGCTCGTGGTTCGTCGGGGGGACTTCCACGTTCTGCGAGTCACACAAACACAATTAATTATATTTAGTTTGCATAAAGAAAACTAGTGTCAGAGCCTGTTGAACATTGAATGGCAAAGAAGTTCGAGAGTATTAAGACCGCCTCACCACTATTGTAATATATAGGGCATATAAGTCACATTGAATAGTACACGTGTATGATGGTTGAAGTTATGCTAAATAATTATGCTTGAATAATCCAACTCAAAACCGTTGACATAATATATGAATTAATTGTATGATAAGTGACATTAAACAGTAGTGCACAGTATATACCTGCGTGTGATGGTTGGCGGGCGGGCGTCGGAGACTGCGCACGGTCTCGGGCTGCAGGCGAGCCAGCGGCACGCGCACTACCAGCCGCCCGCGCCGCCGCGGGGCCGCTGCAGCAACAACAACAAGGTTAATGGGGAACATTGTCACACGAGACTTCTTAGACATATAGGTGACTTAATGATCGTGATGATCATATAGATGTCATGAAACTGGAAAGTGCCTGTTATGTCACACTATAGTAAATGCCCATCTCAAAATGTAGTGAGGTGTCTAAGGCGTAATCCTCACGCTTGCTTACTTGAGGTTGGTGTTTTAAAGTGGAAATATGCTTCACTTAACCAAAGGCTTCAACTCGAGGGCACGTCTTGGTATGTAAATGCACATGCCACAAGTTAGGTAAGAAACCTTGTATATTGTGATTAATTTCTAGATGATATTTTAAGAATAAATGAACAAGACAATAAAGTGGCATGTCAATAGTGTGTGCAAAAGAGTAAGTACTGTCACTTTATCTATGTAAGGTTAATACGATTATGCCACTTCGATAGGTCTACCAAAATTAACCAACTATGAATAGGCGGTACTCACGTATAGAGTTGTGTTCCTCGAGCCCCTCCGGCCGGACTCCCTTGAGCGCGGAGTCCATGTCGGCCTCCGCGATCTCGTAGCGCGGCAGCTTGCGCTCCACACTCACCCGAGAAATGCCCACCTTCCCCTCACTCATACGATCCAGTTTATTATCAGACAACCGATCAATCCCCAACTTGCTATCCTGCAACCGATCGATCCCGATCTTATTGTCCGTCAAACGGTCTATAGACATTTTGTTGTCCGTCAATCGGTCTAAAGACATTTTGCTGTCCGTCAACCGGTCGATGGGTATTTTGCTGTCTGTTAGCAAAGACATCTTGCTGTCTGTTAAACGGTCGATTGGCATTTTGCTGTCCGATAACCGATCTAAACACATTTTATTGTCCGTCAATCGGTCGATAGGCATTTTGCTGTCCGATAGACGGTCTATGGACATCTTGTTGTCCGATAGGCGGTCTATCGACATTTTGCTGTCGGTGAGTCTCTCAATGGACAATTTGCTGTCGGTAAGTCGGTCCATCACCTTGTCGGGCCGGTCGAGAGACATCTTGTTGTCCGTAAACCGTTCAAGTGACATCTTGCTGTCTGAATGTCTGTCCACTTTTGTGTCCGACATTCTACTCATCTTAGCGTCGTGTCGGTCCGGTGGAAGACGGTCGTGGTTCATTTTGTCTGCCGAGAGTCGGTCGTGGGGTATCTTTTCCGGTCGGTCGAGGGACATTTTGTCGGCGGAGTGGCGCGGGCGGTCCATGGAGCGGTCACTCATGGAGCGGTCGCTGAGAGAGCGGTCGCTGAGCGAGCGGTCGCTGATCGACGAGCGGTCGTTGCGTTGCTCGGGCGGCGACACCCTGGCCAGTGCCTCGGACCTCCGCCGCTCGTCGTCGTCGGCGCGCGGCCGCGGCGAGTGCGCGGGTCCCTCTATGATGGTCACCTGCCCCTTGCCCTTACCACCTTTACCCTTCCCTCCTTTGCCACCTTTGCCGCCGCCTTCATCTCCTTTCCTTGGGGTGAACACCTGTAAGAACATCATGAAAGTTAAAGTCAAGGGCACCTAGTGATAAAAAGCGAGAACTACTTACATAACTTTAGTTACATTATCACTATAATGACAAGATAATTGTGCCCTTATGACTGCGGGATGCGATAATAGTTCTTCTTTATAATGTAAAGTTTACGAGCCTTCTACTTCAATAAATAGCGAATGGAGAGATATTTGAAATAACATCGCAAAATAGTCTCGTGCGACGTAATCAAGTTTCAGCAATACATAGTACCTATCTAAAGAATAAATAAAATCACTATATAGTAGTACCTTTTAAAAAAAATTAAACTACGTTTACGGATACACTTCGCTTTTGTTTTACATTTATATCTGACGTTTCGGTCCCCCTTCAGGAACCGTATTCAAAGAAGACTGAAGACTTAAGAAACCAGTAGTACCTTGCGAAATATATGCGTCTTGGTGTCGTGCAGCGCGGGCGGCGGCGGCTCGGGCTCGGGCGGCGGCTCGTCGTGGCGCGCCTTGGGCGGGCGGCCGCGCTTCTTCTTGGGCGGCCGCTCCTCCGACACGCGCGCCTTGGGCGGCCGCCCGCGCTTCGTCGCCGTCGGCGCCGAACGACCCGACTGTCCAATTCAATAACCACATGAATACGACATAGTATTTGAGACGCATTGCCAGATTCTTTTACAATATTCAGCTGTGTTCAACCAAAGTAATGTAAAAAAATAAATATGGAAAATAAATGTGTATTACGACGACATGTCTTTTAATTTGATTTAAAGTATTTCAAATTCAATTTAAACTGAAATCCATTAAATAAATCAACTAAAAAGCGTTTTCTGTAGCTTCGTCTTCTTCCCATGTAGCTATAACCCCTCATGATTTAGAACAACCAATTAAATAACATAAGAACTAAACTTGTAGCACTTTTAAACTGTCGTTAAATGTAAGATCAAATCTAACCCAACGACTATTACAAAATAAGTCACTAACAATCTTAGTGTCAGTTTTGTGTCACTCATAAAAGTAATGTCACAAAAAATCCTTTTCCTACCAACTTAAACTGAATTTAAAAAAACCAACAAACACCAATTAACCCATAGGAACAAGCGTTACAATCAAACAGCGTTTTAACTTTGCACTCTTAACAGTTCCAAACACATTGCTCTTTCTTTCATTCAATCAAAATCGTGCGAGCAAGTATTCGGGAGCGTTCTAAGTAAAAACACGGTTTTGATCTGACTAATAGTAACACTACTCTGAATCCGCGGCTACTGTCGTCGCACACATACAATACCGGGGGTCCCGGGGGACTATATTACCGTGATGGAGGAATGTATTACCGTCTCGTGCGTGTCGTCATCGCTCGACGCGGTGGAGGTGCGGTTGGCCGTGGATCTCCGGCGAGTGGAGCCGGATGAAGGGGACGATGCTTCGGAGTCCGACAGCTCTGATATTGGGCTCTGGAACAAAAGGAAAATAGGAAATGAGACTCCGTGCAATTTTTTTGGGAACACTGTTTTGCCAGAATGGTAGATGCGTGGTTTCGGGAATGTTTCATTTTTCACCGAAGCAACAAATGGACTAAATAATATTTCATAGACAGTTAACGTTTGACCGACAACCACAATAATATAGACCCGTTTTTATTAGAGTTCCGTAGTTATTTAAAGTGAACTTCGATAAAAAGTACTTCGTAAAAATAAGGTTTCAACTGGACACATTCCCAAACAACAATTTACCACTCATATTAGACAAACCAACCTCTATAGCAAAAGCACTAGAGGCTATATTCCCGTGCAGAGCTCCTATGGCCTGCCACATCCCATCCTTCAACTTATTAAACTCTTCCAAAACGAATTTCCTCTCATTCCAAGGTATGTTCCTGAGGCTTTCCTCAAACTCCGAGAGTCCAGTTCGAAGGTTCGACTTGAAGATAGCTAAGTTGATCCATTTCTGTTTAATGACGCCATTGTTTACGCTCATCATACCGCAGATAAAGCTGTTTAATAGTTCTATGAGGGCCTTCATAGTTAGGGTGTGATACACTTGAATTAATTAGTTAGTTCAGAATGGATTTTACTTTAAACTCTGATGGATAGTTTCAAAAGTGGTTGTAGAGTTTTTGAACCGTATTTTTTGTAAAGTTCTCTCTCTCATGACAGATACTAGAGTTCATTTTTGAGTCAAGAGGAAGACATAGCACCACAAGCACCTTACAATTCACTTTTAAATCACATAAAATAGAAGTTTCAACGGAACTTGTCTGAGAGTCAATACTATTTAAATATTTCTTATTTTTACAACAGCAAAATGAAAATATTATTTAAATTTTATTAATGAATCAACAATACATATTTTCAAATTATCTTCCAACAAATTAAACGCACAAACGAACAAACGTCAATACCACGACTGAATTGAAATAATATCAGTTGTTCAAAGAAGTGGAATCGCTTACTAAGCGCGCCCATTTATAGTGAAATGTTTATCTTGGCAAGAAGACACCTGCGAAACTTTATATTGCAACCCGGTCGCATTTGAATACGAAGTCATCAGAAAAGTGATAAGTTAGAGCTTGCAAGATCCTCGGGGACAAAGGCCAAGTCGATGTTATAAATGCAAACGCTTATATGTAACGTTTGTACGGCTAAGCCGTCTTGGAACGAATTTTCGGATTAAGTTAGGATATAGGTGAAGAACTGAGGTTAATATGGGCGATTTTCTATACAAAACTTTTAAAATTTTAAGCTTTTACGACTAAATAGCTGTATCTCAAAAAAAGGGTAATTTACCCTTAAATTCATTACAGATCACTACTAATAGTTAATATAGTACATTGATAAGCCAATTTTAAATCATCACTCCTATTCATTTGAGAATATAAAGAAAGTAGTACACATATCAAAAAAACAATTTCCTCTAAACTCTTACCGCCTTATTAATAAACTCTGTAACTAAAAAAACTGTGTTTTGTCTCTTTTGCTCATCGGCAAAATTCGTATGTCAGAAAGTGACAAACCATTTGATAGCTAAAATTTTCTTAATACGCGTTTATAATATGGCCTTTAAAGATGCAGCTTTAAAATAAAGTCAAAACATTAATATTTTCATCTAGTTTTAGCCTAAACAGGCTCTTTAGAACTACAATATAAACAATTGCATACACCACGCAATAGCCTATCGGTCATACATATATGGATGGTATCGCGTTACGGTTGTTTTGCGCACATGTCGCCGATGCACCGCGGAACAGTAGCGTCATCCATTTTATTGTAGCCATTGGAGACGAATTCTCGGTACAGTATATCAAATGATAGATAAGTGGTAGATTGTTGTGGAAAAAACCAGTAGAGTTGTGAAATGCACTTTGCTGTGTTACTGAAAGAGTCTAGAAGTATCATCTAGATCACTTGTCACTGCCGTGTTAAGGCCCTTAATTTCACTGAAGTTACGTAAAGTTAGCCCGTAATGTCCCACAGCTGGACAAAGGCCATCTCACTGAAGATATCCGTAAAGTTAGCCCGTAATGTCCCACAGCTGGACAAAGGCCATCTCACTGAAGATATCAGTACAGTGAGGAGGATAAGCGTAATCTCTGAAGTTAGTGTTAAATAACCATATTTATATATTTTCAAAACACTCACCGGCTTCCCTTTAACATCATCAAGCGCGTGTCTCAGCTCTTTCCCAGAGTCGTATGTCTGATCCTGCGGCTGCGCAGGCGGCGGCGCGAAGTTTACCAGACTCCAGGAAGAGCGTTGGTCGGGCGCGGAGGCGGCGAGCGGAGCGGGCGCGGGAGCGGACGCGCTGGCGGCCGGCGGCGGCGCCGTCGACTCGGCTGACGAGGATTCCGACTCGGAATCCGATTGGGAGGAACTACCGGAGCTTGGACTGGCGGAGCCGATCGGAGATAACGGACTGGAAGTGAGAAGTGTGACGTTATTGAAGGTTAATAGTGCAGCTGTGATTATAGTTAGTATATCATTCATTAATTTAGTAGATTATCGGCCACCCTGGTGTTGGTGTTTATAGACCATCTAAACTCCTCCGACATAACCTGACGATTGAAACAACCGGGACAGACTGCTAAACGTGCCCTCCGAAGCACGGTAGCGCTCAGATAGAACTGCCACTTTCGGCCAACATCCAAGTAGGGGCCGATTTGCTCATTGCTTACCAATCGCAATGATCTCTCAACATCACTGAGTCAAACTACGGCCCGAGCGCTTCTCGTGGATAAATACCGATGATTTCGGGTTTTCACACAGATGCTCTTCAATAAATATGTCAATGTCATCGCCAGACATAGCCAAGCAATTGATTTAATTCTTTACAAATTGATTGTTATACTAAATAGCGAAAATAACTCAGCAGAGAGTCAAAGATCTTCATCTAACTGATTCAGTAGAAGTTTGGGAAGTTGATGCACATTGTCGGTTTTCGGTGATGTACTTATAGTAATGTGATAAACTATAGTGGCATATTGATGTGATGTAGGGTATATAGTGATGTGCTATAATGTAGTGGTACAGTGTTGTGATGAACAATAGTGACGTTGGGATATTATAATTATAGTAGTAAAGTGATGTACTTACGGCCCCAACCGATGTCCGGTGGCCGCCACTTCCTCGTCACTCTCCGAAAGACCAAGATCCTTATTGGCAACATCGCTGGAAACACAAAAACACAACATATATTATACCTAAGCAATATAGTTAATAGCCGACGAAAATATTGCACTGAACAACACTATGTAGGAAAATAAAACAAAGGCCTCTCATCTCACTGAAGATATCAGTACAGTGAGGAGGATTAGACGTAATCAGTAATCACCACGCTTGCCTAATGCGGGTTGTGATCTCCAAGTCGAGAAAGAAACTATGATAAAGTTTGACATCACACTAAGTATCAAAAGATCGTGTCTTCAGCCCTAGAAGGCCATTCTTTGTGCCTAACCGTTATAGATGTACTACGTAGATAAGACACTAGGCATTATGCAGGCTCTAGACGTGACTACAATACAGATACTTACGGTGAAACGGAAGTCCTTGAGTTTGATATCCGATTGTCAAGACCTGTGAACAAGGAAGAGGAATTTGTTAGATTACGTATGAAAATACTAATTAATAAACTAACTGGCGTACTGAGACGTCAATTAAATCGATAATTAACTAATTGACGTCATTTTGATGGATGGTTAAAAATACTCTCATTAACTACTCAGTGACTCTGAGTGTGGTAATAAGAATCTAATATTTAAGAAATCTATACTAATATTATGAAGCTGCAGAGTTTGTTTGTTTGAACGCGCTAAACTCAGGAACTGCTGGTCCGATTTGAAAAAATCTTTTTGTAATGGATAGCCACTTTCAACAGGGAGGTTACAGGCTACTTTTCATCCTGAAATTCCCACTGGAATTGGTACAACGCGGGTAAAACCGCGGGGCACTGCTAGTAGTATATTAGCATATTCTTGCAGTTTAGTTTCAGTGTTTAAAAATAACATTATAATTATTCTGTAGTCATTATTTTATGGCTTCAAGAGTTCGAAGTACAAGGGAATAATTGTACGTATGATTAAGTGTGTATTGTTATACTCGTATCCACACGTGGGTAACATCATGTAGGCGTCTATACAGAAAGCAGTGTTGAGTTATTTCGAAGTATATTCTTTCGAGCTCCATATTAAATTACTGTTCGACTTAAAGATGATTTCTAAGAAAAATATAACATTGTATTATAATCGGATACCTTCAGCGAATTGTGAATATAGAGAATCCAAAAATTACGTTCCATTGTTCTCATAAAGTTAATATAAAATGTTACAGTCATTACGAAATTAAGCCATTATCGGAAACGTCTAATATATCATAAACAACACAGTACGAGTATCACAAGCCAGCCAGAGCTGCAGCAGTCATAATCATAACATAACGCAGCGAAACACAAACAACTCGCTTTGTTTCGCCGGATTAAAGTTTATGTTATATGCCACGAATTAATTCCTTTGCCAAGTTGTTTACTTCACAACGTACGCGTTAATATCATACGAGTTTAACACGAATTAACGTACCGTTTGCAATTACCAGCCTTTGGCGGCTCAATAACTCTGACACCAGGATTGGTCAAGTTGACCATCCACTCGATAAGAAGAAGAATGTTATATGTCATTCATTACGTATGGGTTTAACTAATTGATGATAAGGTGTAGAAATACTCAAAGGATTACACATAAATAACAGACATATGATAGAGCAAAACAGAGCGTTGCTTAATTCAAAAATATCTTCTACAAGACCCACATAAAAAGCACCAAAAAACTGCATTTCTAATCAACGTTTTTAAAAAAGGACTCGTCACGTTACAGAACATCACATCCCCACAAACCCCCTTAACTTTACACCCCTCGCAGTTAAAAATAGTTTAATTTAACACAACGTAAACAGAATCCAATCAATAAGTTCTAATTAGAGACGCAAACGTTTTGGTAACGTGACCAGACGTTTTGCACCCGGTTCTAACACTGGACGTTACAAATAAGAGCTAATTAAACATTTTAACAGTAACACTCGGTTTGGTAACATTTGTTTAAATAGTTCGTTCGTCTATTCGGAGCCATGTTGTTACTCAAGGGAATACTCGTAAAATGCTGTACTTAATAATTTATTAGCATTATGCAGTACGGCCTTGGTCATATTTATTGTTGTCTGCGAATTTTGAAGTTTTTATTTTAGATTTGTAGACAATGAAGTTTGAAATTTAATTAAAATTTATGTATTCCTTGGAGATTAAGCGACAGACATATAACGTTAAATAAAATTACTTCTTAAAGAAATACAGTTAAAATACATTTTTAAACAAAATTAAAAACACTTAACTCATTAATATAAATCTTAACTAAACTTATCATTGCCACTAAATACTCTTAAAAACGAACTCAAATCTCTTAACCTTTAAATGAAACACATAACATCGCGCCGTCCATAAAAATATTTCACCCGTCACGATTTCTAAGTGACTTTAAATTAAATAACAGAAAACATAAAAAGCCAAGTTCGCAGGTTTACAGCGGCAGACGTGACGTAGAATCGACAATTGTAGACGAAGAGGGGGCAAGGACTTAGTTCAACGCACCAGGGGGTAGGGGGGTGGGGGGTAGGCATAGGGGTCGGTCTACCCCCTCGAAATGAATACCTATCTGTTTAATTAGTCCATCGAAAAGTTACATTTGGGGTTGCGTTTTTTAGAGGACGCAATTTTATTTTTTTGATGTGTAGGGGGGGTCAGTGTAAAGCTAAAACTAAGTTTGTGGGGTCGCCACCCTTGTCCCACGGCCGCCATCTTGAAAATAGGGGTTGAAATGGTTTTTACGATATATCTCTTAAACTATTAATTTGATTTTTTTTTTATTCAACATTTTTGTTGCAAATTAAATTCTCTACAACTTTGGTCCAGTAACTTTTTGTCGTAGAACTATAAATAAAAAAGTTATAGGCGAAAATGTTCAGAAATTCGAAAAGTAAAAATAAGAGACATAAGGGACATTACAGCTGTTGCTGATCCTAATACCGATCTATCGAAGGTCGTAGTTCGATTAGGTGGGTTCCATTTGCTCATGTCGTTCATAGGTGCGATTGGATATATCATGTCTGGTAGTGAACTCGAGGATATCTTCAACTTAATTTATGCTGAGAACTGTGTACAGCACATAATGTCTGGACATGCTTATGGTAGGGCTGTACGTGCTCATTTGCTAGTGCATTTATCATTAACAAAAATATTTATGGATTCAATAGAATTTACAGAAGAAGAACGAGATTTTCTGGATGATAATAGTACTTTAAATGAGCACGTACGTACAGCCCTACCATAAGCATGTCCAGACGTTATGTGCTGTACACAGTTCTCAGCATAAATTAATTTGAAGATATCCTCGAGTCCACTACCAGACATGATATATCCAATCGCACCTATGAACTATGAACGACATGAGCAAATGGAACCCACCTAATCGAACTACGACCTTCGATAGATCGGTATTAGGATCAGCAACAGCTGTAATGTCCCTTATGTCTCTTATTTTTACTTTTCGAATTTCTGAACATTTTCGCCTATAACTTTTTTATTTATAGTTCTACGACAAAAAGTTACTGGACCAAAGTTGTAGAGAATTTAATTTGCAACAAAAATGTTAACAATTTTTTTAAATCAAATTAATAGTTTAAGAGATATATCGTAAAAACCATTTCAACCCCTATTTTCATGATGGCGGCCGTGGGACAAGGGTGGCGACCCCACAAACTTGTTTTTAGCTTTACACTGACCCCCCCTACACATCAAAAAAATAAAATCGCGTCCTCTAAAAAACGCAAGGTTAGGCCTAAAAAATGTAACATTTCGATGGACTAAATACCGCATTTATTAACCATGTGGCTTTGTAAGGGGTTTTCACAAGCGTTTATGCCGTGAGAATATTGGAATGTGTGAATGAACGATCTGTTTCTTTTAAAGATTTCCAATATGTAAACTAATACGGCGGATTTTACAGTCAATGACAATTCCTTCAAAAAGAAGTATATTTATGAATATATGAATGGGTATGAATGAAATAAAATCGCATAACCTTGAATTGAATGAATTTTTTTCCTCCTTTACAAACGGAAGAGGTGCTCGATTTCGAATGTTTTATGTATTAGGTCATAACTCCATAATAATCTTTAAATTTTCAATAAATTTCAATGAAATCGGTAGAAGTTGTTTTTTAGAAGTATGGACATCCTGTCCTACTAATATTATAATCCTAGTAGGATAGTAGGATTATCCTACTATCCTATCCTACTTAATAATATTATAAATGCGAAAGTTTGTGAGGATGGATGTATAATTACATATGTATGGATGTATGTTTGTTGCTCTTTCACGTAAAAACTACTGGACGGATTTGAATGAAACTTTACAGTAATATAGGTTATACATCAGAATAACACATGGCATACATTTTATCCCGAAATTCCCACGGGAACCGATACAACGCGGGTAACAACTAAGAGCGCGGCTAGTATGTTTATACTTGTTTTAAGGTGACCTGTCCGAGAATGCAAAAATATTTTCAGAGGTAAAATGAATAATTAGGGCATTTATCGTAGAAATTCCCAGTCACATTGTTGATATAATATTCATCAAGGGCCGGCTAGAAGTGGTCTACTCTTTGGGTGCTTGACCCCAACTTACAGTACATTTGACCCGCGATATCATTCGAACAACTTATTTCAGACAGCGATCAAATATTTGAATATGTATCGGTTTATAAATTGTTTTTTTGATCCTTTTTAATACAATTTATGCATTGGTGTATTGCCATTTTTAGTTAGAGGTTTTTGCCCTGTCTTTTAATAAATATCTACATATTTAAGCAGTATCTACCTACTTTATTTGTTTCTTATGGATATTCTAACAAATTAACATACACAAGTATTATGTCTATCGGTTCATGAATGGTCGAAGACTTAGGTACTTTAATTCGTTTAAAAGGAAAGTATTTTATTAGGCCCTAATGTCCCACAGCTGGGCAAAAGCCTCTCATCTGAGTGAAGATATCTTAATTAGTGTAATTTATGAAATTTAAATGAGATATAAGAGAAAATGTCGAGTCGTACGAACAGCTTATGAGGATGGCAGAAGATAGAGAAAAGTGGAAAGAACTCCATCGACAAGAGCCTAGCTCTTATATTTAAGACTAGCAGGGCCCCACGGTTTTACCCGCGTTGTGTCCATTCCTGTGGGAATTTCGGGATGAAAAATAGCCTATGTTACTCGTGGATAATGTAGCTTTCGAATCTTGAAAGATTTTTTAAAAACGATCCAGTAGTTTTTGAGCCTATTCATTACAAACAAACAAAATTTTCTTCTTTATAATATTAGTGTAGAAGAAGCTCATTAACAAACAAATCCACCAAAATGAATAGTTCAATAACTAAAAGAAGCCAAACACATATTGAAAAACACTTTTCCTACTAAACAGTTCGACACACCGATATTATCAGTATGCCTAACGCCTGTTATAACGTACCTATTAGGAAGTTTAATGCATGCGCGGTAAGGTAGCGGGTAACAATAACATATGCACGGGCCACCCACTGTGTCAGATAGAAGTGTGTTCACACTACACATTGTATGTACTGACTAGCTGTGCCCTGCGGTTTCACCCGCAGCGCCCCCGTTCCCGTGGGAATTTTGAGATTTTTATTCCCTATAAACCTCACGGAGCCCAAAACCTTTCCAACGAATGCAAAACCGTGGAAATCGGTCCAGCCATTCACGCGTGATGCCGTGACCAAGGAAAACGGGTTTCATTTTTATATATATAGAAGATTGTTGACGTTTCCCGTAGGAAATCCGGGATAAAATGCCTATAGCCTATAGCCTTCCTCGATAAATAGACTATCTAACAGTGAAAGAATTATTCAAATCGGTTCAGTAGTTTCTGAGATTAGCGCGTTTAAACAAACAAACAAACAAACAAACTCTTCAGCTTTATAATATTAGTATAGATACGTAAAATCTACTTGAGTTACAAACGTAAAGAACTGTGAAAAAATAGTACTTATACATTGTATATTAGTTTGTCTACACTAATATTATAAAGAGGAAAACTTTGTTTGTTTGGTTGTAATGAATAGGCTCAAAAACTACTGGACCGTTTTAAAAAATTCTTTCACCATTCGAAAGCTACATTATCCACGAGTAACATAGGCTATTTTTCATCCCGAAATTCCTACAAGAATAGACACAACGCGGGTAAAACCACGGGGAGCTGCTAGTATACTATAAAACACTATAACTATCAGTAAAATCTACTAATACTTATAAGAAATGTTAAGTTTAAAAGAAATAGTTAGGCAGAATTTGAGTGGACTGTGTTTTTATTTAAAAAGCTAGATAAAAAAATATATTAAATGAAATTGTGTTTTATGATTGAAGTATTTCATTTAAATTAAACTATTCAATTAATACCGAATTCAAAGCAAAGGGCAAAAATAAACCTCAAAAATAATGTTACATAACATAAATTAAGTCAATTGATAGCAGTACATGTTAGGTTTCTCTTGATACACAATTTAAGATAATCCTATTTACCCAACTTCGTCAAAATAGAAGGATAATCATTTGTTGATTGATGTGTCATTATACTTAAGGTTCAACCTAACCAATCGGCATGCTCACTCAATACAAACAGACATACAGACATGCCTACATCCAAACAGATAACTCAGACGTGCCTTAATATTATGAATAGAACAAACACACGTTAGATGAGGTTTATGTAAACAAGGTACAAACAGACAAGACATATCTTAATGTGTAAAGAAATAAAGTCGATAGTCGTGTAAAGATTATTGTTTTACGTACGTTAAGGAATGTTTCCCACATAATTATCGTTTAAAAGCTTACTGTAGATTTCTTGGTTAGATTAAAATCAGTAATTAAATTATAGTGTTTAAACTGTATAATGTGAACTTTACAGATTCTGGTTGGATATGTGCTTTATATTGTCCATTTATTAATAGAGTCTGACTTTTTATTTATTTATATATTAAGAGTTGCCAACAGTTACAACATATTAGTGAATAATCAAATGAGGTATGCTATCGAGCCTAACCACTGGACCGGGGCTAAAATGAATTTTATTCCTTACTAGCTGTGCCCTGCGGTTTCACCCGCATTTATTCAGTCAATGCTTACCGTTAAAACCTTCCCTGGACTTTCATGAATATTTCAAGACCAAAATTAGCCAAATCGGTTCAGCCGTTCTCGAGTTTTAAGCAGACTAACGAACAGCAATTTATTTTTATTATATAGATTCTAGCTTATATAATTCGATAATTATTTAGAGGGCATAAGCTATGTATATATTATCATGTTATATTCTAGATTCAAAATTTGATTATACTTCAATATTCAACTTGTATCAAACCATGCTTATAGACGTAGCATAACCGATTAATGTTTTTAATGATATAATAATATAATTATTTTAACTATGCTACTACTTAGTACCCAATTTCATATTAAAATGACAAGCAATAACATTCCAGGTTATAACCGTACAATGTGCACAAATAAACAGATATATTTATTATATTACATGTAATATTCGTATAAAAAACCGGTTAATTTTACAGTCGTAAGTGACAACACTAACGGTATTAGTTGAGTCCGTGAGAAAATTATATTGCGTAATTTGGGCCCGTGATATGTAGATGACATGTATGTATTCACACAGCACATACAACTTTATTGATATCGGTTATACCGTAGAAATAATTTTGAAAATGTAAAGTGGCTGAATCTATGATTGGGTTGTTAGATTGTGTCACAAAGAAACCATCTTCATAGATTAACTTTGGCATTCAGACCAAGGTGGATAATAATCTATACTAATTTAGTTGAGGCAGTATTTTTGGTGCAACAAAATGTATATTAAACGACCCCACTAAATCTGGGAAAAAACGTAAGCGAGTTCTACAAAATTCACACTAGCGCCATCTATGGGATCGCAGGTGGAACCACTACGCGGAACAGCTAGTGGATAATAAACCGATCTACTGTGTATCATAGAATAAGTCATTTAAATAAACTCCTTCTATTTTTATGAAGTCGTTAAAAATATATATATCTAAAAAAAACAGTTCTATTTTAAGTCACATCGCGTGTCAAACCGTTAAACTTTACACATAACAAGAAACACAATATTAAATTTGTAACTGAATACAAAGTAACATTCATAGAATCATTAATTTCAAACTAAATTCCACTACGGTTTTGTGCTTCTTATTACCATAGCAACAAAGAAAAAAAATATACAAGACAATTAATCAGTCCGTGAGCGATGCCCCAATGTCATTGTCCACGCAAGTATTTTGAAAATGTCGCACTAATGTCCGTCTGTACGTATTCTGTAATGATGGGAACTCGCTTCGCTTGTGTTACGATGTATTAGTGGCAGGACCGCTAGAGGGCGTGCGAATCGAATTATGGAATGTTGTACCTATTGTTCGAATTATAGGAAAATGTAACTTTCATTGAAGACTACATGGTAGGCCTATATTAATTGGCTTCAGTAGCCATTTGAGTATACGTATTCTAAATAATGATTGTGTGTAGTGTAATACGCTTATTTTTATTTATCAACTTTTTCATCATGTGCTGATAATTATGACCCTGAATATTATGTTAAAAGTCAAACTAAAAGATATCAAAACGCAGGCTCTAAACTTTTAAAAGCATAATTTAACAACTCTTAAAACTTCATTCGAGGTGATTGCGAGTAAAGAGCGAATGAGTTTTTGTCTTGTACAGATTTTACAGGCTTTAACTTTTTTACAGCCGTTTAAACTAGATTAATTTGAATAAAAGTAATGTAACCCTATAAACAAAAGAACTATATGTATTTTTTACTTTTTTACGGTTAAAATACGTAATTACACGCCAATCTTGGATATTTCGCAATATGAAGAAATCGCAAAGCAATTTCATATCACATCCATTAAGGGACGGTCGTGTATTTTTAATAAGCGTTGTTTAAGTGCAATCAGGCCTCGAACCCAACACAAAGGGGACACACGGACACGCACCACGGACCACACTCCGCACTGAACTCTACAAACGGTCATTGAATCTTTAACTCACGTCACAGAATAGGTGTTAGTACATTGTGCTTATGACTTCATACTACAGGTGGGCAAATTAGTCGAATCAAATCAAATCGAACGTGTTTTTTAGGGTTCCGTAGCCAAATGGCAAAAACGGAACCCTTATAGATTCGTCATGTCTGTCTGTCTGTCTGTCCGTCCGTCTGTCTGTCTGTCTGTCCGTATGTCACAGCCTTTTTTCTCCGAAACTATAAGAGCTATGTTGTTGAAACTTAGTGTGTAGATGTATTCTGTGAAACGCATTAATATTTTTACACTAAAATAGAAAAAAAATAAAATTTTAGGGGGGTCTCCCATACTTAGAAATGAAAAAAATATTTTTTTTTCATCAAACCCATACGTGTGGGGTATCTATGGATAGGTCTTCAAAAATGGTATTGAGGTTTCTAATATCATTTTTTTCTAAACTGAATAGTTTGCGCGAGAGACTCTTCCAAAGTGGTAAAATGTGTGTCCCCCCCCCTGTAACTTCTAAAATAAGAGAATGATAAAACTAAAAAAAATATATGATGTACATAACAATGTAATCTAACACCGAAAATTGGTTTGAACGAGGTCTAGTTAGTAGTTTTTTTTTTACGACATAAATCGTAAACCGCAAAAAAATACTGATTATTCATTCAATAATTCAAATGTAAATAAAAAAACATTTATTTCAAGAACTTCTTTATTATGTTACTCGCTGCTACGGAACCCTTCATGGGCGAGTCCGACTCGCACTTGGCCGCTTTTTTTTTTCAGAATACGTACATGCGTAGCTTAGTTACATAAACTTTTTTTAAATATGGAAAAGAACACAGAAAACAAATGTAGATTTTTGTGACAAACACTAAATACATTTACGGAATATGAATTAATTAGCATCAAAGTCTCTTTAGACATTTTAAAGAATAAGTACGTATATTTTTAACTAGCCGCACCCCGCGGTGTTACTCATATTGTATCCGCGGGAATTTCGGGATAAAATGTATCCCATGTGTTATTCTGATGTATAACCTATATTACTGTAAAGCTTCATCCAAATCCGTCCAGTAGTTTTTTCGTGAAAGCGTAACAAACATACATACATTTATAATATTAGTAGGATATGTTTATACGTATTTGTAGTTACCATGTGTATAAAAGGAATGCTTAGTACAGGTGTTATTGTAAACCTTGATGTGCTAATGTGCACATTCCAATTTAATGTTGTTTTAAGTGCTTTATTAACATCAAAAAGATATTAATTAACACTGAAATAAACTGAGAATAATCCTTTTTGTTCTTTAGTTAGTTGTGTGGGTAAATTAAGTGTTTTAAGTAATTACTGTTATTTCGTTATCGTTTTGTAATAAAAGCAATAACACCTGTTAGAAAACTCGGCATAAATAAAACACACGATGCATACCTTGAAGGTATATTAATAACTAGCAGCGCCCACGGTTATACCCGCGTTGTGACCTTTCCCGTGGGAATTTCGGGATGTTTTATAATTATAAACCTTCCTCTTGAATCACTCTATAGGCACAGCAGTGTGACTTTACTTAATTCTTCACTTTATATAAAATATGCCATACTCAAACTTTGCTCAAAATTACTCAAAGCATATTGAAAACAGGCCATAAACAAAAAATAAAAAAAAATATTGAACACAATTAAGGACCCTAAAAGGGTTGCACAATAACTTCCAAAACACCATAAACAAGCGCTTAGAAAACTTCCTTTAAGCAGAGTGGGCAAAGAGATATCGGTAGTTGGTCATAAAAGACCTAACTGGAGTTCACCATTTTCTTTTATTTCTTTACTTAATGGCAATTAGTCCGAAATGTATACATTTGCACAACCGTCGCTGATTTATTGAAGGTTCTGTCGTTATTATTTATTGCAGTCTGCAGAAGATAACAGGACTCTTAATTGTGTTAGTTTGAATGTATGTTTGGACGTAAAGAGGTCTAAATGAATATTGTGTGCAAGAAAAAAAGTAAAGTATAAGCCTGTAATGTCCCACAGCTGGACAAAGGCCTCTCATCTCACTGAAGATATCAGTACAGCGAGGATTATTAGGCGTAATCATCACGATTGCCTAGTGCGGGTTGGTGATCTCAAACCCGAGCCATGTTTGAAAAGTAGGAAGCAAGTTAGTTGCAAGTAACATTATTTAATTACGAACGTGCAACTATGAAGTAGTAAGCTATTATTTTAACCCTTCACAGTTCGAAATAGCATATTTATATTATATTAGTTGGTGACCTCATATAACATTATATTAAAAGAGAATAATGTTAGTATTTATCTTCTAACTTTATTAATCTTTATTCGACTTTTCTTCGATCTGAACACGTATTATTGATGAAAAAAGGCGTCAGTCACGTCTTCATGTAACTATTATTACAAAATACAGCCCAATAATGTATGGCGCAAACTAGATCTATATTAATGAGATCTATCACTACATAGTATAAAACAAAGTCGCTATTTTTGTCTGTTTGTTTGTCTGTTTGTCTGTATGCTTAAATCTTTAAAATTACGCAACGGATTTTGATGCGGTTTTTTGTAATAGGTAGAGTGATTCAAGAGGAAGGTTTTTATGTATAAAAATTCCCGAAATTCCCACGGGAACGGGCACATCGCGGGTAAAACCGCGGGGCGCTGCTAGTGTAAGATAAAAAGGTTTAACTTGGATTACAATCATGTGAAGCTTTCGATGAAGAAAAGCTTATAACATTTCAAGCGCGGAAAGAGGACTTAGCATTTTGAATAAAATAGATAGTGTATAGGAAATAAACCGAATTCCTACGAAAGTTAAAACAATAACTCGTTTTAAATTCCGCCAGGCGCCTCATCGAATGATTTACGCTCACCGGACGCAACACGTAACTGCCAAATACTTATTTTCGGGTCATAAATTTTTATGTGCAATTTGAATAAAAACGTCCGCATGTCGTATGTGACTCGCAAAAAGTTCTAATTAAATTGAAATCCGAAGGACACGGGACAATGCGCCAATAAATAAGGCGACGATACGATCGGCGCGTGCGCCGGGAGCGAACCTGCAACGTACAGTGAGCGGTCGACATAATCACCTTTAAGAGGGAGAAAGCTAATCTGTTTGGGTATTGTAGAACTTTAATTCTGTCTGTGTATGTAAAGTTTGTTACACTACCCTTTTTATTACAATACTAGCAGCGCCCCGCGGTTTTACCCGCGTTGTGCCCGTTCCCGTGGGAATTTCGGGAATTTTTTTACATAAAACCTTCCTCTTGAATCACTCTACCTATTTCAAAAAACCGCATCAAAATCCGTTGCGTAATTTGAAAGATTTAAGCATACAGACAAACAGACAAACAAACAGACAAAAATAGCGACTTTGTTTTATACTATGTAGTGATAAACTATCAATAGAGTAATATATACCACTGTGTAATCAGTGTGTCAAACCTCAGTCATCATTCGTACCATGAAAGAGAAAAGGAGATAGAAAAAAGAGATAGTTCTATACTTACTAATCTATACTTTCCATAGGTAAAAAGAGATAGTTGTCTCAATCTCCAGAGATCAATAAGTGTAAAGCACTATAAAAGAAACTAGTCAATTATCTCCATACGTCGATGAATAAGTGTATCTGCCAGTTCTTGTAGGTACGAGTACACCGGACGCGATGCGCCCGCGCCGCTTGCATCAATAACTATCGACTTCCATTGAAACGCCGCCGCGCGCTTTTTGTTCGGAACTCAATTAATCGGGACATTTGTATTTGGGAAATGTCTCGCTCGATGGGTTCCTTTGAAGGATGTCACAAAACAATGAGATGACATTAAATGAGGTATTCCGAACAATTAGTGACATTTTCTTTGCAATGTTTTTTTGAGAAATTCTTTAGGTACTTTCAAGTTCCGATAACCAAGGTTTAAGTCATTAATTAGACCAACTTAATTGCTTTAATTACAACCTTGTCTTAATAGACAAATGATAGTAGACATACCATAGACTAGCTGCGATCCCAACAACACATCACCACACTCAATCAGCTGCTGAAGTAATGTCATTCGGTTCTGATAACCGTACTCCGACGTCATCAGTCCCAACATTGTCACTCAATACGTCACACTGATATGTCACAAACGAATACTGGCAATAACATTGACAGTTCTCTTGGAATTGCTCAGATCACTAGAGTATTGTCCAAATAACTATGCGAATCATTCACATCACTCCTTAAATATTTGTCCAGCAAGGAATAGTCCAAGTCACTTATCATTGAGAATTGTCCAACTCACTTCACACTGAGAATTACCTAAGTCACTAAATACTGAGAACAAAAAAGAACGCGTTCAAATTTAAAATTGGAATAGACAACACATGGCATCGTTTTGGCGCGAACGTAATAGCAGATGCGCGTGCGCTCTGTCGTAAGCTGAGTAACAACTGCGTCTTCCGAAAGCTATTACGATATACGAACGAAGACAGGTGGTGACAAAGAAGTCCCTTCTTCCCCTTCTTTAGAGTGCCGACTAGTTGGTCGATTTGTCGATCAACTAATCGACAAATCTAGTTCTTTGTCGGACGTTTCCCGTGTTCTCGGGGGACTAGAACTACCGAGCGTGAAGTGCAAGTGCAATGACCAATTTTAATCGTAGAATCAAATCCGGTCACGGTCCGTGAGTTGGATTATTGAATTCCAAGATTACGGGATTCGTACGCTACCGTTAGCAAAGGGATCGCCATTTTAATATCACATTAAGTAACGCAATTTGCCGTCACTAATTGATTTCTGTTGTGCTGCTGTCATTTTATTGTTGGTATGATACTAAAATGCTTTAGTGCTATATTAAGATCTGATTACGTAATAACGAAACTACTATGTATGATTAATCTCATGGTTTTCCTTGAACCGCAAAACTTAGATATAAATTGTATAGCATGTAGTTTATAACGAAGCTATATGTTTCCAGTTGGCACTATCGAGAACCAATACTATTTCTAAAACAAAACAGCGGCGTCTAAACTTCCTTATACACGGGAATAACCCAATTGGAATCGACTAAGTACAGTGGTGCGCACAAGTGCTGAAATATTAACGAGGTAGGCGACCTTATCGCGGCGCAATAAAGTCGTTTACAGTAAGTTGTCTAGTTAGGCTGATGTCTGTATGCACCGGGTAGCGGGTACGTGATCGGGCGCACCCCCCACCCCCGCACTCAGCCGGCTATTATTACTCGCGCCGAATGAAGGGGGGTTGAATCGGGGTTTGATTATTCTCACTCACATCAACATGTTTGCTTTGCATCTATTGCTACCGAATGCTGTTCCACATGAGCGTCGCGTCTTTATAACCCGTGTTACATTACAAAAACAGTTGATTACAAAATTGAAAATTGGTTTAACTTTACCAACAAAAACTTTTAAAACATCAACAATAATATTTCGAAAGAAAAAACCAACCCAAGTATACAAAGGCAAGTCTTAAGACATTCGCGTCACGCGGCACGCGGCACGCATAAACACGGGCGCGTCTCACGTGCGTGTGTTTATTATTATTTCGGCACGCGGTTCGCGGGTGACCAGACGCTAGACGTCTCGACGCAGCAACGCGCGCGAGTGTACTGACCGGGCCCTTCAGCAGACGTGCATACGCGTTAGAACACACTGCAAGAGCTATACGATCGATTGTACTTAACGCATTTGGTACTAATAAGAATGCATTTGTATAACAAGTGTTGGTACAATCAATTTTTAGATTTCTCAGTAGTTCCGATCGTTGTGGTGAACTATTTTGGTGTGTATAGAGCGGGGCATTTGACTGACATTTGATTATATGGGTGCATTTGGAGTTATTATAAATAAACTTTAGTTAGACCATTAATAATTACTTATCTAACATAAATAATTTAAAATATGGAATCAGCCATTGAAATCTTTTCATCTTTTTGTCCTAAAAAAGAAAAATATTGTTTGTTGTTATTAAGGGTCAATTCAAAAACCCATTAACTATACATAAACCGACATACCTATCTCTTACTTAAGTAATACAGTCTAACATACAACACCACCTTTCCATCGAAATAAGTTTATTCGTAGAACACATTCCAATGACATTTTTATTCTTGAATAGGTATATGTACTTGCACAGTATATTGCAATACATATTTGCCGGAGAAGACGGAATACTCAAAAAAGTAAGCTTATTTGTAGTTTTGAAGTTATAAATAAATGACTAAAATTTCAGTACTGAACTTTTATTAAAATATTTGACGAAAATCCTGGTCGGTTTTTCAGAACCAGATTTCTATGAGAACTACCACTTTTTTTAAATCGGTTAAAACAGGATCATACTGTAAGTATAACCTTCTATGTAACGAAATCTTTTCATAAACAACGCAGAACACTAACATTACATACAGGCGAATTGAGAAACTTCTTCAGTTTTTGAAGTCGATTCACTATAAGAAAGACAGCTGTCATTTCTATGATGATACAGTAATCTTGGTATAATACAATTTATATGTGTTAGTTTCTATGTTAACTTCAATAAAGGTAAAGGTCGTCCCGATCCTTATCTCAAGGTTTTTACTACAAATTGTTTATTTGTCCTTGAGAAAGATTCTAATTGGAGGAATAATTAGAGACAAGTTGGAACAAGTTGCTGGCAACGGAAAGTGTCGGATGTCAAACAAATTGTTTCGAGTATAGTATAAACCTAAGGTAAAGAGCACATTTTGATTTGAAACTACGTTTACGGTAAACGTATCTGTAAACGTGGTTACTATCGTTAGACCATGTCGGAGGCCTTTAGGCGGTCTATAACTCCGACACCAGGGTTGACCACTAACCTACACGAACTTACTTACTAATAATGTTTTTAATTATTTTAATTACATTTAGTTTAAACTATTTAAACTATTATTTTTAACGCCTCGGTGGTCCAGTGGTATGTGCACTCGCCTGCCAAGACTGAGGTCCCGGGTTCAATTCCCAGGTCGAGCGAAAATATGTTTCCTACTTTTCAAACATGGCTCGGGTTTGAGATCACCAACCCGCATTAGGCAAGCGTGGTGATTACGCCTGAAACCTCCTCACTGTACTGATATCTTCAGTGAGACGAGAGGCCTTTGCCCAACAAGTGGGACATTACAGGCTAATACTTTTTACTTACTACTTTACATGTAGTTTCAACCGGCTTCGTAACCGAATGGACAAATTTTCAACAGATTTAAAAAGGGTGGTAGTTGTTTGACCTTACGAGTGTCATAACATCGTAATATTACAAGAAATCGTCAGTCACTTACCCAGTACTAAGGGCTCGAAGCTTTTGTCCTATAGGAAGTTCACCCTTGGCCCGCCATTGTAGCATATTTCTAACAAAATGGCCTTTTAAAATGACGCAACAACAAGCTCCGATATCAGATTTTAATTGTCGTTACGAAGCGACATTTTGCAAGCTGTTGGACGATTTTGTTTATTGATTTTCAAAAAAATATGAAGTATCGTTAGTAGATGAAGTAGCCATAGAATTATATTTACATTTTTTCTAAGGCAGTGTTGACGTCTAATCCTACTATGTACTGATATCTTCAGTGAGATGAGAGTTCTTGTCTCTGCTTGCTAGTAAGGAAATACTACATTCATGTTTACACTTCATGAAACAATTAAATTGTCTTCTAATGCAATGCAATACAACTAATATATAATGTACATAAAAAATAGTATGAAAGCTATATAAAATTAATATTGTTTTCTACCAAGTGTTTGTTTCTCATACTAAATTATAGTGCCTTTACTTTTTCTACGGACATGTGTGTCAAGAGACTGACAGACGGTAGAAAAATAATCGAGCAATGAAATATTAATATTATAAAGGAAAGGTAGACTAAATTCTTTAGTAGTACTCTTTTATATCGAAACTAACAGCGTCCCACTGCTTTGCCCGCGTTGAGCCCGTTCCCGTAGGAATTTTCGAAAATCCTTTCTTAGTGTGCACTTACGGCACTTGAAGAACCTTCCTGCCAAATTTCATGGTGGTGTAGCGGTTGAGGCTGTGCATTGAATATCAGTCAGTCAGGACTTTGAATTTTATATATATAGATTATTTTCAAATCGAGTACTACGCGGGTAAAGACGAAAGGCATTGCTAGTTAGAAGGCCGTCTAAAAACTGACACTATCGTTGGACCACTAACCTACTGGAACTTATTTTACTGCTGCTTGTAAAAGAATAAGGTGTAAGGAATAAGTTGATAATAAAACGTTATAGTGTCGGGACCCGACAGACTAGCTAACCGACTTCAAAAAGAAGTTTCTCAATTTGACCCTATAAATGTTTTTTTTTCCTTGACGAGTATGAAGGCCGTACTAATAATAATTAGTCAAAAGTGTACTGAAACTATTGGACGCATTTTAGAGCCTAATTATATGATGTCACTTAGAACACAATTAATGGCGATACCTGTCGCACATTGGTCATACTCAAATAGCCTATAATTGCATTCATAATCATTGCCTTTGTTATTTCACTAAGTATAGCATGGCGTGTACGAATTAGTAACAATTTAATTTACATAAGTAGGTATAAAGTTTCTTAATAATTAACTTGTAATGTTTATATTAAGTTTACATCTTTATGGATACACCCTGTACATTGTTTGAAAAGCTTTAGAATATGTTTATTTTTTCTCAAGCAATGCCTAGTAAGTAGAACAATACTCGTAAAAACAAACTGTCTTTGTAAAATGGTTGTTAGATACTTATTACACGAACACAAAGTCGCGGTTACCAACAACGCCATAACCTTATAATCATAAATAACAATTATGGTTCGCAAAACTGAATTAAAGCCAGAATATTATAACGAGAAGATCCACATTATAATCTACGCACACGACGAGGGTGCGTGTCGTGAGCACTTCGAAATCGCGACCCTAAAATTAATATAACACTGATAAATTAAACGGGTAGCTTTTGTCCTTTCATTTGCCTTATCATTCATACATTCACTACCCCGTCGGGTATACCCAATACCACTGACCCTCGCACACACGGAAGCAAAATCATACCACCGATTCTAGCGAATCAACAACATAACTTACATCTGAAATCGGGAGGGTAGTATGTTCCCCTAAGTTTAATGCAATGGTGCTAGCCGATGTAAATCGTTTGTATATAGATGGGTTAAATAACGCGGTACACTTGATTGCATAACTGAATACACCTTGCGTCCCTGGCTAGAGGGGCACGCAAGGTCAATAGAAACTTAGAAACGGGGCCACAGTACACAAATATAATTTATGACCGCGTCATATTTCGCAAACCGGGGGGCTATCGTGAGAACGGGCGTGCGACGTACCAACATCGATCCGGATTAAACTTGGAGATGACTTACAAACTCGTCTGTGTAAGCAAATAGGGCACGTGTTTGGTCCAAGGGATTTTAGTCAGAATTTCAGTTAAAAGTTGAAACAAAGAGGATTTGTGCTCAAAGGGTAATAAATCACGGGAGCAATCGGGTAAACAAGGACCGTCCCGGGCGCGGGCGGGCCTCGAGAAACACAACCACTAACTATTGCATAAGCCACGACATTATACGCTGCGGAGTTATTCAAATCGAGCGGTAAACAAACCCGGCAGGTGTGGCGACGCCAATAAAAAAACACTCCGACTTTATTCATGACCCACTCATAAACGTTATCAAAATTCCGTTTTAAAGTCAAAGGAGCTTTTCAGACACGTTTCGGGCTCGCGTTGGAAATCACCCTAAAAAGCGGTGACAAACTCTAAACGAGTAAAAAAAATTAGCTCTCGACCGGGAAGCGGAAGAACGCCGCCTTCAGCTTTCAGACGCCATTATTTCATCCGGTAATAACCGTGCGAATGTCCCACAACTACAAGACATCGATTCAATCTCGAATAAAACCTATTTACAACACTTTAAAGTTGAATTTTCAAAGTGTTCGTAATGTCCTCAAAGCGGTGCGAGATTGACTCTGTAGATATGTTCGTTGGAAAATAGCCGCTTTTGGAAGACAATAGGGTGTTATATCGATTGTGCGACTGATGTGTAGTTAGGACGGGAGCGCGTCCTTGCGATCGTCTTTCATATTGGAGCTTAGACGAGGAACAAAGAGGTTTGTATGATACCAGATTGTTTGTACGTCTGATTCCGGTGCTTTTCTCCTCGACTTTATTGTACAACGCTAAATGTTTATATGAATGCGTGTTTAATTCAATTGGTGTTTATCCATATTTATTTTATTGCGAACAAATTCAGCGTTAATGTAAAGAGCGGGAATAATGTGGCTCAAGTTTGGTAGTCAAGCTCACGTTGTGGCTTGTAATGTGATATTGTATTACTTTAGGGAATATGGTATGACATTTAATAAATATTTTAGAAGTTCTTCAGTAATAGTTATCACAAAGGACTTTGTACATCTGCTTTAGACTTCTTAAAGAATACTATCCCAGTTTAAGCCTGTAATATCCCACTGGACAAAGGCCTCTCATCTCACCGAAGATATACAAGTAGAATCAGATTAGGCGTAATCACCTGGACCAGACCATGAGATAAATTACTTCACTTCAAACATACAAAATCACAGTAAACTCTCACACACGCTGACAGCCAACCAACCATCCACTTAAACTAAATGGAATCACGTTCCCAACTTCATTTGTACCAAAAGCAATACGAGACTGCAACTATAACAAGCCGTGGACGGATCATTGGCAATGATTGCATCAAGATTCAATCAGACTCGCTAAGTTTTCCCATACAACTGACCGCAGAGTAGACAAAATACCACCCACGCTTTGGATAAGGTGAAACATGTAGACGAAATAGGCATCTGATTACGTTAGGCATCTACGTAAAAAAATTATAGTATAGCGATGACAGATAAGTGCTAAATTAACCAAGTGAGTGATGTAAATCAAAATTGATGGATGTAAAAGGAAAAATATCTAATAAATTATGACTATGTATTATGAATATGTAACTAAAATTTTTGCCATTCTGACACAACAAAAGACTAAGTACCTACGAAGTCGATTAAACTTCATAAAAGCTAACCTTTACGAATATTGAACAACAGACGCCTAGTCATCTAAAAGAATTCATCAATTCCCAGCATTGCTTACTACACAAAGAGTCTCTAAAGCGTTAATAACAGATCACTTTCATGAAATCCATCTACATTTTTTCCATGTTCTACGCCGCCCACACAATATTCTAGTAATGTTCATAAAATTGTGGGAACCTCGCGTTCATTATGACTCAATTTCGTCCAGCTCTGTACAGCATCCCGATTACCGCCCACTCTGCTTACAAGTTGCCAGTTTACATTTGGGAAAACATCCAATTTTATGGGGTGAATTTTTGTTTTCATAATAATATCATGGGGTAAATTAGCATAGGCCATTTTGTACACAACACAATAAAAATACTTAACTAGACCTTTGAGCAGCAGTGCAGCTTTTTTTACTTAACTAACTGAAGTATTTTAATTAGCCTGTAAGATTCACAGGACAAACGATTCACACTCTATATGAAATCCATTAAAATACACAAGTACTAATTACGCCAACTACCACACTATACATTAAAACCCAGTTAAAAAAGTTCATACCCGTATTTGTATGCAAACGCAAAAACAAATGAAAAACGATTAAAGCCCCATCAAAGCTCAATATTTGCTGAAGAGCTCCGAATAAAACCGCACAAAGACTTCGATGGCTATAAAATCTTCGAGGTACGAGGGGGCTCCCTTGTGGAACACCACCTGCCGGGGGGAGGCACACGCGCAATGCATTCTAATACCCTGCCCCGTATTCTAGGGCGACCTCCATCAACACATAGCCCCTACCATTTGTTTTATTACCTCGATCTCATTTGTGATGTCGTTAGCGAAGATGATGCTCATATCCTTAGTTTGGATTGAATAAGCTGTTAAGGTCGGTACAAATAACCATTCTGTACCAGTAATTTTAGATAACACATCCGATCTCACTATAAATCTTAATCTGTACTTTAAGCAGCAAACGTCAAAACTTGATCTGCTATCTGAGATTTCCGGTGGAGATAAGTTATTGGGAACGGTCTTTTAGGTGTTAGGTAAGCTTGACTTTTAGGTCAATATAGGTCAAACTATCTGTTACTGTGTCTATCTATCGTATTGTAGCACTTAATACAACTAAAATCATTAGTGACACTGCGACACCTATTTGATTGACGGCGCATGGTTAAAGCACTTCTCAATGCAATAACTATGTAAGTTCTTTTTATCAAGCACTTGCAGCACCCCGCGGTTTTACCCGCGCAGTACCCTTTCCCGAGGGAATTTCGGGATATTTTATACTTATAAACCTTCCTCTCGAATCACTCTATCTATTTAAAAAACAGTATCAAAATCCGTTGCGTAGTTTTGAAGATCTAAGCATACATAGGAAGATACAGACAGCGGAAAGCGACTTCGTTTTATACTATGTATTGATTACTACATTAATATTCGAGCTAAGTAATTTACACGATCAAGGCTCATAGACCGAAACTTGAGAACTATACGAAGCATAACTTACTAATAAGAATAACTTATGAAGAAACTAAGAAGAGAAAATTAAAGCGCAATTCATTTGTAATGCTTTCTTTGTATCGACTGAACTCGTGTGTTACTTTGTGCGAGTTGTGTTCGAGACCGCGTGATCTGAACACGTGTGTGATGCACGTGTAGGCAAAGTTGTTGTTAGTTACTTAAATTAACTTTACATAATGGTGTTTGAAGTAATTTGTGTTTACTATGTAGTCGGCAATTTATACTACAAAATGTATGGGATTATATATTCAAAATACTATAATTATTATAAGTTTATGATATGTGTAATTATTTTTTATTGACATTTTATTAACGTATTTTATAAGTGTTACTCGGCACTGAAAGAATTAAAATCTGTCTAGCTGTTTGTGTTATTTCGATTTATATCATTATACAAGTTTTGTTCAAATTGTATTGCAATAAAGTACTTATTTAAACGAGTTACCAATAAACCTACCTATAAATAAAAATATATGTACATATTTAAATTCGAGTTAGCATCGAGTGTCGAATACCAATAGTAATCCATTAAGAGGTACATTACGATATACGTTTTATCACCAACTCCGACCGACTGTACACAACATGAACATACTACGACTCCTATACATACATACATGTCACACATATGTATGTACATACATGATTATGGTCTAGGGTTGATCGGGTGAGCCAGAATGATAGGGGTAAAAAACTAAAAACTTTATATTTATGTCCAAAAATGCTATTATATGCACCTAATTTAACAACACAGTTACTAACAACATATTCATATTAATATCGTAATCTTATCATCGAGTAAAAAAATAAATTCGATAATCAAAAATATTTCATCCTTTTACTTGCATTAAAGTTGGGAGTTGAATATGTACTCCAAGAGATAATTTAAACACAAATGTAATCACGAAATAAAACCAAGCTTTTTGAAATGCATACTTTTACAACTCCAATTTTAATTTTCATAGCAACAAAAAAAGTAGAATACTCCAAAGAGAGATTAGTATCGCGCAGTAGCAAAACGCCCTTAGGGTGCGTTTCCATTGAAACGAAGCGGAGCTAAACGGAGCCAAATCGACCAATCACAACGCATTGTCACTGTCAAAATCTTTTCGTAACGCGTTGCAATTGGTCAATTGCGCTCCGCACAACTTCACACTCCAATGGAAATGCACCCTTAGACATTACATCAAACACACGCTCCCAGTAATAACAGCCTGTCGCACATGTCACGGCACGTGTTATTATTAATAAAACACCTACTTTACATTTCTTTACCAGTATTTAGTTTTAACGGCACCGTTCCGATTTAATAGCTTAGTTTAAGGGCGGTTCAAACAAGGAGACCTGAAATAACTCCTCGTTAATGAAACATAATGATACACATTAACGGGTTTTGGAACCAAGTTTCATGTTTCGTTCGTTTTTAAACCATGTATGATTTTTTATTAAGTAGTTTAGTAATGGGATAATGTAATGTATATTGCGTAGATAATAATTTAAATAAGTTGAGTAAAATATTAATGTGGTCCAAATCGGTTCAGCCGTTCTCGAGTTTTAAGCAGACTAACGAATAGCAATTCATTTTTTAATTATATAGATAGTTATTGGTGAAAGTCGCTCGAAAATCCGTTCAGTTTTTTGAGAAAATCGATTACATACAGACAGACTAACGCCTTTCGGGAATTTCTACTACTATTATTTTTATAATATGTATAAATCTGAGAACAGATAGGTATAAGTCCAATGATAAGTTCGAAAGTAGTTTAGAAAAAAATATCAAAAAATAAAAAGATCCAAACCGAACCAAATCAGTTCATCTTCCAGAAAAATTAACAGCATAGTGGGTATATAAACAGACATCGCCTTGGGGTTTCGGGTTCGAGCCCGACCGGGGCTGTCGCGGCAAGACATACGGATGTCGTTCCGTTTACTCCCGGGTCTTGTGTGTGATGTGTGTCTGATTGTGATACAGGGTGTTCCGCGGTGTAGAATACAGGATGTTGGTTATGTAGTATTTGTATTGTGAATTAGTTATATTGTATTATACAAAGATACTAGCTGCGCCCCGCGGTTTCACCCGCGTTGTACCCGTTCCCGCGGGAATTTCGGGATGAAAAATAGATGTTGGCCGATTCTCAGACCTACTCAATATGCTCACAAAATTTCATGAGAATCGGTCGAGCCGTTTCGGAGGAGTACGCGAACGAACACTGTGACACGAGAATTTTATATATAAGATAGTGCATTTCGCTATGCATAAGAGAGGCCTTTGCCCAGTAGTGGGACATTACGGGCTTACTTTTCTCTATATAATAGTAATTAATAATAGAAATGCCACTATCTGCCACCTATCCAATTAAGGGCTGAGTAGTATATATTAGTAAATAGTCAGGCTATACACATTCGAACAACATATCGAACAATTTCAATACAGAAAAATAGAAACAAAAACCCGACCCTTGAATAAAGGGCCGAAGTACCTACAGGATTCCACACAATTATGCAAAACGTTGGTACCCGAGACGCAGCCAGTACACACAGATTACATAACAGTTCGGGATCGTACCGAAATGATTTCCCTCTTGAATACCTTTGTGTTCGAACTTCTAACATCCACTTATGTATTGGATTAAATTGATATACGTACTTATATGTATATGAATAACTAGTCGCGCCCCGCAGTTTTACCCGCGTTCTCGCGGGAATTTGGGGATAAAATGTATCCCATGTGTTATTCTGATGTATAACCTATATTACTGTAAAGTTTCATCCAAATCCGGCCAGTAGTTTTTTCGTAACAAACATACATACATACTCACAAATTTTCGCATTTATAATTTTAGGAGGAGTATGTAAATAACTTATTGTATACAATGTGGATTTGATCCTATAGGTACCTATAGATGGATGGATAGATAGATAAACACTTTATTGTAACACCACATTTACATACAAATAAACAGATAACAAATTATTTCAGAGTAACCTTTGAAATACATAATGATAATTTTATGAAGAAAAATATAATTTACCTACTGACTCCTTAAATTTATCTCAACCCGGAACAAAAAGTAAAACCACTAAATTACAGCAAATTATAACAAAACACAAATAATTGCAAATAACAACGACACGATAAAATTAAAAGTTATGAAAATTAACGATTTCATTGTTCGCCTGCAACATAATCTGCGGCTAATTAAAATATCAAGGACGAATATACTTTGCGGCTGAGACTACCAATTAGCAATAATATATACAACAATGGAATATTATACAATATTGTTGTAGCAGATTTATATGTTCACTAGCATTGTAGGAGTGAAAACTTGCGCACAACCTTCTTCGCTATATGGCTATAATTTTTTATTAAATATCTACCTATATATATATAAATGAAACCCTTTTTCCTTGGTCAAGGCATCACGCGTGAATGGCTGGACCGATTTCCACGGTTTTGCATTCGTTGGAAAGGTCTCGGGCTCCGTGAGGTTTATAGGGAATAAAAATTTCAAAATTCCCACGGGAACGGGGGCGCTGCGGGTGAAACCGCGGGGCACAGCTAGTTACTGATATTTCCAGAGATTAATGCGATCAAACAAATTTAAAATCAAACGTAACATTATTCTCTTTTAGTAAGTAACTATAAGCGAATAAGTGCATTATTTGTTCATCCATCACCACTGTTTATCAATTACAGGTTATTTGTTAATTTTGACGTATAAATATCAAGCCGTGAGAATTATGAAAATCGTTGAAATCCCATCCTGTTGGAAGTGACTATCTATTACAATAAGAATTATCCAAATCAAATTGGTAGTTTCTGAGATTAGCGTGTTCAAACAAACAAAAAGACTCCCTCACAACTATCATTCAAACGTTGTAAATACCCGTTGATAGTACCACTAAGTACATCAGGGGTAGCCTGTAAGCAGTGCACATGTCAACCGGAGCGCACCACAATGATTGGCCGGCTGTCCGCCAGGCAGGCCTTCAATGGACTTGTAATATTAACGGGAGTGGAACTAAGGGTCAGTTCACACCGAGACGCGACGCGGCGCGACGCTGCGCGCACATTTTTCATAGAGCGACTCAGAATATACTTTATTCACTACACGAAAAGATACACATTACATTGTGAGAATTCAGGTTACGTTGCACCACGCAGCACTGCGCCTCGAGGTGCCTCGCGGCGTAGCGCGACGTATCGTGACGCAGCGGTGCATCGCCGGTACATCCTGCTACGATTTTAAGATGCGCCTCGCGACGTTGCGATGCGTCTCGCGACGACGCGCGGCGTAGCGCGAAATCATTGGCCTCTTTGAGTATCGTCGCGTCGCGTCGCGTCTCGGTGTGAATTGACCCTAACCGACCACTGAGGTACTCGACTGAATAATGAGGGTTATTGATTTAGTTTTTATCAGAGGACAGAAAAAATATTTCGAGGTACCGAGAACCTATTTTGATGGAAGGAGAGGTGGTATGGTGACGTGTATGTTTGCATTGTGCTTGCTGAAGGAAAAGACCGATTTTAATTTAAAGCTTTCAATTGAAAGTTTTCTTTCGTTGGGGATAAGAATACTTAGAGTTAAGACTCATAGAGCTGAATGAAAAAAATAATTTATTGTTGGTTAGGTCAATTATAGCTTAGAATTGAAAATAAGTTACCTGCCTCTTATCCTCTTATCTTCTTATCTTATCCTACAAAATGAATTCCTACGCCAATTAACTACAGAGCGTCCACTTGTTATATATAACCACAAACAACATTTAAACCAATATCCACTCAAATTCAACACGAATACAAAACCAATAAATCTATTAACGTTTAAATAATGGACATCTACGTCTACGTAAAACTACGAAATCCGCTTAAGGCCAATTCATCCAATTGCATCGGACGATTCGAATCACAAATGTGCATAGTCGAAACCGTAGTACATAAACTACGTAGTACGTAGCTACGTAGTAGATCGTAGCTACGTAGTTCGTACGTAGTATCTTCCTGCCATGATGTGGGGGTGGGGTGGATTCCACCCCCGGCCTATTTCCTCTTGCCGACGATAGATGGCGGTGCGATACCAAGCTGACATATTTGTTAAACGACATGGGAAGCAGTATCTTTTTGTATTAACATTTTTTTTTTGATACATCGTTCGGAGTTAATTGATTGTGACTAAATTTCATTTATTTAATGTATCTTTTGTACTTTTATACTTTATTACTTTGCACATAAAAGGAAATATGTTTTACGCAGACTTACCTAAACTTTAATTTTAACTAATTAACACGTTAGCAAGGCAAACTATGTTTAATGAGCGTTTGTCAGAACTGTAAATATATTATCTTATTAAATTATACGATGAAACGTTTGAGCTAGTTTAAAAAATACTTTTATAGCTTTACTTTGGATAAAAACAATTTCGGTAGATGGCATTACTGTACTATAATAACAATAGTAGTCTAGACAAACAAACTCTACAGTAAAAACACATATTAGGTACATAAAAAGTAATATTAAATGTAGCGTTTTCTTTATTTCTTAAAGTCTTTAACCTTCGTTACACCTAATAGTATTTGCTTTGTGTTTTAAATCGATCCAATAGATAGTCTGAATATTATGTACATTGCACTTACATTGTAATAGTAATGGGGCTCGCGACCATACGTTTGATTTAGTAGAAAAAAAAAAGCTTGCGAATTATTGGTCCAAGAAAATATAGACATACAATTATTTCGCGCCATTGACTCGAAAGAAAAAGAAGTAGAAAAATCCTTTAAAAAAATAGTAGAAGAAGGTATGAAAAAAACATTTCTTCATATAAACCTAAACAAAAATTTTCTAAACCAAAATCGCCAAGCGATTCTCAAACTTTTTCCACTGTTCTTTACATTACGCGACTCTCAAACTTCCGACTTACTCTGTCCATTGAACTGAGGTGCACAACACTGCATACATCCCGTCAATCAGTAACGTTATACCAGACCATTGAATTAATTTAACAACACGAAAAACACGCGACCACATAAACAGATCCCGTGTAATGTGAATTTTGGCGTGACTATTTGTAATCATACATGTACTGTAATACAATACCTATAATGTTTGTATGAAATGGTTGTTCATTTTGAAGTCACGGGCAGATGTGTTTTAAAATCGTGAAAAAACTAAAGATACTTTATTTTTGAGTTTCACTACATAGTATAAAACAAAGTTGCTTTTCACTGTCTGTCCTATGTATGCTTAGATCTTTAAAACTACGCAACGGATTTTGACGCGGTTTTTTTAAATAGATAGAGTGATCCAAGAGGATGGTTTATATGTATAAAATTTCCCGAAATTCCCACGAAAACGGGCACAACGCGGGTAAACCCGCGGGGCGTGGCTAGTTAATTATAATAATTATTTGTATTAGTAAGATAAAATTAAATTAGTTAGTTCGGCCTATCATTTAAAATAAAGATATATTCCGACAAAAAATAACCTTTAAGCGATCTCATTCGAATATTGTGTTGATGAGAAATTAACCAAAAGCTCTGCGACGCCAAAAGCCCCACTACAAAGATCAATAACTGAATAAACCAATAACTATCGGTTAATCAATTGTCAAACGAGATAAACTGGGATAATTACATTAATTCAAGTCCAATATTAAACCAAGAGCTCGTTATTTAACAACTAGAGGGTTGAAATGGGGTGTGGGGGAGGGGGTGTCTTACCCACCCCCGATCCGAACCAACTTCCGTCTCTAAAACTATTCCAAACTGCTTTTAATATGTTACTTATTCGCTTATATTTTAATCTTGTTCGCTGTACCTGCTAAACTTTGATTAAATATAGTTTTCAACTATTTATCTTCTTGTTGTTCAAATCCACGAGGATTTGAATAGTAGATAAGAATAAAATAAATTATAGATTGTTTTGTTTTATACCTACATATGTTATAGTGTTTTATTACTACCAATAGAAATGAATGTCAATACAATAATTATAAACTAATTGAAAAATATACAATCATTTATGATTTCATTGAAGTTTTACGGAGTTCAGAATACATACCTAAACTATAATTACATATGTATCTTATTCAAATTACAAAACTTACACTTAGCACAGCACTATATTTCATTTTCTTTCGTCCGTTGAGATTGACATTTTGTTAACGTTTACCGATGCGTGAGCGTAATCTGAAGCAACCCTAAGCTATTTGTAAAAAATGTAGGAAAATTAACAAAACCAATCGTTTCGTTGAAAGCATCTTATTCCACAAACTCTGAGGGAATCAAATGAAAAGTTGCTCAACTTGGGAAACTTATCGGCGAGATTTAATAACCGGATCGGAACAGATACGAACAGATCGGCAACTGCAGCCACAATATTGAATGATAACATCGAGTGAGCGAGTTATGTTCTCGTTCGATTTAAGATTACAATTTTATTCAAGTAAGGCCCTTGGTTGAAAAATTCCAACGCAGGACAGCGGTTTATCGTAAATATAAACTAGCAGTATCCCGCGGTTTTACCTGCGTTGAAACCATTTCTGAGAGATATTTGGTATGAAAAGTAGTCACAAACCTTCCTCTTGAATCATTCTGTATGATGGTGAAAACCGCATGAAAATCCGTTCAATAGTTTTTGAGAAAATAATTACATACAGAGAGACCACCTTTGGGGCTATCTTTATATAGTATGTAGATATCGGTACAGTCATGATAGATATATCTGCAGTTGCTTTATTAATTAAACTACTAGCAGCACTTCTATATTTATCCCTATCATATTCATTCCTATAGGAATTTCGGGATAAAAAGTTGCATATCGTCGGGGATAGCGCAAGACCGCGTATATAACAGAGGTAAAAGCTGCGTATCTACACTGAACCTAATTTTACAGGAGAAACAAAAAACTGTATAAATTCGTCCATTATTAATCCTGATCTCTCATTTTGCGACAGTAGCAATCAATAACTGTGTACTTCATCCTTGTATAAATAGTTTTGTATAAAAGTCGTTTGTTTTGGCCCTACGTCACTTACGCAGTATCGTTATGATCACTTCTGGTACATTATATACTAGATACGCGATTTTGAATAAAAACAAAACCGTTCAAAACTTTTTATTTATTAAAATAATCAAAAAACTGAAGCTCCTTCAGTCAAACTTATAATATAGAAACTCAAGGAATCAAATTCTAATATATAAAATATAATCAAAAGTTACAAATTAGTCGTCACCCTGTTCTGAAATCTGTATTGCAATGAAACTATCAGTCAACAAGCTTCTATTTAAAACAAGTTAAAATTCTTTATAAGTATAGGTACATAATGAAATAAAATAACTAAAAACTTGAAACAAAATCAACATTGTTAGTGACAATACCAAAAATAATTACCTACCTACTTAAATCTCCCACGTAAAATAAACACTTATCAGAAAAAGATAACGCTATTCGAACATGTGAAACTCCCTCAGTCAACCTTATAAAATAGAAACTCAATTAATTAGGAATCAAATCAGTCTTTAAATCAAAACTTAGATATTAAGTAGTCGCTTGTTTTAAATCTGTATTGCTAGAATACTACAGTTTACTTATAGCAATCAGTCGTCATAGAACTTTTAGAAAGTAGTAAAATCTTATCAAATTTAAACTGAAATCAAAAACATAAAATGGAATCAACATAATTAGTAACAATAGCATAAATATTTACATAAATAGACCCACATAAAATAAAATCTTTTTTAATAAAATTGTAAGTAGGTAATCAATAAAAAGTTAGTTTTTAAATGGTAAATTGTCATAAAATTCGTGACAATCTCTGGGCACAACTTCCTTTAATTGCTGCAAGTATTTGCTTTTAGAAATGGGCAATGCTGTATGAAAGAGTTGGGGTAGAGAAACTGGTTCAATTCTAGATCTTTTTGACCATTGAGGCAGCTGTTGAAACTCATCGTCATAGTTTAGTTTGTAATCTATCGTTCCATCAGGCTTGTACTTTAAAACTCTGATGTCAACTACACATTTTGCACCAGTTCCTCTACCAGGTCTTATTGAATCGTTTAAAAGAGCATTTTTCATACTAAAATCCTTAAAGAAAGTATAATCTGGCATAGCAACGTCGTATGGAGATGGATTTAGTCTTGCCTCTTTAGTGATGGCGGCATATTGACTTGGTAAGTATATTTCACGATATTTTAATTTTCTTTCAATGACAGAATGAACTGAATCCACCCCCATCTGCGTATGACCCTTTTCTAAAAATTTTTGAGTGATTGTAATATTTTTAGTCATTGCCAATCGTAAAAGAGCGTTTGAAACAACAGTATTTCGATTTTGGGATGTGCATCCGTCAGTAAAAATAATAACATCTTTAGGATCTTCATCAATTAATTTTGTTAGGTAATCAACATAAAAATTTGCGTAGGTTGTAACTTTCAAATCTGCTGTGGTCTCGTCAAACCAGTAGCATACGACTTAACGACTGACTGATGCAGTTGAACTGCAACACAATTCCGCGGAACTGCAGCAGTTCCGCGGAATTGTGTTCACCATATTCGCGCGCGATCTGTACGCGGTATTGTTTTTGGTCTATAATCTTGCTTCCTATTGGCCAAATTCAAATTTTGTTAACCAAGAAGGTGCCAATCGGATTGCTGCTTCTATTGGCACCAAAATTTGAATTTGGCTACTTTTGTAGATCCGCGGATTTGTCTAATGCTAGATACGCGGTCTTGCGCTATCCCCGACGATATCACATTCGTTATGAATTTGACTGTGCAAAAATAACGTTTCAAAGCCGACCGCTAATCCCAGAGCTTACTATAATAAAATGAACAGCTATCAACTATTCGAATAAACGTAGGTAGATTAATATAAACCATTATGGTTCTTAAATAAACGAATACAAAACCGATCAATACAAACGGATCATTATGTGAATCATTTCCAAATCGACGAATATAAGAGTACTAACCACGCCCCACGGTGTTACCAACGTTGTACCCGTTCCCGTGGGAATTTCGGGATAATATGTATCCCACGTGTTATTCTGATATATAACCTGTATTACTGTAAAGTTTCATCCAAATCCGTGCGGCAGTGTTTTCGTGAAAGAGCAACAAACATACATAAGTATACATCCATCGTCACAAATGTTCGCATTTATAATATTAGTAGGAAGTAGCGTTCACTATAAAACGTTTACACAAATCCTTCGTTATTTCAATAAAAGTTTCGCCCGTCAGTCCCAGAGGATAGTGATGGTAATAATTGATGATATCGCTTTAATAACTAGCTCTCTGCCGTATCATCGGCAGACATTTTATATTCCACTGAATGGAATTTTTCTCATAAAAGATTGAATGTTTGCACGGAAATAATAAGTTTCAATATCAATTGGCGTTTCAATTATATTAATGTATTTTCATTTATCCGATTGCGGTTTTATGGTTGTAATAATTGTCATTAAAAGTTTAAACTAGCAGGTTTAATATTTTAACAAACAGCGGTAACAGTAAAGAGTTGGTTAAGCGGTTGTCGCCTTTTGGAGCTTAAGATTAATGGAGCTGAGAATAATAAGTTTTCTTTTCGTTGAACGAACCTACTCAACGTACCTATTAAAGTAAATGGGAATTTACATAATTATTATTATTTTCAGCCTGACTTGTCCTACTGCAGGGCAAAGGCCTCCCCACCCTCTTTCCACCTTTCTCTATCGAGTGGGGCCAATCCTTCATGAAGGTATCGAGCTCGCCTCGCTATCGTCTACGCGAGACTTCACATGCATTCTTTATTTTATTTCACGCATATGTTTAATACACCTTTGGCGTTAATGTTAAATAGTATTTTATGTTCTATATGGTGCAAAATAGAATACAAATTTGAACGAACAGCTTTTGTTTCTTTAAATATTTAGGTACTTAATAGATTTAAGACTTTCGTGCAAGCCGCCCAGAGAACTATATTCTTTGTGTTAAAATTACATTAATACTAACTTTAGCAAGCTTGACTAAAACATGTAAAGAAATTGATTGCGTACAGTGTACGTTAAAAACTTTTCTAACGACGACTAATAAAATGAATATATAAAACAAAATTGAAACTAAAAACTTGGAAAACTTCACAAAGCGCAACTCGATTATAAATTCTACAGTGATTCACTTTAATACATAATATCAATGGGCGACATGATATGGAATACCTACGGACGATGTCACAAGAGTTTGTGAGAGCTAGCCAAGCTGGCTTACGATAACTTAGGGTATAATACAACACTGTACCTATGTTATGATAAGTGTGAAATTATAGCCAGTGCGTTGTTTTATCGTTGTTTTAAAAGTGTCAAATTTTACACCCTGTTTTAGAATATAAATGGGGTTTAACGAATAATATCAATCTATAATAATATTATAAAGAGGTAAAATTTGTAAGTTTGTTTATTTTATTGTTTTTATGTTCGAGGTAATCTCAGAAATTATCAGTCCGATTTGAATAATTATTTTTGTGATAGATAGCCACATTTAACGGGAAGGTTATAGACTATTTTTCATCCCGAAATTCCCGCGGGAACGGGTACAATGCGGGTGAAACAGCGGGGCGCGGAATCCTTTCTTAGTGTGCACTTACGTCACTTGAAGAACCTTCCTGCCAAATTTCATGTTTCTAGGTGTAGCGGTTGAGGCTGTGCGTTGATTATCAGTCAGTCAGGACTTTGAATTTTATATATATAGATAAGACATGATAATACATTTTATCCCGAAATTTTCGAAAACGGGTACAACGCGAGTGAGACCAGTATACACTGGTAGTGTTTTATAGTTGCCTATTCTGTTGCAGCCACCGCTTTATGAAGACAAACAGCTCACTTATAGCAGACAATTATTCAATGGAAGCCCTGGTTCTATTTGCATGGTATTACGACTGGCTCCGGCCGCTGACTTTGTTCACGTTTATTGTTACAATTGTCATTTGGTTTCTATTGTCAACCGATTTGGATTCAGTTTAGTACGACTGGATGGATGGCATTCTGATGAATAACTAAGGGATTTGACATGGTTTGACATGCTAGGAAGAAGGTTTAGCTATAAGTCTTGGTATGGCATACTAAATGAATTAATTCACAGTTCGATAAGCACAAAGTACGCTCTAAGCTTGTTTTGTGGAATTTGGCTAACTAACACACACATCCACAAATATTTTACATTTACTACGTACAATCTACACTAATATTATAAAGAGGAAAACTTTGTTTGTTTGGTTGTAATGAATAAGCTCAAAAACTACTGGACCGTTTTTAAAAATTCTTTCACCATTCGAAAGCTACATTATCCACGAGTAACATAGGCTATTTTTCATCCCGAAATTCCCACAGGAATAGACACAACACGGGTAAAACCGCGGGGCGCTGCTAGTTGACAATATAAAAGACTTTTTCAATAAAGATTGACAAGTGAGGTAGTTAAATGCCCTTACTTATTATTTTCCAATTAGTGGAAATTTGATTTGATTGTGTTTTTTTTAGTTTAAGAGTTTGCTATGTGTATTATTGTGTTGTTTGTTTCCCAAATATAAATAAATATAATAAATAAATTATAGCCTCAAGAAAAGACCTGAACTTTAGAAGAGAACTTAGTTGATATCTTGTCAAGTTATCTTTATACATAACGATGTTAATAGAAAAATCGATTTTATTAGCGTGCACTGCAACTTTGTGTTTTATACTCGGCCATTACTTGAAGATAAGATAGAAGACAATCAAATAAATAGTTTTACGGTTCTGAGCCATCGTAAAAACTAGAAAAACATCCCAGTCTTGCCACGTGTAGCAATGATTACTTTAAATATAAGACATTTCAGTGATAACAGTTTTTCACGTTGTTATCTTCTTCAGTTGTCTTCTTATTGAAAAAATTCTTTATCACCATCAATTTTGCTTTCTAAAAGTCACTGATAAAGACTTTGCGTAAAACCCAAACGTAATCAAAATGATGGCTGCAGTAAAAAGGGACAACTCATACCCAATTCTAAGACTCGAACTAGATTTATTACACTACCAACTATTTCTTTCAATTTAAAAACCATAGAGTTTGCTAAATAAACCAAACCCCCAAAAATGCCCTTTTAAATAATGTAAGAATGTCCTTTTTAAACAAAAACAAAAGACAGCAGACAATACGTCAATGAATGCTAAATCGAATCTATTTTCAAACTTCGAACGCACAGACACAAAAAGTGGAATGGAATCGTCAGTTAGGAGTGAACGAATGATAAAAAATATATACGAGGGTGGAATAAACTCGAATATAATTCGCGATAGAGTCGAGGCTCGGTGTCACAGACAGTATGCTCTGATTCCGACCGAATGGATGTCCTGCGTCCACTTTACTCGTATCAATCCGATCCATTCAATTATAACTCTGTGGATTTTGGTGAAATATTTTTGAACTGCACATGTACGAGTACTCGTAGTATCACGTGGGGATGCAAATCGAATATCACTGCATAGTATAAAACAAAGTCGCTTTCCTCTGTCTGTCTGTCCCTATATATGCTTAGATCCTTAAAAGTACACAATGGATTTTGATGCAGTTTTTTAAATAGATAGAGTGATTCAAGAGGAAGGTTTTTAGGTATAAAAATTCCCGAAATTCCCACGGGAACGGGCACAACGCGGGTAAAACGGCGAGGCGCTGTCAGTTGTTCTTATAAAGATAGTGCGCAAATAATAAATGCGAATTGGCGGTGCCACGAAATGGACAAATATTGATAAAAATACTATAAATTCATAAACAAAGTAAATAAATAACTTAACTCAAAATGATCTCGGCAACAAAATAAAAATATATAGAACTGGCAATACAAAAAAACAGGATAATTATCGCCCAAGCCCTCAAAACAACTGAAGTATTCAAGTCAATATAAAATGGAACCGAAGTAGACCTTCCTTGCAATTAAACGTCTTTAATTGGTGTGACTGGATCGCCAGGTATGAACCGCCTTCGGTACAGTACTAACAAGTGCGAACACAGTACAGTGGTCACTCACAGTACAGTGGTCACTGATTTAGTGCGCGATTAAAAGTTGTTTATTTCATTAGAATTTATTTTAATTGACATGGTGCTTTATTATTATGAAGAGAGCTAGTTTCCGGCCAGTGTACAAGTCATTAGTGTTCACTAGCCGCGCCTCGCGGTGTTACCCGCGTTGTACCCGTTCCCGCAGGAATTTCGGGATAAAATGTATCCCATGTGTTATTCTGATGTATAACCTATATTACTGTAAAATTTCATCCAATACCTATATCAGAAAATAAGCCAGATATTGACAAATCTACTAACATTTTAATAGTTTCTTACATATATGACTAAACCATATAAAATCAGTTTGACCGCTTGATTCACCTACAGATCATAAACATCTAATAACACTTACATATTCCAAGAACCTCGGTTAAAATAATGTAATAAAAAACCGGCCAAGAGCGACGCGGTCTCGCGCACGGAGGGTTTCGCATTTAAAAAACGGCAAAAAATCACGTTTGTTGTATGGGAGCCCCCTTAAATATTTGTTTTATTTTATTTTTAGTACTTTTTGTTATAGCGGCATTAGAAATACATCATCTGTCAACTGTCTAGCTATCACCGTTCTTGATATACAGCCTGGTGACAGACGGACGAACGGACGGACAGTGAAGTCTCAGTAATTGAGTCCCGTTTTTATCCTTTGGGTACGGAACCCTGAAAACTAACATTCGCGTTGATACATCTGTAAATAACCCGCCCCGGCCACTTAGCAACACCGCTACATTGAAGCGTCCGAAGGAATGTCGTTAAACTCATATTGTTTCTTCTTATTATCCTGTTAATTTCGTACTAACAATTTAAGGGCATTAACTCACCCGTGAAATGCAATTTCAAGACGAAAAATGTTGCAGCGTTATTGCGGGAATTATGTGTTTTTAGCATTGCAGTGATATGAATACTTGATGTTCTGATATTGATGTTAAGTAAAATAAAGTAAAGTATTAGCCTATAATGTTCCACTGCTGGGTAAATACCTGTCATCTCACTGAAGATGTCAGTACAGTGTGGATGATATTGATGTACTGTAACTTAATATACTTACACCCTTATTCATAAATGCTTTGTTAACGGTATTTTAGCTTTCAAATGGTGAGTCCTTTTCCGACATGCGTTATCTTCAAAAGCGCATAAGAGACACACTTTATAATAGTATTTTAGTTATAGAGCGTTTAAGGCGGTTAATGGTAATGGTACTGATCGTCCGTGAGATGACAGGTCTTTACCCAGCTGTAGGACATTAAAAGCTGATAGTTTTTCCCAAATTGCATCAGTAATAGATCCCTAGACCTATGTATATCAAAGCTCGAAATATTTCTACAAACTCCACCAACACACCTTTGAAAGAGCAGTACCGTTCAAAAATAAGGAAAATTCAAATCTGACTTGAGCTTTCAGCATAGTAGAGACTATTCGTTTTTAATCCGATTCTTTTTTGTTTTTATCCGTTTTTCACCGCATGCAGGCAAGATAGGTCGTTGAAAATGCTCGTATGTGTATAGTGCCGCGAATAACGACCCGTTAGAGCTAGCGACGGCTCACGGGTTTGCCCGGGAATATTATTTACTCTATTGACATTACACACTTCATACGTATTACTACAGTATGAAACTATTCGTTAACTATACACTAACGACTACTTTTCACTGTTTGGTATAAAATAAAGGTTCGTTTTACGAATACCGAAACTTTATTATGAGCAGTGAGATTGTTTACGGAGCTGTTAATATCATCATTATGCTCTGGAAACAGTGAACGAACGATTTAATGAGCATTCTACATACAGATTATGGTATGGAGTTCGCGGTCGTAACTGTGCATGTGGGAATTTTGGGAAAAAAGTACAGCATGAATGAAGATTAGTTGCGAAGATTACTTTGCGATGTAACTCTAGTATATATAATAATGACAAAATGAATAAATTAATTGAAATGTATGCTTTCACGATCAATTATAGAGAAATACCCCACTTGTAATTAATAGATTAAAATAAAAGTTGAGAAAGAGACCTGTTAGTATAGAAATGCATCATCTCCTCAGTTATACATTCATCAATTTGCATAGCGCCGTGAAATGGGTCAGTTATTCGTTTTATAGAGCAAGGTTGTCTCTGTTCTGACGGTAACTTATGCGCCAAGGTCCCGAACGATATATACGAGTATGTATAAGTTCTGTATATAGAACATATACATACTCGTATATACTCGTTCCTCAGGGTCTAGGATTGAAGTCTGTTTTAGAAGTTTAACTGTGACATGGCGATTTTAGATTAGGATATATTTAGTGTAGTATGTAGTGTTTAATTCAAATCGATTTCCTGATATTTTATTTGAAATTTAGTCACACAAGAGATTAGATTATATACGAGTATGTATATATATCGTCCTCCGTGACGTGTCCGTCAATAGCGATCCTTGGACTTAAAAGCTCATTCATGAGCTTGCAAAGCCAAGAAGATATTAGTACAATGAGAAGGGTAAGATAGCTAATATCAATAATAAAATTATTATCAAAAATAACCGCTAATTTCATCTCATAACGACACAGTTATAAAATTAATCGCCCAATCACTTATAAACTAAGTAACGAACGTTTAATAAAGTTTTAAACGACACCGTAATAAAGTGAGAAATTAAAAACTGTTCTAAATGCGTCCAGTCCTTTAGGGCCCATTATCATTCAGATGCAAGCGCAAATATTTACGCGGCGGTGTTGTGTCCTACGTCCTTTTGGTGTAGACTGCGCCTACACTTTTTGTTTTCTCTTTTTGTTCGTTCAATCGCCGACAGGTGGCAGCGCCGATACGTGTAAACTGACTCTTAATATTTCATTCCACATTTTATTTAGGTGCACCCAACCTTGCCTCGTTGCCGGTAAAATGGTTTTCCAAATATTGTTTTGCGACTAAACTTTTTGAATTGACGGTCGTTCAGCTTGTTTTATGTGCAATAAAAATATGTGCGATGTACATTTTGTCTTTTCGTTGCGTTGTTTTATGGGACATTGTAATGGAATATTTTAATTTTGTTCTGTTGGTGCATTCTGGTTTTCATTAAGGGGTTAGTCTTTAAGACTGCAGCTACGATAATAAAAACAGAGTAAAAATGTAAGTAAGTCCGTGTAGGTTAGTGACCAACTGGAGTTTTTAGACCGCCCGAAGCCCTCTTACTTGGTCTATCAATTAAAACAACTGGGACCAACAATTTAACGTGCCCTTAGGTAAATTATATAAGTAAAAATATAATTTTGAAAATTCCATACTTACCACAGTGATAAGTGATAAAGTACAAAATGTTTTTAATTCAACTGAGCTAAAAGTCATTTTTAATCAAAAGCCAAGCCCTAAGTTATTAGTTAATCACGTGACAATATTACACATAATAAAATAGGGGAGAATGGGGCGACGCCGACCCCGCGGTAACGGCCCGCCATTTCATCGCGAAGCCTCCGCGCGAATACAAACGACATAATTTCATCTCAGATTGATATGAATCAAACGTACATCATGATATATTTTTATCACGTCACATCACAAACGCGTGATACGGTGTTTTTATCGCGTTTTCATTTAAAATTATGATAAATGTATTGATTGTTTGACATTTTATAACAGCAATAACTGTGGAGAACAATGTAATATCGCTTTAAGGATAATAAAGACTATAGCGGAGTTGTTTTAGAATTATACATAGTAAGTTAAATGTGTTACAGGTTTCTTAAGTCTTATGTGAACACGGTTCCTGTAAAGGGGCCGGATAGTCATGATACAAATGTAAAATAATATCGAAGTGTATCCGTAAACGTATAGTTTTGATTTAAACGTCATAGTTAGAGTGTAATGAAAATTTAATCAATATAAAACTTATAACAATCACTTACCGGATTTTGGAAGAGGTGATTTGAGATCGTTACTGCTTAACTGTGGATTTTCCTGCACCTGTCGAATTTCATTAATGTCAGTGATGTTTTAATAACTTCATAAATCTATTAGATTGCGCCATTGCGTGCCAGCGGTCCATATTACCCTAACATACCCTTTTTCCTAATTGCAAGTGTGTTAAATAGATCGACAGATTGACATTAAAAATTAATGAAAAAATAACTTGAAGAAAACGTTCACGCCATTCCATCACAAATGTTTATACAAAGGGAAATATATTTCAAAGGAGATTTAGGAGATTTTCTTCAAATAATTAAGGAGATTTTCTTCGAATAAACATTTCGCGTACAAGTTGTTTTTGAAACGTTGGGTAGTAATAAATATTTACCTTATTGGTGTAGGGGTTAAAAATAAATTTGTTTTCCGATTCTTTCCTTGGAGTAGCAGCGATCACAGACAAAGGCGTTGGAAGCGATTTCATTTCCTGTAAACAAAATAATTTAATTATTAGTGGTAGGTATAGAGTAAATTAAATTCTTGTTTAATTCCACTGAAAGATTTCCTCTCTCTCTCTCTCTGTGAGGATTTTATTTGATTATTTTTTTGGTATTTTCAAATACCAAAAAAAATTTTCAAAACTTTTCAAGGATAAAATTACAAAACTCTATTATTTATTTAAAAATATATACAAACCTTTAATATACTTTCTATTGGCGGTTGACTATCGATAGCATTCTGTAAAACAAAATAAAAAAAATATGTTAAAAAAATAAATAAAAAATATCATAATATGTTAGGTAAACTTTTTACAACACTAAGGCATATAATATATTGGTGTGTACTTCAAAAATATTTTCTCTTGAAAAAGACCATTACTAAAAACCTAACGAATTATTCAACCGACAATATCAATCCTGGTATAAAATACACAAATGCCCACTTCACTTCAACGCATCTCTATTTGTACAAGTTATTTATACAATAGCGAGTCTTACTAGCTATAAAACAAAAGCCATTGGACTTATTCACCTTTCAATAGTGGAATAAGACGATAAATCGACATTTATATGGTCATGGGATCGCGTAAAGAGGTTAAGTAAAGTTAAAATCTTTCTAGCATTATGGCTTAGAAAGTGATGTAGTGAAATGTGAACATTGTGAAAAGTGGAATGTAAAGTCAAGTGGCCTGTAATGTCCTACAGCTGGGCAAAGACCTCTCATCTCACTGAAGATAAATCTTATATCTTATATCTATATATATAAAAGAAAGTCGTGTTAGTTACACTATTTATAACTAGAGAACTGCTAAACCGATTTGGCTGAAAATTGGTGGGGAGGTAGCTTAGAACCAGGAGACGGATATAGGGTACTATTTATCCCGTATTTCCTACGGGAACGGGTGCGCTGTGGGTGAAACCGCGGGGCACAGCTAGTACATATATAAAAGAAAGTCGTGTTAGTTACACTATTTATAACTCGAGAACGGCTGAACCGATTTGGCTGAAAATTGGTGGGGAGGTAGCTTAGAACCAGGAGACGGATATAGGATACTATTTATCCCGTATTTACTACGGGAACGGGTGCGCTGTGGGAGAAACCGCGGGGCACAGCTAGTGTAATATATTTTTAAATGTGTTCTTTGTATAACTGCATAAGGTAATATTTTGACGGTTATGGTAAGGTAATTTCTGAATTATATCGGGCTATATTATTTTTAGGTAACTTTTAAATATAACGAATTCATAGATCAAGACATCAAGAGTTTTTCTTCTAGTTACACTAAAATGAACATACACCATTTAAGTTGAATATCACAACAACTTCCATCACACAAACGTTTGAACTTAGAAAGTATTTGCCTCCAGTAACTCGTTCTGGATACTTCCCAATTAATTTGTGGCAAAATTGAGCTATAAGTTTATTTACCCCGAATACTATTAGCGGGTAATGAAGGCATATTATTCTGGAATTAGATTAATCTGAACATACAGATTCGAGTCGCATGGCTACGCCCACTTGTTGCCCTTTAAACTCGGGTTAAGAGAGCGTTTCCTTTGACCTGAAGACGTAGAGATCGAGTAATAGGTCAGCAACTGCAGAAGGTTTGAATAATCTAGTACATCACAAAAAAACGTATAAAAAAAAAAAATGCAATGTACTACCAAAACTAACAAAAAATAACTACATACTCGTAGTATAAAGTCGCTGTTTTTGTCTGTTTGTTTGTCTGTATGCTTAAATCTTTAAAATTACGCAACGGATTTTGATGCGGTTTTTTGTAATAGGTAGAGTGATTCAAGAGGAAGGAAGGAAGGTTTTTATGTATAAAAATTCCTGATATTCCCACGGGAACGGGCACAACGCGGGTAAAACCGCGGGGCGCTGCTAGTTGTAAAATATGACGACATGTATCTCGCTCTATTTTCACAAAATAAGGCAATTTTTTATAAGTTTGTCGTGCCCACCCTTGGGCAAAGGCTTTCTACATAACAATGAAAAAATATCAACGAAAGTAACCCTATTAGAAATAAATATAAGCCATTCTGAAACTATGACATCACACACAAAATGACAATGTGAGAAAGCTTTATATTTGTACATAATCCTGTCCCGTAAACGAATCCTATTCATACATAGAACACAATAAATACAACTAGTAAACACATTTCCAAAAGTCAGTTATCATTAAGTAAAAAATCATTGTTTTGGCGTCTGTATGTAAAGATATTAATGCGAAAGTTCAAAGGTTTTCCAATAAAGATATCAAAAATACTGAATAATTCTGTGCGTGGGAGGTTTCACCCGAATCAGGTGTGGGCGGTATCATTTTACGGGTATAAACCTCGGTACAGATATCGGCTATGAGTAGTCCTCGTTGACATCTGGGCTCAGTTCAATGAACACGATAATACTACTAATTTGTAGTGGTCTGGTAATATTTGTAAATAAAGCTTTATAAGAAAACATATTATCAGATGACGTTCTAAAGACAAAAATGCTAATGAATTTCAGATTTTTATTATAAACCAACTAAGTTTTAAAAAATACATTTATTTGTAAAGTTTTCATAATAGAAAGTCAGTTTCAGGTTCAATTTTTTTAGAGCGTTGACAATGACTTTGACACACACTACAAGTGTGAAGTTTGTCTCTAGTTAGTCTGAGCTGTGTATGTTAAGCTTCTGTTAGTAGCGTGTGACAGAGATAACGCTCTACAAAACCGAACCTATCTAACTATCTCCCTCTAGATGTAGAAGAGATTCGCCCGCTTAGTATACTTACTAGTACTAAATTGTTAAACAACATTAAGTGGATTTCAAGCCAATGATATATTTCGATTTATCGTTCTTTGTCAAACCCCTAAAGGGTTTTCCAAAATAAAATGGGACTTTAGGAGACAAACCTACATAGTTAATGAGTTTATTCAGTCTTTGTAAGTCATTAGAAACAGATCTAATTTTAGATTAGAATTAAGATGAAAATGAGTAGCTATTCTGTTGGTTGGTACGATACGTGAGCAATACACATACTTTTATGCAAATTTTGCGAGAATATACTTTTACAGCACGTCTTTTTAATGACTGATTTTGTTGAGTGACTCAACAGAAATACTTTGCATATCAATTCCATTTACTTGTCGAAAATAAATAAATGAATTGAATTGATGATGATCCAGTATTAGATGCTTCATACAAAATCTAGGGTATATAATTGGTAATTTAATTTAATTTTGATTTTCGTGATGACCTGTCAATTTTGAACGTCGTGTTGATACTGACCTGTGCGGGGAAGCCATTTGGTATTCTGAGTGGAGGGGGTCGGTGCACGGCGCCTGTGGAGTTGGGCCCTTCGCTCTGTACAAACATAACGTGGTATTATGGAAAACTATAAATAAAGTAAACAAAGATTACACCCATCTATACTAATGTAATAAAGTTATTTGAATTTTGATTTTGGTTTTTGAACGAACCAATCTAAAAAACTACCCGTCCAATTTGAATGATTCTTCTCGTAATGGATAGCCACATTCAACAGGAAGGATACTTTTAGAAGAAATTTGGTCAGATACTTTACGTACTATATGTACTAAAATGTTCATAAAAATCTGATTATAACAGTTACTGATTACCATCAATATAAAATGAAATTACAATGAACCAAGTTTATTTATTTGCCACACGTAAATGCAATTCTACGATCAATATGGTATTTACAGTAAAAAACTAATTGGCATGACCTAATCACAAGCTCCTGAAGTTGAGGAATTTAATCAGAGCATCACGATACAAAGTCCATGTGTATGAATAATTTACATAAGCTTGAACTAGTTCGAGACACTGACACGACATGAATTCTGAAACGAGTCGAAAATGTCGATCAGGTCTCGCGCCAACCGATATAACTGATCGACTCCTATTTGTCTTCCCACTTCTCAGCCACCAACAATATTTCCCAGTAATATCATCTCCCGGCTACTTCTTTATGCAGATACAAAGTAAACAGTTCAACTGTTCAGACTTGGGAGTGCATTTTCCGTACAGTTCGTTAACTAAAGTTAAGTAATATTAAATAGGATCCGAGTGAAGTTGGAGAGAACTGCAGCAGTATTGTATGGTGATAAGGCGCGGTGTGGTCGGGTCACGTTACTCGGACTCGCCTATTCGCATGCTCGTCGCGTATCCCTTATTATTTATGTGTCGTGTTCAAAAGAGCCGTCGCCTGTCTTACCTTGTTGTTGTAATACGACCGGTGATGGACCCGTCCGTTCTGCGGTTTTTTGAACTCGCTCTCTCGCCGGGACGGGGGGCCTGCGGACAATGAAATCATGTATCAGTACCGACTCGGACAAACTGTTGTGACACCTGTCACAACCGCGCGCGCGGCCCCGAATGGAGTCGCGAGTGTCCGCACGCGACCTCATCGCACTCATGCAAAAAAGGACCTTAATGCGCATCGAATGACATTTTTAACGGTTGGCAGCGCCGCGCGACGCGGCGGTCGCTTAATTTCAGGGAGGTCTTTATAATAATTCGGTGCCAACGTTTACATCCCGAGATTTTTATGGATTAATAAAGAACCTGGTTTCTCCTAAACGGGGCAAAGTCTCGAAATCATAAGACACTTTAACTCCTGTATAACTGAAAGAGGTGAGCGAGGGTGAGCGGCGGAGGAGTGGGAGGGGCGGGGGCCGCCCGCCGCCCCCAGGGCTCGTGAGGGGAATCTCGGCGAGGTGTTTAGCTGGTTTATGGAGATTGCGATCAGGACAAAGGAGTCCAAGTTACGGCGTCTAGATTGCGAACTGATCCACATAGTCCCCACTAAATAGATAGCCACCCACCTTTTTCTATAACAAAACTTGGAATGAGTTTCAAGTTGTACAATACATTTTAATAACAAAGGATTGTAGTGGTAGGTGTGATTGTTTAACCTATTGCGCTACATGACTCATTTTAAGTAACACCTGCGTGTGATTGATTCGACAGCTCTCGTGCTATTTCGAATCGAAACATCGGAACACTTGAATCGATTACACAAGTTCACACGTAAAAATATGTTTCGTAGCGAGACGAGTTTTAGTGCTTTTTTACGGTAACTTTGTGGAACAAAGGGTATGTTCAGGTGTAGGAACTATTCGGATATAACTGTTCCAATCGTTTCCTCTAACGAGGTCAGATAACGCTCAAGGGAGATGTGAAGGGCAAATCCAATGAAGGAGTTATCGAGTGGTTTTGACGAGGAAAAACTATTTTAACTTGAAGCAATTCAATCGTATCGATACTTCCATACTTATAATACATATTGTTACTTTATGAATGAGAAACTCTCTCTCTCTGTTACGCTTTCACAAGTTTTGGAATCGATATTGATATATCTTACGGTTCCTGTAAAACGGCCGTAACGTCAAATAAAAATGTAAGATAAAAGCGAAGTGTATCCGTAAATGTAGGTTCAATTCAAAATGAGTCATATGCGCTTAAACTTAAGAAACCGGTTATATTTAGCAATAGTTGATCTCCAGTGTAACAATGAGAAATGAGTGAAACCACGGAACACATCTAGTCATAATCTAAAACATAAAACGATTAAGTTTTAAGTACTGTATCGTGTCGCATTGTAGTTCTATTGTATTTCTTGCGCCATTTTGTTGAGTTCGGTGGTCGGTATTGAATGACACCAATAACTTTTACTTTACATTTTCAGTCGGTTCTGTATTGAACTTTTAGTTTCAAGTTTATTCCGAACTTGTATAGACCACATATCCATCTGATAGGTATTATAAAGGTGAACAAATGAAGGATTTTTATTTACAGGGTTATTTATTAAGTTGGCCAGTAAACTCTGATTTCGGAGTTATAAGACCGCCCAATGACCTCTGACATGGTTTAAAGATTTAAATAACCGGGACAGACTGCTTAACATGCTCTCCGAAGCACGGTAGCGCTCAGACAGCAATGCAACTAATTTTCTTAACGAGTCGATGGATACCTAGACATCCTAAATCGACTGAACATCCAGAACTTTGCGAACTCCGACCAATTGATTACCACATTTACGTTCATACCCTGAGCTTAAATTACACTCAAGAACGAAAGTCAAGGTTTCTTCAACACAATTTGTTTATCAGTATACAAATGACGCAAAATTTTCCTTAACAGTGCAGTCGCGTCCGTCGACATGCCATTGAGTCACTTGAATCCGACCTTCTTACTCAAAAACCATGTGCGGTTTTGACAGTACAAGGATTCCTTGTGATCGCAATAAAAATTAAGCGTTTCCAACCCAAGGTTTCACCCTTGACATGTATTTTATAAAATGTTTGCCGTGTGTTTGTAAATAAGGAACCGAGTTCGAAGAAACCGAACGGGTATGAGAAACAAAGAAATGACGAAAATAAAACATTAATATAACATTGGAATTGAAATTTCATTGTTCCTTATAAAAAGTTCATATTGAGACTAGCAGCGCCTCACGGTTTTACCAGCGTTGTGCTCGTTACGTTTAGAATTTCGGGATGAAAAATAGCCTATAGCCTTCCTCGATAAGTGGACTATCCAACACTGCAAGAATTTTTCAAATCGGACCCGTTCAGTAGTTCCTGAGATTAGCGCGTTGAAACAAACAAACTCTGCAGCTTTATAACATTGTTAGTATAGATAAGTATTTTTTATAAGTAGTAAAAGTATTAGCCAGTAATGTCCCACTGTCCCGCTGGGCAAACGTCTCTCAACTGACTAATGATAACAGTGCAGTGAGGAGGATGTATATTTAAATTAGTATTTTTTTACAATCAATTAATTTTATAACCTCTATTTTTGATTCTTAGACAAATTGTAATAGCCAAGTCAATAAATAAGTATAAAAAACTTTTGTATAAATCATTAATATCCGCAAAGCTCAATATAAATATAAAAAATGACAAAATTCCTTTGTATTCGGAAAGTCATGTAATCCAATCAGATTACAGTTATACTCGTATCAATATGTTTTTTAATAAAACGGATGTTTTTGGCAGTCGTTCGTTTATTGGTGTTGTGCCCACGCAGTAAGCGGCGGGTTATTTTCGTCGCGGTATTCCGCCTGATTGAAGAACCTATAGCCTATTAATAACATACCATTATGCAAATTGGGTAAACCATACGGTTCATTATACCTGTCTTCTTAGAATACGTCGACTTAGTTTCAAAAGCGGTTGTATCGTCATGGATTATAGATAAAGTCATCTAGGAAAATTAATGATAGCTTCTTTAGATATACTCGTAGTATGATAGACTTAGAAGGCAAGTATAAGTACGTCGTAAAAGCTTAGTAATTTCCAGTGCTGGGCGGCAGAGGCAAGCGGGAGGCAGTTACTCATCAACAATAGTGTTCGCTGGCCAATGACGCGCGGGCGCGGGCGTTGACACGTGCGCCGGCGCACTCGCCCACCCAGGCAACAGGCCACCAAAGAAATGGAATTCCCACATCTCAATGCAACACAACAACCATAACAACCAACATTAAAGTTCATTAAAACTCAACCCCGTCCTTTGTTTCGTTATTAGGTTATTACCAATCAAATTAGAAGCGGCAAATGGAAACAAAACGTTCACAAATAACAACAACATTTTCGGCACAACGCGCTCCGAACTAGGAACCTGTTACCCAATTCACAGGATCATGTTGACTCGTTCGATTAAATTGCAACCGCGCGTAACCTTCCGCAAAACGAAATGTCATATCCAATAAAATCAGTCCATTACCATCGGCGGAGCAGAAAGGGCCATTCGATGAGGAACAGAGAGGAGAGATAAAAATGATGAGCGGAATTCTGGGCACGTGCCTTCTTTGTTCGGCGACGAGGCCATACCGCACCGCAAGCGTGTCGGCTATTAGCACGACGTACTCGGGGAAATTCCCCGAATGCTATTGAAGGCTCCGGCCAGACACCTAAGTGGGCCGCTCTGAATACATTGTCCATTCGCAATTTAGTGCATAAGCTCGAATACGATTTACCCAATCGCACCGCATAGGTACGCACGCAAACATAACTCTGGAGCTAAATCGTGCGAACTAAAGCGTTTATATATATGTAAATTGGTTTGTATCGGTTTTAGTAAATTGGATACATCCAAAACGGGATACCGAAGTATTTATCTTTGTTTATAATGATTACATGATTGCGGCCGAAGTGGCTTGTCTCATTAAGCATACATTACACGACTCCACTATTTTCATTTCCACTGTTCTTATGTCAGCGGAGTGTGCTCAAGTCGAGGCGTGTCTGGTCTTTATTCTCAAGCTGTTAAGGTTCATGGAAGACGGTTCATGTTCACGTAAAACGGGTCAATGCGATCTGCGACGACACGTCTCGAGGCCTTTCCCTTCGCTATAAGGAAGTTAATAAGATTTATTTACAATGTATGATGCATTTTATGCGGCGACATTATTATCTGCAAGCGGCGTGACGAGAAAATCGCGATAAACGTTGTCATTTGAAGGAGAATCAACTTACTTACGGTGTAAAAACGTAAGAAGCCGACAGCTTCCGCCGCCGCTGCGATCGGGCCATAATAACTTTTATATCGCCACCGGGTACATTATTACTGGATCACGAGTTATAAAAGACTTGACGCACTTTTAGCGACTAACATAAAGCGATTCTCTCTAGTAAACCGTTCCAATAAAACGAAGCTTTCGTTATGTTATAATATAACCAATGATTAATCAAATACCCTAACAACATATTCGTGTAATATTTGTTGAGAATTTCGACTTTCTGATGTAGTGCCTACTCGACTTCAAACTAAAACTTGGGTACGTTTTCTGTGAATAGTGAATACCCGAGGGTCACGCACACATATACAAATACAACGAAGTATTGTGTGTGTAAACAACACGAGGGCACAAGCAGCGAATTCGGTGAGGTTACGAAAGGAAAAACCCTTCACCTTGAGGTTTCTTACTAAATATTCTGTTTAATTAAACGTCCGACCGAATAACGTGACTTTATCGAGTTGTCGCGCGCTTCAAAGACCTCTTAGAAATTGTTCTTGCACGTTCGTTGAACAATATCAGATGAAAACAATGACCAAATAGGTGGTCCATTGTGGCGGACTCCAAGAGTTAATCCTTTATTACGGCTTCTTGAACTAAACAAACCTTCGACTTTATCAAAAATGTTAATTATTACGGTCAGCTTTAATTACACGCTTGTTATGTGTTAACAACAATATTATTATTGTTCGAGTATTTATGAAGGTACATACAATAGAAACGAGCTATAATGTTGTTCAGTTACAATGGTCCGTAATGATTTCGTGGAATGAATCGTAGCAAAATGTAAGACAAAAGTTTATTTCAGGAACGTTTTAAATAAAGAAAATTATATTGAAACATTCCAAGTAGCATTGTGTAATTCTCTTCCATTGTGTTGTTCAATAAGTGGTAAAAACTAAGTAAAGAGCTGCACGAATAAAAATGCTGTAATAAATTGGCTAGCTTTATTACTCTACGGAGATTATGTCTGCACGCAAACACTCGTAATAAATACCGCTCACTATTAACAGGGAATCTTTTCAGAGTATTCACAGTGGAAGACTGAAATTATTTAATATTCGAAACCGGGAGTTCGATAAGGAGAGCACAGATTGAAAGTAACCTTCTGACTCACTTCACTACATAGTATAAAACAAAGTCGCTTTCCGCTGTCTGTCTGTCCCTATGGACATATGCTTAGATCTTTAACTACGCAACGGCTTTGACGCGGTTTTAATAGATAGAGTGATTCAATAGGAAGGTTTATATGTATAAAAATTCCCGAAATTCTCACTAGAACGGGAACAACAAGTGTAAAACCGCGGGGCGCTGCTACATATACTAAAAGCTAATACTAGTGTATTTTTAGATTGCTTAAGGGCATTTGACTTTTTTTGACTGGGTCTAACGATTAGTCTTAGTCTAACGATAACTGAGACCGACAATTTAACGTATCATCCAAAGTATGGTAGTGCTCAGATATTGTTTCATTGCCAGCCATGCAGCTTAGTATCTGACACCGTTCAAGTAGTGATCGAGCTTCCCGTTGCTTAACATTCACGATGACTCAACACCGCACACTGAACCCACACAAGAGGGACAACATCAAACCGACACATTTTACCTCCAACTTCAATATAAACACAGGAATTCCTCTTCATATTTCGGGGGTCCATCTAACAGGACAAACTTTCCCCATTGACACAGTTTCCTGGTGTTTTGATAAGACAGAAACACGTTTTAGTGATAGAAACGAGTAATAAAGGATATTTGTTTACAAACTTCGGTCAAATGGCTACCCGACGAGGAAGGAAGTGAGAGGTTCCATTGTGCTGCTGTCCGATCAATGTCAAATGTCGGCTGAATGAAGTGACACAACGTTGAAAGGTAGACTTAGCTTACAATTTGACATGACATAATCTAATAGAATGCACTGGATACGATTACGTGTTAGTACCTTAATATGGTAAAAAATATAGAGCAAATCATTTAAAAAAATAAAGTACATATTTTAATCACGACTATGTCTCTTCTCACTGTACTGATCTTCAGTGTGATGAGAGGCACAGCAGCGTGACATTAAAAACAAATTGTTACTTTACTTTTGAACACGAAGCAGAACACAATAAGCATAACTCGTCCCACAACTGGACAAATATCTTCCCCAAACACTTCCCAACTCTTTCATTCGACTTCTATCCTAGTAACATTATAAATGCGAAAGTGTGTGAGGATGTATGTATGTTTGTTACTATTTCACGCAAAAACTACTGAACGGATTTGTGTGAAACTTAACAGTGATTTTATTCCTACATTCCCACGGGAACATGTACAACGCGGGTGAAACCGCGGGACGTGGCTAGTAACACATATTTAAGCAAAACAAAGAAACGTGAATCAGTACGAATTCCCCGTTCATACACCAGCTTTTACCCTATAACAATCGTCGATGGACGAGGGCGTACGGGAAGCTTTGAAATCATTCGGGTCACTACTACATACTACGCCATAGTATTTGGAAACGCGTAGGAGTTCTACCCTATACAGTCTAGTTGAATAGAGACACCTACGCTGAAACTACACACCAAAGACATGTTCTTGAAAAGGTCATTACGATTTGCTGTAGTCATTTCAGGATGAGTAATGGATTCGAGTGTGCTCATTGTCATGGATTTATCCTTTATTGTGTCATCAAAATGAGCTGGAAAATTAGATGTAAAATAAAGGAATAGAAGTTATTTAAAATATATTTAACTGTTCCTTTTCACTGTACTGATATCTTCAGTGTGATGAGAGGCTTTGTCCAACAGTGGGCATTACAGGCTTATACTTTTATAATTTACCTTAGTTAACTGTAAACTATTATGAACAAGGATTAACATATTAATAGTTAACACGTATAGATAATATCTCATCGGCCCATTGTTATTAACTAAATAGAAGAAATAGTCCAAAAATGTTCCGTTTGTTTGAACTGTCTGGTAACCAGTAATTTTCGCGCCAAGCCAACCCGAAACATCGACACGCCCCGACCGCTCTGTTTGCAAGTCTTTGACCTTCGATAAACTTATCACTCTATTATCTATTGCCCAAAAAATGTATTTGCAAAAAGAAAAAGCGAACATGTAAAGTCGGCTCGTAGAAAAAGTTTCGCATTATTAGTTAGGATCATGACCGAAACTTTACGTTATGAAAGTTGCTTTCTTTCATGTTTTTGGAGCACCTTTTGATATTTCTTGAATAGTTTATATTAGCATTTTGAATCCACGATGAGAATAACCAAAGTACTTAGTTATAACATTTAAAGTAGAATACAATTCGTAATAAAGTAAATTTTAGCATACAAAGTGTGACTTAAATTATAGCAACGTTTTCAGAGTATAATCAGTAGTAAAAACGTTTCATGCTTTTAAAATGAAGAGAGCAAAAACAAAGGACTGTAAAAGCCTAAAGCATTTCCATCACACTCAAAACGTTCGCGCTAATAGGACATACAATTGATAGCACAGGTTTAAGCAAACGTTTACCAGCCAAGCTATCTATCTAGATAAATAATGGTCATGTCTGTGTGAAAATATTTATTTTACAGTCTAAGAATTAGTCATTTTACAAGATCGCATTTGCTAAAATGCTTCATGCTTTATGTTAAAGCACGTTACTAAACGAAGTATCAAATTGTGAAGTGGGCTTTAGTTCTGTAATGTATGATAGGAGAAAAAACTGGACCAATAGAGTAACATTTCTATTTCAGACTACGCAGATAAAAACCCGTACATCCCTTCAAACAGCCTTTGAAAAAGCAATGTACTCCAGGCTTTTAAGTCAATGGTTCCACAGATAAAGCCACGGAACACAACTAGTGTTAGTATAACGAGAAAAGGCAGAGAATCGAGTGTGTCGTTTTGTATGCAGACGACTGAATACATAAACAGTGGACGGCGAATGCGAACCAACACACACACACGTACAATACACTCACAATGAATTTTGCCGCAGCTTCGGAACAAAGGAAATATGAAATGCATATGAGTAGGTACATTAAATGTTGCATGTTGGCCGAGTCGACCGATTTATTTGTTAATCTTGGAATGGATCAACAGTTAGTGATTAGTTTGAGTGTTCAATTATTAATGAGCTTGTCGTTGTGTGTGGACTGCAACTGATTTATTTTGAACTGATTTGTATAGGTAACTAGTGGCCTTTTAAGCCATCGTTGGCTTCGGCTAATTAATATTTTCCTGTGGTAATTTTAGGATAAGATTGAGGTGGTTAAGTCGGAGGCCAACAGAAACAGTAATAGATATTCAAAACCTAAAATATCTATTTCTGTGGTTGATAGCCCGTATCGTCCCATTTGATGGGAAAAGGCCATTTGATATCTAAAAAATGGTTATCATTATTGTATAAACTTGTATAAATTTGTATAAATTTGTATAAATTTAACTAATATTGTATAAACAAAAAATATCACAATTGGTTCAATTGGAAACAGATAAAATATTATAGTACAACGTACAATCATGAACAAACAGTAAACCAAAACTTTATACACTAAAAACAATCTTGTAAATTCCAAGAATATCTGTCATAAAAATATGTCAACAAAGTATAAGCCAATAGCTAGAACTATCCGAAGTTCTGTCCGTATAAACATAACGCTTGGTCTAATGAATACCAGTATAAATTACAAAGTAACACCCAAACAACATTTTTACGGTCAAAAGTTAGCCAATCCCAAAGTAATTGATACCTTGTACGTTATATAAAATAGGTTCATTTCGCGTTGATATCTCTATGATATATTTCATGCTCGGGTAACATTATAGGATGGCCGGAATATTTTGTTATTGGTACGCGGCGCAGTAAAAAGGAAATAAATTCTCTCATAATATCAAGGGATGATCACAAAAATGACTCTTACAGGACTTAATATTCAAGGTATCTTTTTAATTTAATCAAATAAGACCCTTTAGGTTTTATATAGTACGGTTTATTATGTACTCGGACAAAATTCAAACTGTATCACTATAAACATAGCATATTTTATTCAGAATATATAAGTTAATAGCAGCGCTCCGCGGTTTTACCCGCGTTGTGTCCGTTCCCGTGGGAATTTCAGGATTTTTTTATACATATAAACCTTCCTCTTGAATCACTCTATCTATTTAAAAAAACCGCATTGAAATCCGATGCGTAGTTTTAAAGATTTAAGCATACATAGGGACAGACAGATAGCGGAATACGACTTTGTTTTATTCTATGTAGTGATATTGAACTAAAATATATGAAGATAACGCATATTAATAAATATACGAGATAATAATAACGCAGTTAAAATCATGAACTAAGAGCCTGTCCAGATGAAGCGTTTTACGCGCGAGTCCACTCGCGCGTATACACTCGCGCGTACTCGAGATACTAGAGCTACATACATTCCGTCCAGATGCTCTCGCGCGTTACCTCACACGCGCGTAAAACGCGTGCAATAACCGCGACTCTCGACTCGCGCGTCGTACGCGCGAGCGGCGCGCGAGTCGAGATACTCGGGCGCCATTGCTGCGTCCAGTATTACGCGCGAGTGCGTGGCGTATGGACGTATTTATTGCGATGATGGAGCGTGACAACTTCAATACCTCCCAGAGTAGAACGCGCGTAAAACGCGGTATCTGGACGCAGTGTAAAATTGATACGCGCGAGTCCACTCGCGCGTAAAACGCTTCATCTGGACAGGCTCTTAGTAACCAAACAAAAATAATGTTGCTATATTAATTAAAACTGAAAATGTTGCACGCATAGCATTATGCACTGAATGTAAATGAAAATTATAATTAAATGTACTCAAGACTTAATTGTTATAATTTATTAATTAAGTACTGTAATACAAAAACTTGATAAAGTAATTGTTGAAATCAGTAAATTATTATATTATTGACATCAGAGTGGACTTAATTAATTGATTTTTGATAGCTAATAATGCTGTTAATAATCATAGCCTTTAGTCTGTAAAATGCTTGGCTATAAGCTTGGCAAATCATCTGACAAAAGATATCACTACAGCAACAAACTAAGTAACACGTAAGTATAAATAACTTACCTACATGAAGTGAAGAGATACTTAAAGCTCCAAGTTTCATAGTTAAACGGCACATTTGAGGCATTAATAGGGAAGACATGTGCTACATTAGCATAGCGCATAAGTCCGCCGAGCATTCGAGATACGAGCAATTTCAACAATTTGCATATAATCAACAAAACGTAACAATCGCTCGCGAACGTTTGCCATATGAAGAAAAGTTGAAACACGCAGACGTGATGAGAAATATTTCATGATATTTTAAAAACGAATTTAATATGAAGATTGTTGGCAGCAACGCGACTCGCGGAAAGTGGATAGTTTCGCCGGAACTTTCAAGGAATATTAAAGTGAATAAGTTATGTTGAAAATGTTATGAACCGCATCGACGAGAGCAAACGTTATAAAAGCACCCGAAACAACTATTAAACAATCTAACGAACCCCTAAAAATATTTGTGACTCGACAAAATCTCTTGAAAAGCTGTCAACGATAAAACATCCAGTGCGATGTGAAAATTAAATTCTATGCCGGGAAAAAATATTCGAGTGAATATAAAGGGGCGGCGGTTACAAGTTATTGGTCCCCAATTTCATCCATACCGAGAATGGATGTCACGGGGCAAACGGGATACTGGAGCCAGTGTCGCGACACTAGTGTAACTCGGACGCTACACAAGTCCGGTGTCAAATGGCAATAAATTCTCATCGCTAGGGACGCTCTCGGACACATGTACGCAAGTTTTATGGGAGTACCCGAATAATTTACAATACACCCCGTGTACTCATTAATCTTTCAGCTTGTTTGCGGACGAAATCAACCTATAAAGACACGAACAAATCAAGAAAAGATGAAATAGTGTTTCTGTAACATTACATCGGAACAAAGAGAAGCAATTTCACTGAACAACAGCTATAGTAAAGTTTTCCCCAAAAAAATAAAACGGTACCCACCCAGAAGGCTATATTAATAAAATAATCTATTTTATTATTTAGTTGAGTAAACTAAACCGGACCGTAAAAAACGGTATTCCAACCCTACCCGAAGCGGTCTCGCGTACACTTTACTTTACAGCCACATAACGATATACGATCTAGTTATACGATATGGGGGGTAGTTATACGCATTTCGTGTTGTACATTTTTCCGGGACGAAGGAATCAATTCCGTCGGCCCTCGGGAGCAATGCCTCATATCGGTGTCCAGAGATGCTGACGCCAATACGTTGGACCCATTCATTCCCGAGTCCCGACCCACACTGCAGTCATAATGGCGTAACTAGGTATACATTAGGTGATCGAGCACTAAACGCAAGTCAAAATTGATTAATGCGAAACCATTTTGGGAGATTCTTTATCATGTTTTCGAAAAGTAATTTCGCGCGTTCGTGAAAGTAATACATTATTAATTCATTTTGCGAAGGATCCGCGACGATATTTACTTGCTATTATCTCCTTCGCCACAAACAAATGATTCAATTTCCTATGAAGACAGTCGTGTTTACAAAACACTTTGCGCGTAGAACGAGCGAATTCTCGCCCCAAATTACATACGTTAAAAGGCTAGACTATCAAAATAACTCGCAACTAGACTAAAATGCTTGGATTTTTAACTTTTCACAGTTTTAATTTCAGATTTTAATTTCAACAGTACAACATTACTTTAAAAAATCTAATTTGCGTTTCGATTCAGCCTTGAAATCAAGCCATATCATTTAAAAGTGCGTATTAGCATATTCATTGTACAGTATAAAGTTACGCTCATTAATATTTCTCAGATTTAAAAGAAACAGAATTAGCTAGGCCAATCAGTGTGAAGTGTTATGTTGGCGTGCAATATTACTGAATGAATGTCAAGGGTGAGTTGGACACGATTTTATAATGTTATATCCGCGTCTGATGGTTTCAATCTCTGGTGATAGACGGCAGGGTAAAGGTTAACCTTTTTCTTCATATTTCGTGCCTCCTTTCAAAACACACATCTATTGTGTACAAGAAACGCCGGTCACCTTTCATTTTAGCAAGTTGTGAAGCCAATCATTTGCGACGCCGATTTCATACGTTTTAATTGACGACTGAGTGAAGTAATGTGTTACCAAACTAGTTATTATTGTACAGATTTTGTAAGAGATATCGAATTTACTTTTACGAATAACGAAAATCATCATGACATAAGAATAAATTTAAATAAAATGTAATAATATAATCATCGTAATTTTTATCATGGCAGTTTATAACGATAGTTAGATATTATCCCACGGGAACGAGTACAATGCGGGTCAAACCGCAGAACAAGACTGTTCAATTTATATTTTCATTCCGACATCATGTGCCAACTCCTTTTATCCCATACTTTTCACTGAAAAGCGCCTCGGTAGTCTAGTGGTATGTGCACTCACCTGCCAAGACTGAGGCCCCGGGTTCAATTCCCGGGTCGAGCGAAAAACATGTTACCTACTTTCAAACATGGCTCGAGTTTGAGATCACCAACCCGTATTTGGCAAGCGAGATAATTATGCCTAGTCCTCCTCACTGCACTGATCTTCAGTGAGATGAGAGGCCTTTGCCCAGCGGTGGGACATTACAAGCCAATATTTTACTTTACCTTACTTAGTACGGGCACGGGTAGTAAATTAACATTTTCATCAACTACCAACTATTGTATACTTAGCGTAGCAAGTTACTAGCATCCAGAGTTATCTACGAGTAACATAATTTATCGCACCTGAATCTGGGTCAAGGGATACGTGCATGTTTAATAGTATTCTCTAGCGCTTCAAATATTGGATGTTTCGGGCGGCAACCGACTGCGGGGACGAGGTAATTGATGTACAGGTTCGGTGCTTGGTTTATGTGAAGAAGAACAAGTGATTTGTTTCTTTATTCATCACTTTATTCTCCTTCTTTCCGGTTTGGTATTCATCACTTTACTCTCCTACTACTTCTTTCATAGTTGAAGTTGGCATAAGATGTGTTTTAATGTTACTTCAAGTCCCTTGGGAGCTCGCGTTACCCCATTTTCCGTACATCTATACTAATATTATAAAGAGGTAATTTTTTTAAGTTTGTTTATTTGTATGTTCGAGGTTATCCCAGGAATTATGAGTCCGATTTGAATACTTATTTTTGTAATAGAAAACCACATTCAATGGGGAGGTTATAGATTATCTTTCATCTCGAAATTCCCATTGGAACGAGCACAACGCGGGTAAAACCGTGGGGCACGGCAAGTTATGTATATTTATAAACAGTATTCCCATGTACATTTAGGTCACGAATAAATAATTCAGCAATAAAATGGCTGTTGTTGAAATGTTCAAAATTCAACTCTACTTAAACATCGCGAAGACAAATTTGGAAACTTTTAATTGAACTTTCACTATGACAGCTGAATTATTCAAACTCATAAGGGCGAGTCCCGACGTTCCTCGAGATAAGATAAATGTTTCATTAAAACGAATACTGCGGGGCTCTATAAACAATATTTACCCGTCAAACTCAACGGGAATTGTTCTTTTAACGATATCAAGTTTGAAGGAACCATTAAATTCAATATAGGTGATCTTGATGGGTTGCAAACGATTTTTGGAGCTTAATTGAAATTGTATTACAAAGGAATACTCGCGCTTTCAATGACTCATCTTACTTAGGTAAATCAAAAAATAAATAATAATATTATATTTCTGATTTGAACATTGGTTCCGTAGTAAATAATTGCTACATTGACGTATCTGAAACTGAGCGTTCAGATAGAAATAGCATTACTAGCCACCCATCAATTAGTCAAGATGCACGTTGCTTAACAATCGCGATGACTTCACGGGTGGATAAAGAGGTAAACACCAAGGAAGTAAAAGCATTAAAGTAAGTCATCCTGGAAAATATAACAGTAGATGAAACACTCCATACTAACCGACCGACAGTTTTTATTCGTCGACTTATAAAATCCAGAGAGCTGGCACTTTTAAAATGAACACAGGAATAAGTTAAGACGTTTACTTTTGTTATTTACGACGCCCGGCTCAGTTTAATACACACTGCTATTACTCTGTTTAATCTCTACAGCTTTATAGTGTTAGATGCTGTTCTATTTACTGATAATATACTTGAAGATAGTAAAGAATTTTAAGTAATATTAAAGAGTTTTAGTTCTGTCTAAGATTTGAGTCAACAAATTAGTGTGGATGTCAATCCATACTTTTACATATCCATAATGTTTGGACTTTATTTTAATAGTGCTTATTATATTAAGTTAACTTATTTATTAGGAAAGCACAAGGTTTACAAATGCCAAAAACAGACAACTTAACATAGAACCTACTTCTTCGAAAGTGGGTTAAAAAGGAAAAACCTAATTTGAAATTTGATCGTCAAAGAACAAAGTGTTCTCAAACAAGTCTAAGCCTTGAACAAAGTAGGGAGACGTCTAAAAATATAACAGATCGTTCACAAAACATTATCCTAAGAGCTGACAGTTGAAAAATAAAATTAATCGCAGTCTATTACATTATCTATTCGGAATAGAACGATCAGGCTCCCAACTCTACGCTGGGGGGGACTCAAGGAAAGCTATTAACTTCCCGTCAAATTAAACACGACGCTCAATTTAAAAATATGTCCTTTAAATTCTGATGACGTTAAGAACTTATGACTTCAAAAAAGTCATATTCTGTACAAAACTAAAATAAGGTAAGAAATTGATGCTTAAATTACTAACAGGAAAGTCAATGACGCAAAAGCGAGCTACAAAAAGGCAAAATGATATTAAAAATTGTTCAATAACTCGACATAATAGTGTAAAGCATCAATTACCGACGCACAAGTCTGGATGAAGCTATTATAGGCACAATAATGTGGTGACAACTCAATTTGCTAGTCCCTATGAACGCTGGCGATGCACTGATGAACTGACCACTAGTGATGTCCACAGGAAAAAAATACTTTAAATATTAGTCTCGTTCGCCTAGAACCATCTCGCATTAAGAAATGTCTACACATAAAACAAAGCAAGATTACTGCAAGAGTCCGTTTTAAAGCGACACAGTCCTTAAACGTTATTGCCAAATGCAACTCTATATCAAACTCGAGTCCGCCGAGCACGACTAAACGGCTAAATTATGCATGCAGTTGGGACCAATAAGGTCTACGACCGGCAACTGTTCATGTTTCTATGCTATTTAATTGTTGTTGATATTTATAGGTCTTTCTTGGCTGTTAGTGAGATCTATATACTAGAATACGCACATATTTCAGACTAGCAGCGCCCCGCGGTTTTACCCGCGTTGTGCCCGTTCCCGTGAGAATATCGGGAATTTTTATACATAAAAACCTTCCTCTTGAATCACTCTACCTATTACAAAAAACCGCATCAAAATCCGTTGCGTAATTTTAAAGATTTAAGCATACAGACAAACAGACAAACAAACAGACAAAAATAGAGACTTTGTTTTATACTATGTAGTGATTACCAACCAGCATTAAGCAAGCGTGGTGATAACGTTTAATCCTCTTCACTGTACTGATATCTTCAGTGGGATGAGAGGCCTTTGCTTAGCACTGGGACATTAGAGGCTATTACTTTTATATTATACTTTGAATGTCATAAAGAACAACTTCATTATAACTTTAACACGTTTTAAATTACTTTAAAGGCATATCTCACGAACTTTATGCTTGTATAATAAGGACATTAAGCAGAGCGTACACTTTTGCAATAATCATAAAAAAATTCAAAGCTGTCTATAAATCTGTACTATCATAAAGACTAGTGAGTAGCCAACACATTAAGATTATTATGTTAGATTTTTATATGTACATATTTTCCTGCGCGGTGGTTCCACCCGCGACACAATAGATGTCGCTAGTGTGAATCTAAACCACCCAAACGCATACAAAAAAACACATTCAAATCCAGCCGTTTAGCAGGAGTTCAGTGACATACACACGTACAGTAGAATTATATATATAAATATTGTTATAACAACGTTTAGTTAGATCAAGTCCCATCTCAAACAAGGCACATCACTAGTTCATTTATCAAAGTCTTAGATCAAATCAGCATTGGAATGTAATGGACAGTGGTCGGCCCGTTAAAGGAATTAAGTCATTTCACATGCGTGACCAATGCACTATTCCGTGTCACAACAGTTCGTGAACATTTAGTACTTTGTCAGTTTATAAAATTGGAAATTTCTCATTGTAATGTCAGCAGCTGTTATAGAACGTTGAATTTGATAAGGTTCTATGTTTAAGTTGTGTATTCATGAATATTACAAAACGAGCCTTCGTTTTATGACCTCGATGTTATTCAGTATAACTAATTGTTCTGTCTGGCTGCGACAAAGTTCAATCTAACTGAGTAAGTGAAAGTTAGTTGTATGTGTCTTATTGTATACTGAAACCATAGTTAAAAATAATAATAACGGTTGGTTATCGTCACTTACATTCGTTAAAAACTTCACAATTACTTGCGCTGTTAAATGTCTATCTATACTAATATTATACAGAGGTAAAATTTGGAAGTTTGTTTGTTTGTTTGTATGTTCGAGGTAATCTCAGGAATTATCAGTCCGATTTGAATAATTCTTTTTGTAATAGATAGCCAGATTCAACGGGAAGGTTATATGCTATTTTTCATTCCGAAATTCCCACGGAAACGGGTACAACGCGGGTAAAACCACGAGGCGCTGCTAGTTCTAAATAAAGTGTTGATTAACTTAAATTACAATTAAAATTATTCGGGCGAACATTAGAAAGCCAGGAGTTTTCGTCATCATACTTCTGTTTACTGACATTATGTATATACAGGATTTACAGGTTACAGCTGAAACATCCCGCACTTAAAACTTATTTTAAGGTTCCAATCCCAATAGACTAGCATAAACAATGCAAGCTGTCGGCAAACTTGTGTATCAGCTATATATCTGCGACGAGTGCTGTTACACCAACTCTTTAGATATTCAAACTCAATAAGTCAGACCGAGTCAGCAATCGATAGCAACGATTCGGAACTTATGAGCAAAGAAGATTCGATTCAAACGTCGACTTTTCAAAATTGGTTATTTATCGAAATTCAAGCGAGGTTGGACGAGGTTGGTGTGTTGTATAGCCATAGCTATATATAGTTAGTATTGATATATAGAAAATCTTCTACTGTATAAAAATAAGTCGGGTTTTCCTCCCTGACGCTATAGCTCCAAAACGCACGAACCGATTTCCACGGTTTTGCATTCGTTGGAAAGGTCTCGGGCTCCGTGAGGTTCATAGGGAATAAAAATCTCAAAATTCCCACGGGAACGAGGGCACTGCGGGTGAAACCGCGGGGCACAGCTAGTTATGTATGAAAATAATTATAAAGTCAACCTTCTGAATGTAAGCTATCGCTCGCAATAAAATATTTCAAATGAGACCGTAGGTTTTAGACATTGCCTATGTCATTGTTAAACTTAGAACAATCAAATAACCACCGTATCCCTTTGTTTTTGGTATGATAATTGAATGAATACGGGTTTTTGTAGTAGTTCTAGCTTTCTAAGCTAATCCGCCCTTTCTAGGAAGGTTACTGATTGAGCCGTTTTTAACGAACCGTTTGTTTCAAGTTAGCTTTGGTTACGGGTTTTTCTATTGTTAATCTCTTGATCGGATGTGTAGACCTTGGGTATGAGCCTCCTATGCTGACCTCCAATGGGATAACAAAAGGAATAATACTTTGTAAGTTTAATAATGATTGGATACATTTTGTGAATTTACTCTCTATAAAGCAGATCCCTCATACTACTACCCATAGTAATGTAAAATTTCTTCGCTTAATGAAGTAATTAGTACAGCAAAATGATGTTCTAAGAGTCCTTTCTGTACTTGTAAAATAACACATCTAACTTATCACGACTAAGGTTATATTTCACACAAAATATCTATACTAAATCTAAAAGAGTATTAGAGTAAAAAGAGAGAAAATCCTCAACAATTGACATACCGCATAGACCAGTGATGGGCAAAGTACGGCCCGCGGGCCAACTTCGGCCCGCGAAGGTATTTTAATCCGGCCCGCCAAAGGTCCATCAACATGGACAACACACGATATGGAGTATATGGCCCGCTATAGTTACCTACGTTTTGACGGTCAAGAAATATAAAGTAGATTTTACTTGGTAGATTAATAGATAGATTAATAGAGTAACCATAGCAGGGCCTTCGAATAAAAGTTTTTAATTACTATTTATGTTTAAATACCTACTAATGTTTTTATTATCATTATGATGAAAAGCTTTCACACAAAATGCATTTTTTCTATAATTCTGGCCCTCCTCTAGATTTTTTTTTTAAATTTAGGCCCCCCATTAAAAAAGTTTCCCCACCACTGGCATAGACAAAAGAAAACCCATTCGCATAACCCCATCGAGCATTCTTCACTAACTGTACCAACACCAACAAAAGACATAAACATCTTTTAACTAGACATACAGAAAAAAAGCAAGCAACTATCGCTGGCAACATCGCGTGACCAAGTTACCAAGCAAACAAAACGTCGGTTGACGCGATAAGAAACACTAATACCGACCAGTTTACTTATTATTCGTACTATACAATTACAATGAGAGTTATGCATTTAACGACTGTACCATTGTTCTTGTACAGCGTTAATGTATCACCGTGTGTTCTGCATGCGACGTGACGTAACTAGTTCACACTAATATTCTCTTTGAAAAAATAACTTTTTAATAATGTTTTATAGCGATTTTATAGTATTTAACATCTATGATATCATCGGAAGTGAATGTTTATGAAGGTAGGTAGACTGTTGCTCTTTTGCAGTAGAGTGGAATTGTCATTTTTCGTCTATGAATGAAGCATATATAGATTACCTATGTATCTATTTCTATAGATGCCTATCGTATAATATCTTATTTTGATTAAACTTTCGAGGAGTCCACGTATCTTTACAAGCTATAAAACAAAGTCGCTGTGGCACCAATCGAGTTGTATGAGAATCGTTTTATCAAAGCGTATCTTCGCACTAACCTTAAAAACTACTGATCAGATTTTCATGCAATTTATACCAACAGATAACTATTGAAATACTAACGGATATCTTACGATTAACCGAAATAAAAAAAGTAAGGGCGGGATATTTGTATTATTAATAGGTGTAATAATCTTCTTCTACATTATCAGGTTTCCCAAACGATGCCGCAGGGCCCGTCTGCTTAACACAATCAGAACACTGCACGTGTCATAAAAATCGTGAGATTATTATAAACAAACACTTCTGAGAAATCTTGTGTAAAGAAAATATAGTTTCCTGGTGTGTCACTTTAGATATAAATAGATCGATGCGTCGGGCGTCGGCGTAGTGGATTTCAGAGATAAATAAGTGAAGATATATTTTCTAATAAAGTTTATTAGTGAACTAATAGTAAGCTGCGACTTTGACCTCTCGCTGAGCCGGTTTCTTGTGGGAATTACGGGATAGAATTTTATAGCTTTTCTCTTAGACGTAGCTATGCCTAATATGCAAATATTATTTGAGGGCACGTTAAATTGTCGGTCCCGTTTGTTTCAATCGTTAGACCATGTCGGAGGCCTTAAGGCGGTCTAAAAACTCCGACACCAGCGTTGACCACTAACCTACTCGAACTTACTTATTTATTTATTTGAAAATCTGACTATTATTTCCAGACCTTACGCGGTTCAAATCAAACAAACAAACAAAATCTTCAGCTTTATTTTATGAGTATACATTTGCAGTCGTACTTGGGATACCTAACTAAATAATTCTCTTTCTTATTCGAGTCAATGACGCAAAATAATATTTGATTTATATATTCCCGGACCAGTTTTTCTATACTAATATTATAAAGAGGAAAGGTTTGATTTTTTGTTTGTTTGTTTGTCTCGAATAGACTCTGAAACTACTGCACCGAATTAAAAAATTCTTTCACCATTCGAAAGCTACACTATCCCTGAGTGACATAGGCTATTTTTCACCCCGAAATTCCCACAGGAATGGGCACAACGCGGGTGAAACCGCGGGGCGCTGCTAGTTTTAGATAAATCTTGTGCAAGTTCATTCCAATATTGATGAATAACTTCCATTCCGTACAAGCAATGCCAGAAGCCTTAGTAAGATTAGATATTCATAAGTTTAACAGTGTAAACAAGGGTTCGCCCCTAGCATTGTCAGTAACTGTGTCATATAACTCATACAGGGTAAGTGAAAGCAATGACAAATAACCTCACTTTGTCTCTTTCATTCATTAGAGTTAAGCCCATATTGTGCCGATTGTAGGTTCCAAGTATTATACCTTAGAACCTTGTTTCAATAAGTTTAACACGTCATGGTTAGGGTCTTGTCACTTTAACTGTCTCAATGGTCACCAAATACTGTTAACGTCAGATCCTATATGAAAATACTAGCCGCGCCCCGCGGTGTTACCCGCGTTGTATCGTTTCCGGTGGGAATTTCGGGATAAAATGTATCCCATGTGTTATTCTGATGTATAACCTATATTACTGTAAAGTTTCATCCAAATCCATCCAGAAGTTTTTACGTGAAAGAGCAACAAACATACATCCATACATACATACATCCATCCTCACAAACTTTCGCATTTATAATATTAAAGTAAGATTAAGATCAGGGCCTCGCGGTTTTACCCGCGCTGTGCCCGTTCCCGTAAGAACTTCGGGATGAAAATAGCCTATAAGATTTCCGTTGAATGTGGCTATCCATTACAAAAAGAACTATCAAAATCGGATTAGTAGTTTCTGAGATAAGCGTGTTCAAACTAACAACAAAAAAGAAATTCTTCAGCTTTATTATATTAGTATAGATAGGTATTCAAATATGTGTTCTTTGACATTATTTCGTGTATAATGTTCATCCGGTTAGGGTGTGACACACATTTTTGAAAACGTGTTTATTATCGGACGACATTTTCCAATGCTAAATATTTTGAATATTAATTGTGTTATACAAAAATTGCAGCTATTTTGTGATACTCCCATCTATTGATTTTATTAAAAGGCCTACCTTTGCAGTTTTAGCAGAGGATTATAAATGATTGTAATGATCCGATATAATCAAATTATTTTCATTTTAACTTTGACTTAACAAATTTACAAATTCTCCTTACTGTACTGATTTCTTCGGTAAGATGGGAGGGTTTTACCCTTTAGTTACTACTGAATTCAATATAACTCTTGAACAACAGCAAAATCACTCTTCAGACCAAAACTAATACAGAAACTTCAGGCAAATTACAATGTTCCGATAACCAAATTTTGCCATACATACATACATCCCTAAAATCATCGACACCAAACAGTAAACTATCATCCAGATATATCAGCTCAAACAGGGTCCGAACACGTGTCACAGCGAGATTTTCATATCATTTATCAAACCAGAATGTTTACAGTGTTCCGTGGAGCGTGGAGCAACCGGGACCGGATCGGAAACTGGGTCACATGCGGAAACGCGTCGCGATCACAAACATCGGCCATACATTGATTAGCATAGTTTATTGCTATTTCATTACGTTACGTTACTTTTATGACTGTGTGGATTTATTTCGTAGAGTGTTGTTGAGTTCTGTTTGAAATAATTGACTATAAAATCTGTTAGATCTAGACTTTCAAGGCCTAGGTAGAAAAAGATCTGCGTGAAATCTATAATTATCTTAGATTAGCCACGCCCCGCGGTGTACCCGTTCCCGCGGGAATTTTGGGATAAAATGTATCCCATATGTTATTCTGATATATTAACCTATATTACTGTAAAGTTTCATCCAAATCAGTCCAGTAGTTTTTGTGTGAAAGAGGAACAAACATACATCCATACATCCATCCTCACAAACTTTTGCATTTATAATATTAGTAGGATAGGATAGGATATAAAATTCTCGTCTCTCTCAAAATATTAGTTATCACACTAATCTGCTGCACGGCAAAGGCGTCTCACCTGGTATTAAGATCAAGTGATCACCTATCTCATTAATCATATTAGTAATAATGTTTGAAACTTAATAAACATAAATTATACTCGCATCCATTAATGTAAAAACTATAAAAAAGATAAACTATCCATAAAATCTTTCCAATCAACTTAAGAACTCGAAAATAACTCGAACAGTTTTTCCTTCCGCAAACTCATAAATGCAGAAATAATTAACAGTTTCCGCTGTAAATAAAACTTCGTTATTTATTAAACTAGAGTTGTAATGGACACGTTTACATGCGGTCGAAATTTGAACTAAATGGCAGCTGCAAAAAGTCGGATATGTTCACGTTCGTCGCAAAAAGAAGATCGGAAATATACGTGTATTACTCTTCGGTAGTATCATATCATTGTCATAATGTTCTTTAAAGATTACAATCAGTACATTCATGTACCTATTGTTTTTGCAATCACGTTTACGGGCTTTTAATTATGTGACTAAATTGCTATTAATTTTTTTTAATTTGAAATCAGATGTTTCCTTTAAACTGACACACAATGCTACCTCTTATGTTTATCCCTACAGTGCTGCCACCTATCACTTTCAAACTTATCTACCCCACAGTCCAGTTGCGTGACACTGCAATACCATTAAAACCATTGACATCAGCCAATAAAGTAACGAGCGAAGTGATACGATCGAGAGCCCTATCATTTGGTATAATTATTACAAAACGAACCGTTATCCGTCATACAAGTGGGTCAAGCTTGTGTTCATGTTTTCATAACAATACAATAGTATCAGTCAGTAATGTCTCACTGCTGGGCGAAGGCCTCTCATCTCACTGGATACCAGTACAGTTAGGAGATTTAGGCGTAATCACCACGCTTACTAATGCGGGTTGGTGATATCAAACCCGAGCCATGTTTGAAAAGTAACATGTTTTCGTTCGACCCGGGAATTGAACCCGAGATTCGGAAATAACTTTACTGTAGATTAATAATAATAAATAATACTCATAATAATAGGCCTGTAATCTGTGTTAGATGATTGAAATAGGACAACGAACTTTATCATTCGCTATTTCTGACTCGTATCAAAGTGCTCTCATCACAATGTTTTCTACTAGTTTGGCGTTATAGGACAAGATTTAGCAAAAAGCTGTAATTTTACTTCGATTTACTTATGTTTTATAATAAAAATTGTAAGTAGTATGTACACAAAAATAATCTGTAAATATCAACGTAAATGTCAACGTTATTTGACATTTAAAAGCTACACATGAAAAGTGTTAAGCAATCGAATCATCAAAAAAATTGGTAGGTTCGTAGGTAAGTAACATAACCAAATGTTTATGTTATGTCCTGTTTTAAATAACAAATAGCGACGAAAAGTATAACTAAGACGTCAGCATTTAATCTGTTCATTTTATTCGAAACTCGACTTTTAATCGCGGGAACAACACAGATCCCTCTAATTGCGCATTTCTTGGCTTATTTTATCGCCAAGTAGGTATTACTTCTTAGACCCTTATCAGTTATCATTTCTGTGATAGCGACGGTAAGGAATAGCAATCGATTACCGCACGCGACCCGCTGACAACCTTCCGTTAACACCGATAACACGCGCTCAGAGTTACGTGGTTTAATTATAAACCGAGTAAGCAGCACAATTAAACCCTCCAGACAGTATATCGTCATAAACCGGCATCCGATACTCAAGAACGGGTTTATGCGATGTCTTACAATTATTTTCTCCAGGAGTAATATCATTATTACGGGGTTTTACGGGGGTAACATTTTTACGACCGCCCCGCTTTCAGTAGGCAGTAACACGCAAATTCTAAGTTTGCAAGTGTATTTAAAAAGTTGTTTTATTTATCATCAAAACGAGATTATGTTTAGGAGAATATATCGGCAGCAATTACGGTGAGATACGGGTGTGAAACGTTCGGAAGTTCAATCTGGGAATGTTGATAACAAATCGGGCGAGGAGCGGTGTGTCAGGCGGAGTGTGGAAGTGTGACGTTTTGCGGTGTCAGGTGAAGTCGAGGCAGGACGTCGTCACAAACGTCAGGGCAGGGCGAGAGGTGCGGGGCGTGAAGTACCCCGGGCACGCCGCGAGCCCGCCGCCCTCCGAGAGAGAAGGGGATGGAGTGACACCAGCACTGAATCATTTATTATCACGCCACGGCCCGTGCGGTGTCGTCAATCAAAACAAAAATTGGAGTAACAACACGCAACGGAACGCTCTCTGGCAATTTACAACCGGTAGTCGTTGCGCAATTGTTGTTGTACACACACACGTCTCTGATAAAACTACAATAGTCCGCAATGTAAACAAGTGCGATAGTGGCGCGGCTGCATTGCAAGGTCCTTGCGTAATGTATGCTTTTCTCGTTTATCATAACTTCAAAATAACATTGGTATCACACCACACGTTGCCGCAGATAGACTACATTTAAGTTTCCACATAAATCTCAATATCACCTCGCCACAGTGCGATACTAAATTTCCAACAGCAAGATACATGAATAGCATAATAGCATCGGAGCCGTGAAGCGCCAGTGAATATCAGGTAGTAAATGGTGGAGCTGTACTATTTTGATTGTTCAATTACTTGATTGCCGACCAAAATGGGAGCTTTTAATAAACGAATTGGTATCGAACGGGGATGAACGCATGACACGTATACAAATTGACCCGAATCACTTATTATGCAAATCTTATACAGGAGGACGAGAGAGGTACAAAAAATATCGAATATCCACTTCAGGGTTCACCTGAAAAATGGAAGACTCCCGCAAAGTAGCAGCGGGAGCAGCCACCGCCTCGTATCAAATAACTTATCCGCTTTTGTTATGGTAATGCGCTGCCGAAATTATCTGTTCCCGGTATAATCTTGAGTGGAATAAAAATTTTGCGCCACGTAATGCGGTCTCCTTTGTTTTCTTAAAGGAAACTTGACCAATTTGATTGGAATTATATCGCCGTGCCTAATGAGACTTCTGTTTTGTTGCGCCATTGTCTTGTTTAAAAATATAAAATCTTACCTTCCGCTACGGAAACCGAAATATTACCCTCGAGTGCACAATGTTTCATGAAGTGTAATTTCGCAGATTCTCTGAGACGTGGATAAATACTGTCATATTCTGTGTGCACAAGCATAATATGTGGTGTTTACTTGTGTGGAGCCGTTTTATAACTGCGGCGACGTCCGTTCAAGGAAATCACTACGAAATTAAATGGAATTTCCACACGAATGAGTTTTGAGTTGTGGATCTTTGAATCCTTTGAGAAGGGAATGTCCGCGAACGGGAGCGATCCGACCTCTCCGTCTCAGATATAACCATTTACAGGCACGGGCCCGAAAGGAATACGTGTTTTGTTTACTGCTCCGGAGTAATTTCGTTTCAAATGGTATTGGAGGTTTAATACGGCTGTTTGGGGACAGAGTAATAAGAAAACAGTATTTATGTAATGTCGGGTAAAAACCTTTCCATTAGATGTGACAAATCTTTTGGCTCGCTAAACAGTATTTAAAACTTGAATCAGGGATACAGGCCCTCGCGCCGAGAGGGAAAGAACCTCTCGACTGCTCTTTGATCAACGACGAATATTAATCCCGGTATCAGCTTCGCGTGAAATTCGAGGCTTTGGCGTCATTCAACCTCTACTTTTTGGAGATCATTTGAAACATTTAGCGGACAAAAGGTCAATTAGGGTGAATGATATCAATTTATCAAGTTACTACAAAAGCGATAGTTTATTGTTAAACGTGTGTTTAACCTATTTTCGGAAATTTTCGTATGTTGGCACCGTCTGATCGCTAACTTCATTGGTAAGTAAGGTTAAATATATTTTACTGCTTCTATTAAAATTGCGAAATTATTTTCATGACCATCTAAATTTAGGGGCACGACCCTACCATATTTGAGAAAGACGTAAGCGCACTACACAACTTTGACACTAGCGCCATCTATTAGGCCGCGAGTGGAGCAACTTTAGAAACAGTCATTTTAAAACTAAAATGTAGTACTTACATGGTGCGGGGCTGGGTGGTTCTGCGCAAATGCCTATCGACTTGCTAGGGTCGTCGATAAACGTCTGCGCTAGATGATAGTCACCGAGCTTCGTCTGGATCTGTTGGCTGACTTTGTCTCTGTGGCCTGTCACCTGTGGACAAAAACGACGACCAATTAGCCTATCATCAAAACAGCTCAATTAAAGTAACAAACACCATATATAGTGGTGAAACTCATAGGTGTTTTGGTGTTTTTAATAGATATAATTTAAAAAGTATAACCGTAAATAATCAACATAACATGACATTAACACATTAGAAATAATTGAAACCGTTAACGCAATAACATTTGTATCTACCAGGAAATTAGGTCAGTTATCTATCTACTAATGCCAACTGGAAAACATAGAATCCACCACACAAATGACGTCATTAATCACATAAAATAAAACATCTCAACAAGATTTCGCCGAACGAAATCATTGCCAAAACATCTAATTCTTGAAATTCTGAACACACCAAAGCAATGAGACGAACAGAGAAAGGAAATGTAGATGGAAAAAGACGGAAATAACCGTAAATATATGCCAAGTAATGTCATTGATGCGTCTCTTGTTATAAATAAATGGTGAAGTTAACAATAAGAGTAAATATGAGTGTCTGTAGAGGCCACGTCGTGTGGGCACGCGCCGCGGCGTCACGTCCCAAATATACCGGCTTCAATGTCGGCCAATGACGTTTCATTGTGGAAACTGCACCGAACAGGCCGAAAATTATTAAGGTTAGACACTTGATAGAGATACAAGTGTGATGCATGTAAGTGCTTGTTATATTTCTTAACTAATCGCTTTGTGTTATAGATTTTTTTATTAGACATGATACAGTTGAAACAACAAAGCACTTGGTAGTGCTAGTGGTAAGAACAAACAAAGAAACCTCCCGAAATCACAGCACATTTCGATTTGTTAATGGAAAAACATAAAGACGTATCTGAAAAGAAACATAAAACAAACAAAGAGGGCGCAAAGTACATTTTGTTATTCATTTTACGATAAATGAGCTTCCTGGTCAGGAATAATAAGCCATTTACGAGCACATTGAACGATGGATTTCGCCTAAGTTTTATGGTGTATTTCCATTAGGTAAACTTTACGCCCGGAACTGGGGCGAGCATAGTTTATGTAACATTGAGATACGATCCCATTACTCCTCTACTTACTATGATCATTTTGTTAATTGGATTTTGTCCAATCGTATTGTGGTTAAGTGGAATCCACAAATAAATGGTTTTCTAAGCTGTGACAGACGAGACAGCAGACACAACAAAATAAAGTAAGTATTGAAAGGAGTTGAAGTATAAAGTGTGTATCGAGCAGTGTTGACCGCACTCGCCCCGACCAATATTATCTCGAAACTTGTTTGTATAACTTTCGTGGAACGCGCGTCGCCACACGAACCGAATGTTAGCAAATAGAGATGCGCGATTAATAAACAGAGGGTCATAAATAAAGCCGAATTTTAACACAATAAAGGTCAAGAGAGTATAAAAAGAGCGTATTATTTGATTTCGGTCGGCTTGGCTGCGATTTGATTGAAACGGCAAATCATTTAGCGCAACCTGTTTCGCTCAAACATTTTCCGTATCGCGATTTACTTTTACGTTCCTTTTATTGTATCAATGTTATATTGAAGTATTGTATCGATCCTTAGGAATAGTACATGAAAACGGTGTCAAGTAAATTGTGCTTATTTTATTACGTATGCAGTAACACAAAAAATTGTGCCGGGTTAGATGACAGGTGTTGAAAATATACGAAGGGAAATTATACTGCCGTGTTTCTACTTTGTGTGTGTCAGTTTTTGTACAATATAACATTGTAACATTTGTAGCAGAGTTGAAGCGGGACAGTCTCGGCATAGAAACGTGAATTCAACACGTTCGTTTTACAACATTTTTTATACAACACAAAATTTGATTTAAGACCTTACGGTAGAAGAAACACATTCGATAAAGGTCTTTGAAGCTTATTCAAGTAGCTTATAATACTTTCTTTCTGTAGAGGCCTTTTCCGCTGAGGTCCCTCTTACGAAGTTGTAAGATCAAGACACCTTTTTACTGACATACGACGTATCAAAGTTTTAACGGACTAAGTTGGATTTAGTTTGATCTTTGGAGACTAGAGCCCGGCAGAGTCCTTAGGAAAGGAATAAGAAAACATAAGTTAATAAATAACATATTGACAATATTATAAAAGGGAAAAGTTTGTAAAGGATGGAAGATTTAATCTGCAATACTTTCAATGACCATTTCTTTTTTAGGATTATACATTAGACATTGCTCATATTCCTGCGCAATACACATCATAATCAAAGCGAGAGTATTTAGCTACTATATGAGAAAACAGAACGTTCATATTTGTTAAATCTATTCGAATTAATTAAGTGACACAAGAGAATGGTACAGCAAAACAATGGGCCCGGGAGTCCGACTGCACCCGTCAGCTAGACGCTAACACAACGATGGCGTAACACGCGCAATATTCATGGGACTGGTAGTTTACTTTCTCATTGTTATTTAATTTTGATGGGTCACAGTTGAAGAGCCATGTGGGTCGAGTAGACACCAAAAATCACTGACGCCATGCTTTGGTAACGATTCGCATTTCAAGATGTAACGAATTCGGTACAGCTTCGATTATGAATGAACAAAGGCGAACCATTTTTGTGTATCAAGCTGATTGTTTGATGAAGTATGATGTGATTTTAATAAAAACGAGGTCAGTGAAGTCGGCCATTTTACATTAAATATAAATTAAAATGTGACATTTCTTGTCAATATCAATAAATAAAAACGTCACAAAAATTTATAAAACAATAGTGACAAAAACGACGGAAGTATCACACGGAACAGGCAAATGATTTGTCATGTCATCTGCATGACATTTTAATTTTGACACAAGTCATAATTACCATCAAAACGGACGCATTGTTACAGACGCGTTTTTTTCCATTAATCAAACCGTTTAATGTCACTGACCCCGTACCATAGACATATCAGGGGCACTACGGACACTGACATTGAATACGTCACAAACGCCCACACAAACCATTTGATTCTTAATCATGAACAATATTACGCACCTTTTAAGTATAAATCACCCCATTAAGGTGTACAAGTGAATTTCGCCACATGTTATTCGTATCTGTGAGTATAATAAATCCCGTACGTGAGACGGGGTTGGGCGCGACCCCTGTGAGGGGTTGATCGGGCCGTTGCCCTCCCGACTTCAGTCGTGGGCCCCGAGTCGTTGCGCCCAAGCCCAGGGCGAAAGTACGTTCGTGAGCCTATATTATTGGAGGAACAATCCAATACATATTAGTTTGAACGGATTAAGTGCAATTTGACATTGAACTCTTAATTATGTCAAATGTCCTGTGAAAATGCAGTTGTTAAATTAATTATTTTATTTGTGTCATTAAATAATAAATGGTTCATGTAATAACATTTACAAAAACTTATTAACAGTAAAGGTTAAGGTACATTATTATATAATGGGTTATCAGATCAAATATTTACGAAATTAATGACATAAATATATGTGTAGTTTAAACAATACCAAAAATAATATCTTATGAAGCGTAAATTAATACCCATAGGAAATAATTAAGACGAATCTGGTCAATACTCTTAAGTTTCTAAGAAACACGATCACACACAGCAATCTATTTAATATTGGCATATAAATTGTTCCGAGAACTAATACCATTATGCGACCGACAACCTCCCGAAGATTCAGTTTCGATATTATTCAATTACTTTGTACAACTCACACACAAACTCAATGGTGAAAATACTTTATTTTAGTGTGATTTTTAAACAGGTATACTGTAATTATAATAAGGAAAAGTTTAAATTATTTTTAAATATCGACAAAAATTAAAAACTTGACAGTAACTTAAGTTAATTTCTAGCTTAACATCAATTCAATATACAATATACATGTTCTATATTGCGATTATTAATTGTAATATCAATAAAAACAATTAATTATTTCCTTATAAACTACATTTCGTCCACACAGCTCCACCGGACATGAGGAAAAAGTCTGAGCGGCAAACTAAAGTGACGTAACAACCTTGCAAATGACAGTTTTCCTTTACGTTTCCAGATATTTCATCCGCTTTTGTTTTGTATATTCCTATTTTTGTGGAAATTCTTCGTACAACGTGACATATTTTTCACAAACACTCGATGGTTATATTTATGGTTACGTACACAAAGAGTGTTCGCAGACAATGTAAGTGATTGAAAAACTACTTTTCATAAACCGCAAAATGGTGCGCAAACATAAAGTTAACCAAGAAAGCAGAGAGCAGACACGCGATAAAAACGCACGGAAATTATAAAGATGCTTTATTATTGGTTGGGTGGAAGCGAGGGCCTGCTCTTTGGCAAACGGTTATAGTCGGCAATGGACGTTTACAACGCGCAGCGCCGGCAGTGTGTTCCCGACCCTTCAATTATACTTTTAGTACCCCTCTTTAAGATTGCCAACACGGAGTTATGCCCCGAGAAACATTTTGACTTTATATTGTCGACACGTCGCATCGCCTCCGCCATTAGCGGGCACACTCGGAACCTGGCAAGAATAATCTAGAACCATTCTAGACTCAGCTTTGTTCAGACAAAGATTAGATAGTCATGAGCGTTCTGTTACTAGAACTGGATACAATATTTTAATATGTAAGTACACGATCTAAATCATCATAATTTAAAACAGAACATATCACGATATCAGATTTATGAGCTTATGAGCTTCGTGGGTGTAACGAATCCGTGTTAACCAGAAAAAAAGGTACAGACAATAACAAATAACGAAATGATTTATTGTAATGTTTCCTCGTGTACCTGATCGGAATCCTAATAGTATTGTTAGCGGGGAAACAATTATGAATCATTGATACATCATAACAAGCACACTCAGGCGAACATAGGTAGTTACATTTATGAATCGCTAAGTCGAACTGACACAGTTTAATTGTGACTAACAAGCTAGTTAGCGAAGCAAACAAACAGGGCTCCAAATGTAACTACTGAACAGACAAATCACATTAATCCAAACTATTACGAGTGTCAATCTCGGTACTCGAGGAGACACTCAATTACAAAATTCAATTTGAATCTACCGAACCGCTCTCAGGTAGAGAGAAATGGCAAATAAATACGCCAAGATTTTCAACCCCCGATAAATACGAACTTTTGTGCGTGTCAATGCCCCAGAGTTCACACGAAGGGTGCAAAAGGAGTGGAGAAAGGACGAACAGAGAAGGGTCGCATTATATTACTTAGCGCAGATGGGGTAGGCAATATAAAAAAATAATAACATCGTGGTTACAGTTAGCTACTAGATGTTCATAGATAGTGAACAGACTCTGATAAAGGACAATGACTACAATGCCTACACCTCGAGGCGAGTCATCGACCGGCTAGGCCGCGTGTCGACGACATTTCAAACTCTGAACGTATTTCTTTTCCCAATAATCGAAATTAGAATTCCAATATCGCGAAAGATTATAATTTGGAAAACACTTTTCAATATGGTAATATCGAAGCGTTCGTTACGGGTCGGGTGACGGTGCCAGCTCTGATTGATATCGGATACACTGAGTATTCGAATGCCAATACTCGAGTAGATGTACAAAGTGAATATCGAAGTAACGTTATTAATAGTAAGTAAGTCGGTAATCGCGGTCGATTGATTCTACCAATTAAGCGATCAGTCCTCGGGCTAGGACAGACAGATTAATATTGTAATATGATAGACTGTTTGCTGCAGTGTTAACTGGGTTATGCTTTGAACTATGTTGAATATGAACTTGGAATAAACAAACTATAGAGTATAAGAACAGAGGCTTGTATGGATATTAGTGTCAAATTCGTAGAGTCTTTGCAAGAATTAATTAAATTCCCAAGCCTCAGATTTTTAAAGGTATGAATTATAACTAAAGTAAGACAAACAAATTAAAATGTAGAAAAAAACAAATTTTAAAAAATATATAAACCTACAATTACCCCAAAACCGTGGCACATGTCAGACAATCAAGTACAAATATTAGGTTAAAGAAAACGAGTATTATTATTTTCATTTGGTTCGTGGGGCGGGCGGGAGAGGACGGGCGGTAATGAGTGGCGTCTAGACCGGCAGCGACCGCGTCTGTATTCTGTACATTCAGACAGGGACTTATCGTTCACGCTAATGAATATCTGGGGACTAACAATGACCTGTGCGGGGCAACTTTTTGTAGTTGCCAATTTAGCGGATGGCTTTTTAATGCGGTGATTAATTGGTAAAATATTTTGTGAGACGGATATTACATAGAAACGAATCCGTGTTTCCCTTGGTCATGACATCATGCCTTAACTGCTGTAGCGATTTTGTTACATCTAATATATGTACCTGAATTGTCATTTTCAAAAAAAATACAGTTACTGGTACAAGGCGGGTTAGACCATAGTACGCTACTAATCTCTACTAATATAATAAAGCTGAAGAGTTTGATGTTTTTGTTTGTTAATTCAAATAACTATTTTTGTAATGAATAACCATATTAAACGGGAAAGTAATAGGCTATTTAAAATCCAAAATTCTGACGAGAACGGGCACAACGCGGATAAAATCAATGGTCGCTGCTAGTTATCAATATAAACCGTAAAATCGTAACCCAGACCGCGTGACTATATCACAGACAATATTTTAATATGTATTAGAAAAACGAGGTCAACGTTCTACAAGAAAGGATACAGATAAATGGATACAAAGTAGATATTACTCAGTATAATGGCTGAATAAGGTTGTAGGAGCATTAAACTGAGATAAGATCTGATTAACAACCTTCGGACTAAATCTATAGTTTATATAAACGCACTTTTGGTTATCTATATTATAATTGGATTGATATTACTTTAACATGTGAGACGTATTTTGTGCATCTATTATCACTTTAGGTGTTAGATAGGTAGATAATACTTTATTGTACACCACATAACATATAACACAGAAGAAATCGGAAAGAAATATAATTATAATAAGTAGCATTGAATATCGATACAATAATCCTACTAATATTATAAATGCGAAAGTTTGTGAGGATAGATGTAATATATTATGTTTGTTACGTTTCCACGCATAAACTGCTGAGCGGATTTGGATGAAACATCAGAATAACACATGGGATACATTTCATCGAATTATATTTCGAAATTCCCACGGGAACGGGGGCGCTGCGGGTGAAACCGCGGGAACTAGTATTAGTATAGATATAAATAATAATAAATAAACCATTCAAAGCAATAGTTGGTGCTCGTATGTTTAAAGAAGTACAAAAGCGAGAGCCAACCGTAAACAATCGTGTTTTTCCTTTTCCCCTTAATTTTCCTGTTGCTTTAGTTTTATCCGGGAATGTGATTTCAATTACATTTCAGGCGATTTTCTCTATTCTGAGAAATTAAACTTTTTGTGATTATTTCGTTTGCAGTATATAAGTGGGAATGAATTCTCTGAATTTTGTGTGGTATCATTTTCTACGAATGTAGTGTATATTGATTACCTCTGTTTTTTGTCTAGGATAAACCTATGAATCTTGGAAAATTAATTGTAGGTAATATTTTTTACAATAAATACAAATAGGACTTTGAATAAATCAAAGAAATAAATAAAACAAATATGTATCAATAAGACTTATAAAAACACGGGCTGTAAGACCCAAACTAAGTTCTAAGCTCTACTATGAAACCTAACCCACCTGATAGTATTTAATAAAACATACACACATATTTAGAGAGACTTTAAACCTTTATTTACTTTCAATAAGCATTAACACATTACTACAACAACGAACAACACATACAGTCAACTAGAATGTAAACAAGACAATGACGTAAAACACAAACAACTAAATATAAAACACAAATAAGAATAAATAGAATGCTAAAATTAACCGGAGTCGAGAATAGAACCGACAACCTTCTGTTGCTATCGTGCAATTGGAGGCCGGATGGACGGGTGCGATAGTGTAGCGTAGTGACACACAAACACTTGGCCATTTCTAAGCATTAAAACAAATATAAATACACCCAGAAAACCAACGACAAAGTGCAACGAAAACAGACTCACACATACGCATGCATTTCTTTCGTAGTAAATCTTCATTCGTTTGAAACCTTTCGAAACTTGTGCACCGCGCATTTATGTGTGCGTGCGTGAGCGTAGTCCCCCACTGACCTTCTGCGAGTATTTATTTCGTGGTATTAATATGCACAAGCGACCTTGCCAAGGTGACATACAACACACAACCCGTTTTAAGTAGCACAACATATTTAACGTAACGCCGTGATCAGATTGCATTCGATTTCCTCGTTTCCAATGCTATAGTTCCAGTAATGATAGTAATGAAGGATTGTTAAGATTTATCTTGGGTTAAGATCGGAATCGACCTAGATACAGGTAATAACATGGTTCTGTATGACTTGGTTAAAATTAAGTGTAGATAAGAGAATTACTAAGAAAAGTCTAATTTGGGACGGAAGATCAGGCGTGCAAGAGTGATAGAGAAAGATTACCAAGCAAAGGAGTAAATAAGACAAAAGTATTTTCGAAGCCAAATTGTGGGAACAGCAAGTAAACGCACAGTATAAACAATTCGCCAGCTGTGACTTGCATTCGGCTACCTGACTACTGTACTACTTGTTTCCGATGGAAGAACAGAACAATGGGCATACTCGCCTCCACACGCTATTATCTTTCGAAAAAATTGCACTTGGGTATTATAATACGAACGTAACTCGAAGGTTATTTTATTTACATCATTTAAAATGCGCTAAATTATTATTTGCAGCAAAAAATCATTATCTATTGTTACTAATGCAGAAATATATTTTGTCTGAAGTTCGTCTGTTGATTCTGGTGAATATTTTGTTTCTATAGGTAGTAATTGTGACATAAAATGTTTTATTAAGCCTTCCTCATTACAAAAATATTTTCAGCATTATTGAACTTGTATGTTAGACCTGGTCAGAAACCTAAGAACCCTGTCTCCACATCTTTACTTTAAAGCATACAAAGGAGCATCATCAAACCATATAGTTATAGTGTCTAGTTGTTCAAAAGGCCAATCCAATGATTGGAAGTGACGACACGTCTTTCCTCTTACTAACAGAGGATACCAAAGGTAATTCAAGCGAAACCTTGCTCCCGAACCTTGAATCCAGTGGGGGAGTTAATTACACCGCTGCATACGAATGCATGACTACACTAAATTGGGTCAAACACGAGATAAAGCAAGCTGTTAAGAAGATGGACGAAACGATTTGCGAGAAAGGATTTTAACGTGAAAAGTAAGTTGAAGTAATCGTGGTTTTGGAATAATAAACATAAAAAGCGCATGATTGCTTAAAATATGATTTGATAAAACATTGTAGATATTATCAATTAAGATAGATCTAATGGCGCATATGAAAGTATTACCCAAAGGTGCAAAGAAAAACATTACCATAATGAATTCAATATAAAACGTGTTTAAACGTAAGTACATTTAAAATCAACAGATAACTTGTGATCATAATACTTCATTTTTACCATATCAATAATATCAATTGAAATACTCCATAACACAAACAAGTTAATTTCAAAGTAGCTCGTATCATAACGTAATCCATATAAAACATATCGAAATCGTGATAATTTGTTCACAACCATAACATTAGTAGGCAATGAATTCTGAATAATAATTAATATAATATGTAAAACACGCAGCCATCATACTAATTTGTATAATTAGTCGGATTGATACGACGCAGGTGCGTCGGATTAGAATATTGAAAAGTTCCATTAACAATAATAATATAATTTTACTCTAAATTACTCTCATATCACAATAACAATCAGTAATATGTACAAAAAATGTGGATACAGTCTCATTAAAACTATAAACAGTAGTCGAATCGATCAATTATTACGATAAGGTTCAACAAAAAGATACCATCAAAAGCCTCAGGTGTTCAACTAGGGTGCGTATTCACTAAGGCTTTCGACGCAGTCGACCACTGACAAGGATAACATTAGCCAATAGCATTACGTTATTTTTTATCTGAGCTATCGAAGCGCGGTGATTGGTGCATTGTTTCCCCAACCATCGCTTTGCTGGTAAATAGTTTTGGAAACTGTGCCTTTAGCGAGGTGCCTGTGTGCATAGTATGTTAATTTGCAAACACCTGGCTTTACCGGTCTGGCAAAAAGATAGTGAATCAACATGGATGTGAATGTCAACATGGTAGCGATTGCACAGAGCAATCATCGCGCCAGCAGCTTTTTGTGGACACCATCAATCAGCGTGGAGCCAACTGGCTGGAATACAATTGACTATGGATTTTAACGGACGCCAATTGTTTTAGTAAAATACTCTTAGTAACGGGAGAAAATTAGTTGTTCTGTACAGAACGGGAAGTCAATTATTAGCCTGTAAATACTTATTTCCCACTGACGACCAAAAGCGTATCATTTCAGTGAAGATATCAGTACCTACAGAAAAATACGTCCCCTATGAAATTCTTTATAGTCTAAGTTTGTGGAAGCATTAAACCCGTTCAGGTAATCTAAGCGAGGTGACTTTTGTTAACGAAGGAAAACCACAAGAAACAACTAGTGATCAAGTTAAACTAAAGTAAACATTGACTTTTTGTCGAGATCAGAATAATAAGGAGATGTACAAAAGTATATTTGAAGGACGTACACTTTGAACACTTTTTTTTGTTAATTATTTAAACATATTGAATTAAAATAAACTGGATTTACATAATGTATTCACGGTCAAATCCACAAGCGTATTCTGTTACCAGCTAAAGAAACAGCTGAAACTAAAATCAAAAAAGTTTCTAACATATTTGCCAAGAATAACACAAGCAAGTTAAATCCACTAGACGAAACAAGAGACGTAAATATAGACATTATCAGAGCAAACTTGTGTAACGACGGCCATTACATAAATTACAATTCAAGCCAACATTGAGCAAGTTTAATTATAACAATTTATATAAATGATGTTTTAAAGAAATTTCGTCGAAAAACTTGAATCGCTTGGTAAACAAGAGCCGACCTCGAACCGAGATGACATTGAAATGGCCAACCTAGATTGATCTTCCTCATCTGTGGTGACAAGATGGAGTTAATGAGGCGGTGGGAAGGCGGAGATTTTATCAGGGGTCTTGTTAGACTAGACGACGTGTGGTCAAGGTGTTGCTGTCTCGGATGTTTACACGGCATGTTTACTTTAAATTGGGAATTGTTAAAGTGATATAAAGAGCAAGACCTTATGCGATACGATTTGTTTTGAAAACATTTTTGATGAAAACACTCAAACTGCCGTACTCGGAGATGTCGATTCAATGATCTTGCATACATTACATATGAAAAATCATTAGAAACTAACGCAGTACTAGTTAGTAAGTAGTAATAAATTACAGTTTACTTCACATCTATAGAAAGCGAAGAGTTATGCTACACATACAATTACCTTGTCGTTTCAAATCAGACAGGCACAAACGTCAAACGTATAATTTTCTTTTTACATATTTACTATTGAAACTCATATCAATATTTAATCACATGAGAATGCAGTATAAAAGAAGTAACTACTGTAACTCGCAGTGTTTTTGTAGCGTGACCGACCGCAGTAAAAGTGAAGTATGCGATTTTATACAAGACACTGAACAGTTATTTCCTGCCTCTGAGTTTATGTTAAAGTACTCTTTTCGTGTACTATTGAACTTGGATTTTAATAAAGAAATCTGTTTTTCGTAGGTAAAGTAACATAATATATGGACATGAATATGTAGCACTTAAGCTCAATAATTCATTCTATATACAATGGCAATAAAGCCCATTTTGCCATATGAACTGGCACATTGTTGGCAAGACCACATTTAAGAATTGCCATAGATTTGCTAATAAAAACATGACGAATACCTCATTCGTCTAATCTAATACATTCTTGAAACAATAATAAATATTAAACTCAATAATTCAGAATAAAACAAAAATTCATTGAATGAAAATCACATTCAGTATTTTGGACCAAGAGCCCGCGAACCCCAGACCTTCGTTATTTTATAAAAGCTGAAAGTTTGTCAGCGCATGCTCCCACACACAGGTAAGAACGATGGACTATTATGAAGTTTGGGTTATAGTGGCTTTGGCAGGTATACGGTACTAAATGTCAATGGTCGAAAACACCAAGATGGCCATCGATTTCGATATCACCGTCAAAGGGTGGCTTGTACAACTCCTCAAGAGCTTTCAAATGACATAGGTCATGTCACTGTTGAGCATTAGGATCAGCGTCCATGGCATAGGCCAACTCCAATCTTCGGTGGTCGAAAACACCAAGTTGGCCGTCGATTTCGATGTCACCGTCAAAGGGTGACTTGTACAACTTGTCAAGAGCTTTCAAATGACATAGGTCATGTCACTTAGGATCAACGTCCATAGCATAGGTCAACTCCAATCTTCAATGGTCGAAAACACCAAGTTGGCCGTCGATTTCGATATCACCGTCAAAGGGTGACTTGTACAACTTGTCAAGAGCTTTCAAATGATATAGGTCATGTCACTGTTGAGCATTAGGATCAGCGTCCATAGCATAGGTCAACTCCAATCTTCAATGGTCGAAAACACCAAGTTGGCCGTCGATTTCGATATCACCGTCAAAGGGTGACTTGTACAACTCTTCAAGAGCTTTCAAATGACATATGTCATGTCACAAATCACACTTAATTATTTGATGAATTTAGATCGGTATTTTACACACCTTTAGTACCGTTTATCTGCCAAAGCCACTATAACCCAAACTTCATAATAGTCCATCGTTCTTACCTGTGTGTGGGAGCATGCGCTGACAAACTTTCAGCTTTTATAAAATGACGAAAGTCTGGGGTTCACGGGCTCTAGGTCTATTTGTAGGCAAAGAATATAAAGAAAATACATTTATGAGTAGAAATATGAAGGAGACAAATCGAAAACTCTGTCTGGCACTCGTCGAGTTATCATTGTAGTAACAGCAAAAATGTCTGCGAACTCTTTGTATATAAAACTTGGAATATCCAAGTCTTTCGACGTAAAATGCACCTGTTTTATTCAAATACCAAGTCTCGGTTGGGGTTTAGAATACGTTCGGTTTAAGTTGTAGCTATTGGATTATAAATATCGGATCGGGCAGCATTGGCCGTCTGTCCGGCGCTGAAATAAGTTACGCAAAAATATATGTATAGAAAATGATGGAGCAAAATTTTTGAATAGAATAGTATGTGAGTACAGTAGATAGATATCCTGTCAGTATTTAAAATAGATTGATAAGATATTTTAAGACAGTTACAAATAGCTATGTTATTTCGGTACAAAATGTCTATTAAAGTAACTAAAATATTAGACATATGAGCTTATTATCTGTCAGATTATCTACTAGATGAATATGAAGCTACACACACAAACTTATAAAAGTAAAGTATTAAAGCCTATGATGTCCCACTGCGAGGTAAAGGCCTCTCACCTACCGAAGATATCAGTAAAGTGAGGAGGATTAGTCATAATCATCACGCTTGCCACACAAACTTATAAAACCTTTGGTTTTTCTATATAAAAAACATGACAGTCCATCGCAGTTAACCCTTTCCAATCAACAACGAGCCTATTTCTTCACAACCCCAACAACGTGCCTCACGCCTGCATATACCCTATTGGCACACGACACAATCACATCGGCATTGGTACATGACACGTTTCGTTCACACACACACGTGGATAGGAATACACGTGATTACGATACAATACAATTACGCACATGTAGACAGCAAAGTGTTGTCATTTCAGTGGATGAAAACAAACACGAAGGTATTGACAGTCGATTGTTTTGGTTATTGGGCAGTTTCGTTCGTTATCGAGAGTATTCGAGAGTTATTTCGATAGGTCCGCTAACTGAAGTTTTCTTAGTACTTACCTATGCAAGCTTGCTGAATACTTAATATGATGAGGCACGTTAAGCCGTCGGTCCCGGTTACTTTCTACGGATAGTAGTCGTTACATGAGCCATGTCAGAGGCCTTTGGCGGCAATAACTCTGACACCAGGATTGGTCAGGTTGACCATCCACTCGATGAAGAAGAAGAATATGATGAATGAAGTAGCAGCGTGTTGTGCCCGTCCCCGTGAGAATTTTGGGATGAAAAATAACCTTCCATATTCTCTTTGAATGTGGTTATCCATTACAAAAAGAATTGTTCAAATCGGATTGGTAGTTGCTGAGATTAGAGTGTTTAAACAAACAAACAAAAAACAACTCTTGTTGCTTTAAAATATATAGTGTAGATTATTATCCCAGTTTTACCCATTTTGTATGGGTTCTAGCGAGAATACAGAAAAAAGCTTATACTTAAGTAATGTGAAGCAATGTAATGCTGATGCGAAGTAATGTAATGCTCTAATAAAATGTCTGTCGAGAACACTAAGTGAAACGTGGCTTTACGGGTTCTTGGTGGTAAATAAAACAAACACAACTTCCTGGGAGTAACATTTTTCGGCATCATATACCCGAGTCGAGTGAACCAATGAACTTTTTTAATTACGCCGAAACGGACCCGTTCCCGGGGAGATAATCCGAAACGTACCAATTTTATGCTTATAATAACCGTATTGTTTGTAACGATGTAACTGGCTACCTCTTAATTAACGGTAATGACGTTAATGTGGGCTCAACAGGGTATTCATTAGAATTGACTATTTAATTGAAAAAACAAATTTTGTGTAAAGTGTTTTTTAAATTGAAATGCGGTATTGGTTTGTGAGATCCTATTGCAAGGTAAAGGTCTAATAAATAATGTAATAGTTGTAATTATGTCGCATCGCCCCGCGGTTGTTTGTGACCGTTCCCATGGGAATTTCGAAATGAAAAATAGCCAATAACCTTCCCATTGAATGTGGCTATCTATTACAATAATAATTATTCAAATCGGCCAGATAATTCCTGAGATTAGCTTGAACATACAAACAAACAAACTTACAAATTTTACCTCTTTATAATATTAGTATAGATTACAGCTACCGATACAAACTAATCAATGTTAAGTACAAATACAATGTCAAGTGACATTACAAAAAACCCATTAGGTAAATCTTAAAGCAACTGTCAGTGTTGTCCTTTGTTTGAAAATGCACTTGAATACAAATCACTACAACAATACGTGTTTAATTTTCAAGGTGAATGCTATGGAAAGTCATCAAGGTTTAACTACTAACGCCTAGAGGTTTGGCCTGCCTTTAACTTGTTTCCTCGGCAATTTTGGTATTGTAGCCTATGGAGGCAGAAGATAGAGAAACATGGAAAGAACTCCATCGACAAGAGCCCAGCTCTTAAGGTTAAGAAGAAATCCTATGGCAACTATCCTACTCGAACTTACTCACTTACTAAGCCTATAGATATGTCGTGTGTTTACTTGCTTCGGCCCTTAAGAGGCTCTATTGAATGTTCCCATATACATATATAGGAAGTTTTACTCCCAAACTCAGACGTCGTTGCTTCCGTAGTAGAGATTTAACGAATGATTTCGACATGTAAAAGAAAAATAAAACACGAATTAGTTAAGTGTTGATTTAATGGGCATTTCTGAGTGCGGTAGTTAGTGTAACCTTATGTATGAGGCTATCATCTGCAGAAGGAGTGGAGAGGCTTTAGTTAGGCGGTCTTACAACTCACTAAAAAGGATTGGCTGCTATCTCGACCTCTGCTAACCTACTTTTTAACATTGTTTTCAACTGAAATATCAGAAATAAACGTGTTCCAACAGCTGTTTAGGTATAACAGTCTGAGATTGGTGCGAGACAAAGAAAAAATATATTTGTCAATCACAAATTCGTCGACTTTTTGCTCCGTCACGATACTTCCTACAAGCAGATCAAATCAGTAGTAGCCTTGCATCACAATCGCTACAGCGCTCTCCGACTACCAATAAATTGCGCATCAGTAATTGCATTTTTATACAACATTGACCTTTAAGCATAATTGGTCGGTATCGGAATGAATAATTCCAGGTAAGTACTTATTAATTAAGCACATGCGCGAAGGCTAGACCGGCTTCTGTGTGCTAAGTGACAAACTTAGCGTTGGCGTGTTGGTATTTGATCAATAATGTCTGGATACTCAGCCGGTAGAGAATGTAGATTTTTTAGTTTAAAATAACGTAGGGGTTAAGTAATGTGTATTGGATAGGTTTATTGTAGATTTGATTAAGTAAGTTCGTTTGGGAGGTTATCTATAGAATAACGAACGATCCCAATGTCGTAGTAAAATGTATTTTGAATGCGAAAGTTTATGAGGGATGTTTGTGACGCATTACGCAATAACTACTGAAAAGATATGGATCTAACATAACATTGATGATCTGAATAGAACATAGACTACTTCTCAATTCCACGGAAATAGGTAGGTACAACGCAAGTTTAATCGCAGGTAGGATAAACATATTAAAGTAGGTTGTTGTTGGCAACATAGTTCCTTCATTATAGTGTAGTGTTGTGATGTTACTAACCCTGATAGGCGCCGGGAAGAGCGAGGAGGCGTCTGGCTCGGCGGCATGCGCATGCATTTGATGGCGGTCGTGCGCGCGCGCTTGTCGCTCGCGCTCGCGGTCGCGCTCGCGCTCGCGGCTCGTCCACGCGCCGCCCGCGCCGCCGCCGCCCCCGCCGCCGCCGCCGCCGCCGCCCCCACCCCCGCCCCTGTCCCGGTCCCACTTCTCGAACCTGAAACAATACAATACTCATGTTATTATACCATCTTACTGTACAAACAAAACTTAACTTGATTAAAAATTGTCTTTGCTCCTAGCTTTTTCGCTGTGTTCGTGAATCATATTGAGTCTCCTGTAACCATTTAACATTAAAAACATCCCTAGAGAGTATTACAACGCTAGTGACATAAACCTGACACCATACTTGAGAACATTACTGTAGAACCTACCAACTAAACTAGACTAAATAGCAATTCAAGAATGATTCTTCCAACCAACAACAGTTATCATAAAGTACCTCTGTTCTACATATCCAGACGGCACACAAACGTATCACGTGTACTTAATCAAGGTAAATATTTCTACAATAGTACATTAGTCCTTGTACCTATCTAAACGAGCCCCGACCTAGACCAAAGGTGACCTTGTCTATGGAATGTTAAACACAGACTCACGTCTCACACACAGTAAATCGAGTGTGTCATTCATTACACATTAAAACTTCCAACATTCGTTTCAAACGTAACACGAAACAAGTAAACAGTGGCAGAGGCAACAAACATCATTTAACGAATTGCCCAAATGGTAATTAGTTCGACGTAAACACTTTATAAATAAACTGGTTTACACATAGTTATTCATATTAATATTGCAAATGCGAATGTTTATATGTCTGTCGGTTATCACGGTTGAACTACTGAACGAATTTTTTCGGACATAGGTTTAGACATAATCGTCGGGAAATAAAAGTAGTTTACTTGCTTTATAAACTTTCTACCGCGAAAAACCCATGAAAAACCAGGTACGTTTACTATGTAGACATATCTATACTAATATTATAAAGCTGAAGAGTTTGTTTTGTTTGTTTGTTTGTTTGTTTGTTTGTTTGTTTGTTTGTTTAAACGCGCTAATCTCAGAAACTACTGAACCGATTTGAATAATTCTTTCACTGTTAGATAGTCTATTTATCGAGGAAGGCTATAGGCTACATTTTATCCCGAAATTCCCACGGGAACGGGCACAACGCGGGTAAAACCGCGGGGCGCTGCTAGTGCAATATACAACTTTGAATTATGTACCTATTATCAGTAACGTTTTATCCAAAAATTCCCACGGGATATCTTGATTAACTGAAAGATAGTCTTATTTGTAAATATCAAATCATTAATTTATATAAGACACTGTTAATTAGACCCATACTAATCTCTGATCTTGTATTATGGCATCTAACTAACTGATACTGATGCATATCAAATTAAGTTTACCATACTCGCGAATTAGTCATTCGAATGGAAAAGTGAGTTAATATTGTGTGTCCCTTTCATCCTCAGCCATTACGCATCTCATCTCTTATGAGTCATCGATAGCTTCCATACATACATAGCTACTTAGTTGAGAAGACTGGAGAGTTTTGCATAAAGATAATCTTGTAATTGATGATTTCATAGCGTGAGTCACAGGAAAATCTAGACCAAGCCAAAGTGGATAGATATTTACATAACTTTGTTTGCTTCACTTACTAGTTACTACTAGTTTACGGAAAAGGGATAGACCGAGTTAAATCAAATTAGGTCCAGGAATAACTCACTTATAACTTACCTGGAGTAACATGGGCTACTTTCTATTTAGGTATCGAGTATTTATACGTCAACCAAGCAAAAGCAAAGAAGATAAAACTAATTAACAAATCATTAAGGCCACGCCAAATATTCTGGTTACACTTCCCACATTCGAACAATACCAACGAATCGTTGTATCGTTTTTAAACGCTGCATAATTATGTCTAATCAGGTACGTAACAATAGCAGGTAACAGTCCATTCATTGGATGTGTGAACGTTCGTAATTGACGCCGCGGGCCGCAGAGTACCCGCGGTACGTGCGGTAATAAATCTCTATCAGCTGACATTGGAACCGCGGTGAAAGTGGAATTGTTCGCGGATCGAGCAAAAACTAAAGATGTTGAACCGCCTCGTGTTTCATTCGCGTGATATTGCTTCAACAGATCCAGGGAATTCATTTCTAGGCTTCACGGTATTGAGTTTAATATTGTACGGTCTTGTTTAAGGTGAACTTTGCTAAGAAAAACGTTCTTTAACACAACAACTACGTTCCATATAAAATCAAATTACATAAATAGAGCCATCATCACATGAAACCATCTCCGACGGCAGTTAAGAGAGCATAAAACACAATTTCAACCAAATAATGACGTAACGTTCGTGGAACGAGTCGCCTCGACCTGATTCTTTGACATTATCGCGGTTTTAATTCATAACAATACTGGCAATATATGCGTCAATAACAATTACTCGTGTAATTATAACAGAATGGGTCTGTCTGCCCTTTTATTAGCGGAGTGTCGAGATCATTCGTCAACCCAGTCGTAAGTCATAAAGACTGGGAACTGGTTTTAAAAGCCCGTGATCCATTATCATGATATACCGATGTTATTGGGTGTCGGCAATAAAGATGTCTTGTGATGAGTTTTATACGATCGGTCGGTAAAGATTTGATTAACCATGGAAGTAGGCCGGGAAGTGACACCGGTAATTACCATGAAAAACTAGATTTTTTAAGTAGTTTAGTTTGGTAGAACAACCCTAGTGTCAGTTTTTAGGCTCGCTATGGTAACTATAATGTCGATTAGGGGAAACTTGATTGGATCGTGTTTTTTTTTCAGTTTAAGAGTTTGCTACAACATTGTTCCGTTTGCTTCCCAAATATAAATAAATCTGTGATAGCATTGGAAGAGAAAGACTGCAAGTCAAAGATAAAACAAATTATAAACCTATAATCAATTTAAAAGTGTGTTCTTCAATTTATAACGTAGTCCCGCTAAGCAATATAAAAACATGGAAAAACCTAATCGCGAGTTGAAACAAGAAAGCAATTGTAAGCTAATAATACGTGTTTTAACAACAAATATAGATTGGAATTTCCACAACTAAGATGGCAGCGATTTACTTCGTCGCAAACACAATTACGGGCCCATCGATTGTTTCCGAAGTTATGATTGTGTTTATGAACGGAATATTTTTATGTCGCTGGCGTTTATTTATTAAAATTTAATCCACACTGTGAAACACTATTTCCATTGACTTCAGGAATTTATGTTTATTTCAATCGACTATAGAGTGTTGGTCTTTATTTCATTATTCAACATTATTTCATGAAGGTTAGTGCTCAGCGTATTGTATTGCATTTCCGTTTATTTTATTTATCTTTTTTTAATGTTCATTTGTTTACTAAAATACCGAATTTATAGTCACAATGTGTGCTTTTGTGGATATATATATATAAATGAGAAGCATAAACGTTTCTCTACCAGAGAAAAATTGCGTTTTTAGCGCGACATGATTCAATTAATTTTCATACACATAACACGTTATAGAAGGAAGATAAGTGTTAACTTACACCAACTTCTTAAACACATTAACGTCCACAAACTTACACTTGGTAAATACTTAAAAACATAATCTAAGTTAGGCATTAAACCTGAACTGGGAACCGAAGTAAACGAATCAAAAACACAAGTTGCTTTGGCAATTCTAACTTTTATTTTATCTAACTTCAGCGTTTACGAGTGTGTTCGTCTTTAGTGGAATATAAATAAACATGCTCAGTATTACAAGGTTCCACAACGGATACATTTTAACATTTACATAGAACTATGTACCAGTAAATTGTTGTATAAAAACTATTGACTGGTAAAAGGTTGTAGACTACTGGAAAGAGCGAAAAGTTACTTAAATAATGAATATTACAATGATTTGCATGAAATGTGAACAATTAATAGACGAAATAGTAACCTAATCGAAAGCTATTTTTCCAGGAATTATTAACAATGGGTAATGAAATACAGTCCTACACAGAAGTATTCAACTAAGTAGAACTTTACAATATGAATCATCGCTATACAGAACAGTTAACGTCGACACATCGCTAAATATATCTCATTCAATAAATTGCTATTGACAAATCGAACAATTAATAACAGCTTTCTCTATAATTTATTAATTGATTAATCACACAATCAATTATACTTAAAGACAAGTTGTAGCTACTTTATCTATTTTTATTAAGTCATTTTATGAAACCACATATTATAAGAGAAAGGGGAATTCCGTATAAAGGTCTCCACCCATTACACCGTATCATACCATGACCGTGTCAGGCAAAAAAGTATTCTTTGTATTGAAAAGTATGAGACACTAGACCGTTCCGTCACCAACCAACAACGTCGACTATTCTCACCTAATATTTTGCCGGTGCTGAAACGTTCATAGCACGGTCATGGTATGATACGGTGTAATGGGTAGAAAACTTAACTCAAATAAATCATGCAACTTCTTTAAAACTAATATGAAAATTGCACAATATCGTCGGGGGAAGTTTCTCTGAATATATGCACAACAAATGACAAATTCCTTTGACCTTATTGCGTTAGCCAAGAGATAAAAATTTCGCAATTTATAGCCTTATCGTGTTTTATAAAAGCATTCTCGTTATGTGGGCATTATAATATAATATATTACCCGGACAAATTCACACACGGTTAATTAGACCCAAACTAACTCTAGGCTTGTATTATTTAATCTAACTAACAAAAGCTTATTTGTAAAATATCTCTATTACTATACGAATCTTTGTTCTGATTGGCTGACTATAATAAAAGGTTAAACCGCTGAACATAGTGACTTAAAACAGCTCATATACTCTTGTCTTATTATATAATCAATTTTAAACAGAAAAGATACGGATACAGTCTTTTTTACAGTAATGAACATTTATCAGATAAGCCTTTAGGCTGTGTCAGACAATCAACAACAGGTTTAACACCTACATACACAATTTAATCAACAACATTGGGTTTTAAGAATAAGAGAAGAATTTGGAATAATTGGAGAGTGTCGGTTATACAACGTATTAACAATAATATAACAAGTTGAATCATTATAAATACTCTTCACGTAGAACACAAGAACGAAGTAATAGGGTAAAAACTTCACCCTCCTTTTAAAAGTCATCGCAGTTGGGTAAAACGTAGCGCTATCTTGAAATGGTAGTAGTGATTACACAGGTATTGTAAACCTCTTCTTTTCTTTGAAGTCGAGAACTGTCGTTATTAAACTTGTAGGAAGAAAAATGCAAACGTATTCCAACTTCCAAGCACTTTTAGTTAGTAATTCGTGGTGTTAATGGTATAGAAAAACTGTACTTTGTTTGTTAAGTCAATTAGTTTAAGTATAAAATATCGCCAACACTTATAGTACCGATTACTGATATTCCTATTTCCTAGTATCACATTGGCTACGCTTAGTTCTTAGTATTTATGTATTCTTAGTAACATAACTAGTATCATACATAATCTTTCCATTCAAATCTCTAGGTTACAAGGTCAGTGACCCTCGCCAAACGATCGGAGGCATTTTTATCAGCGAGCGATAAGTCGTCGACTCTGTTTATTATTCAGATAACGTATCGTATAGAGACGATTTGTAATAATGCAAATTTATATCACTCATAAAGACTACTAGGAAACGAAAAGAGTCTAGATGGAACAGTTAGCGAGAAATATTCACTGATATTTTGTAAGCAGAAATGTCTGCGCCAAATAGGTTTTGTCGCGGTAACTTATAAAAAGAGTGTGGAAAAATCTGCAATAGAAACTTTCGTGGTAGGAAACGAAAAAGTTTCATTCATTTTCGCTTTTATTTTTTTGCGGATAAAGTTCGTTTTAAAATGGAGTGTTCGAGTGAATTGCGTCCTTTCATTACTGCACATGTAGATATGCAAGCGAAACTATTTTCCAATAAACGGAATTGTTATCAAGCTGCCGTAATAAAGTTAAGTGTTTTTAATTAGTGTTTTCTACAAACAAAAGCTGATAAATTGAGGTATGCTGAAAAATGGCAGTTTCAGTTTATTAATTAAACTTCACTTTAGGTCTTACTAAGAACAAAAAAGTTACTCAATTTGGATTACTAAGAAATCTCGAAGAAAAACAAAGAAAATCTAATTTTCCTCCACTCTTATCTTCCCCACTGTACTGATATCTTCAGTGAGATGAGAGGCCTTTGCCCAGCAATGGGACATTACAGGCTAATACTTCACTTTTTTAACTGCAAACTTAGAATTACCTCTCAAGTAAAAGGTCGAGTAAGATAGTGGCCAACCCCCTAAATGAGTTATTAAGACACAGAAATAAATAGTGGTTAATTCACCCCTACTCTGAGATGCCAAATGATTCCTTAGAAAAGATTGCCCCCACAGTCCCCCCCCTCAAAGGGTTCGCATTATTGTTCTTTGTTAACTAAACTAACAGTGGGCGAGTTAGGTCACGGACAAGGTAGACTAAGATCTAGACTACCTAATCGACTATTACATCATTCACTGTCGTGCTCAAAGACGTCAATAAATTAGACAAATAATTATTCGTACATTACATGTCAAAATCACTCATTAAGTCTCTACTAAGGAAGCCATTGACGTTACTGAGTACAGAATATAATAAAGTCTACCAAATTCTGAAAAAAATAAAAATTTAACACAAAAAATAAACCACAATTCAGTTAACTTAAGCATACCCAAAGATGTCTCATGCGGTTATAAAACATTTAGATCGGGCCGATAGAGCACGGTGCTATAAGATTTAGGTACCTATAAGTACAAAACCACTTCGAGGAACCGACGAATCCATAGCCGACGTAATTCCACGTATTTCCATATTTTGGACTCGTAAAATGTGTCATTAACGACCGCCAACGTATAAAAACAATTTTTGTTGGATAAAAGTTCTGGTTACTTTTTAACAGTAATTTTGTAATAGAGTTGTTCTCATTTTACGTATACTAGCACTTTTATCCTGCTTTGTACCCGATGCCGCGGGAATTTCTGGATATGGTCTATAACGGGCTATAGATTGTAGTCTACATAACTGTCGTTTTCAATGTGACTTTAGTGTCTAAAAAAATATTAAATTTTTAATGAACCAAATAGTGAAAAAAACTACGATGAATAAATATCACAATAAAAAAGGTTCTCATCAATTTTACAAATAGATTCATGATATTATGATTTAACGTACAAGACAACATTGTTACTATGAAATTAAACTTTAAAACAACATAAAAATAACTTCAAAGAATTTACACTATGAATCCATTCCAATAAACAGTCTCACGTAACATAACTCACTACTCCATAATTTAATTGTGAATATAAACATGTCGTTCAAGTCGTTAATCACTCGTCTAAAAGAAACTTAATGTTAATAAACGAGACGAGTATTTCAACATACACTAGTTAACCGAAACTTCACTTAAATACAATAAAATTTTTATAGATATTAAATAGGTACTCGAATGACCCCGTTTATACCCGCATTGTACCCGTTCCCGTGGGAATTTCGGGATGAAAAATAGTCCTTCCTTCATCTTGAAAGTGGCTATCTAACACAAAAAGAATTATTCGAATTGGATTGGTAGTTCCTGAGATTAGCGCAAAGAAACGAAAAATCAAACTTTATTATATTGTATGTATAGATTATAGATATCTTTTTATAGAAGTTTGGACCGCATTGAGTATAATGATTAGATTACTCGGTGTGGGCGTCGAAATCTGATCGAATCTTCATAATGTACTTAAGGACCACCTTCATTTAGTAAATTATGTTTTATTTACTTTATTTATAAACTTATTTGTGTAACTCTTACTTTGTGCTTGATACTGATATAGTTACAAGTTTTTTTAACCACTTATGTGTGTAATGTTACGAAAGTCTGGATCTGATGTCATACTCGGCTAGATTTACAATGTTATTATTATTTCTCGATATAACACTTATACACTACTGCCGATACAGCACACTAAATTACTTTTATCAAACTAATTACCATAATTCATATAATACAAAGCATACATTAAAACATGAATAAATACTGGACTGCAACAAAACGCAAATAATTAAATGAAAAACAATTAAAAAGAACCTTCCCTTAGCGAGAATCGAATCAGTACACCGGAATCACAATCGGCTCGGGGGCGTAATCCTAAAACGCGTCCAATTACCGTGTCGGCTCCACAGTGGAAAACGTTAATTTCAGTTTTAACATCTCTCCGAATTCAAAGTGAAGTGTTTAAGGCGCGGCTACACTTGTCAACGCCAGTGGCGAACGTTGGCGAATAATTAAACGCACATGAACATTGCGTTATGTTACATAAACAATTTACAATGATATGTTTGTAGTTGTGTAACTGGGGTTTGAAATTGGAATGTTCGCTTGGATTTTGGAACAAATTATTGTGGCTCTACAATAGCATCAAAAAGACGACAATTTTATAGGTCTACCATGAAGTAACTAAAGGCAACGCAAAGAATTTTCAGGAGCAGCGTTTCTTGATAATTGAGATAAAACGTAACAACAAAGAAACAGTCTAATTAAGAATCTTTTTTCAAGTCGCCCAACAAAGACCTGCCATTACCAGCAATTGCTTTAAGAATAAGCTAAGCATTAACAATTTGTTCTAGATTGAGTTTGAAACTGAACTGTATTCTACCTTGGCTGTCTATTTAGGGCTGAACAACTAAGGGATGGGGTGCCCTTAAAGTTGGTCCCACAGATTTCGTTCCCTTTTCTTCTTCATGAATATTGTAAGTAGCCTTCTAAAATTTATTAAACGTAATGTTCCCAGCCTTTGAACGTTAAATGTAATTTCGTAAAGGTACTCTCTTTGCAAAATATAAGCTTTTCTGGCCAAACAATACACGGACTGTTGAGAAAGTTGATTGGTTTAAATTCTTTAGTTTCTTATCTCGAACGTTAGGGAGATGTTAAGCTCGTAATTAGCTAGGTAGAATTACTCTCGGGCAAATCGTAGGTACTGTAAATAAATCTTATCTTATGTCCATATTGCATTAAGAGTTACCTCTACTGATATCTTCAGTGAGATGAGTGGCCTTTGCCCAGCAGTGGGACATTACAGGTTAATACTTACTTACTTACTATGAGTTACTACTTCAAAGATAACAACCAATTTTACACTTACATAAAATAATAAAATTATCATCACTACATATTATAAAACAAAGTCCCCGGCCGCGTCTGTCTGTTCGCGATAAACTCAAATACTACTGCACAGATTTTGACGCGGTTTTCTTTAATAGATAGAGTGATTCAAGAGGAAAGTTTATATGTATAATCATTCCCGAAATTCCCACGGGAACGGACACAACGCGGGTAAAACCGCGGGGCACTACTGTTTTAATTATATATTTTCATTTTACATAGTTTCTATATTGTAATCTACACTATTTCCCATTATTGACTTGCACTAACATAGAATGGCCAGTATCGGCTAAACAGAGTAAGAAGGTTAATACCCATATCCACTTTTAATACCATTCTATTGGATTATCCGCAGTAAAGGCTAGATAGATACATACGAAACCTAGTACATATACGGTTTTAAACAACGAGACAGTACAGTTTCGATACAGACTTTTCACTTGGCAACGTTTTATTTGAACAAGCTCGTGGTTTTTTAAACGTATTTTTTTACTAGCCGCGTACCGCGTTTTCACCTGCGTTGTGCCCGTTTCCGTGGGAATTTCGGGAATTTTTATACATATAAACCTTCATCTTGAACCACTCTATCTATTTAAAAAAAACCGCGTCAAAATCCGTTGCGTAGTTTGAAAGATTTAAGCATACATAGGGCAGACAGACAGCGGAATGGGACTTTGTTTTATACTATGTAGTGATAATAGCAAGAATAGCACTTTCAAACAAACCCTACAGCTTTATTATAGGCAAAGTTTGGTATTGATTTAGAACTAGCAGCGCCCCGCGGTTTTACCCGCGTTGTGCCCGTTCCCGTGGGAATTTCGGGAATTTTTTTACATAAAAACCTTCCTCTTGAATCACTCTACCTATTACAAAAAACCGCATCAAAATCCGTTGCGTAATTTTAAAGATTTAAGCATCCAGACAAACAGACAAACAGACGCGACTTTGTTTTATACTATGTAGTGATTCATCTCACATTAATTACATCTTCATCTATCTTTAGACTACTCGTACACAGCGCTGTCGCAATTAATACACTGATCATTTACAATTACATTGTGAGAGATGATTTGTCTAATCTAATACAACTGAAGAGTTATTTCTGTTTGTTTGTACGCGTTAATCCATTAAACTACTAGAATGATCAAAAAACATTTTGTATATACATGAAGGTTACTTTTCATTTCAAAATGGATGATATTAGGTAGGTATATGATATATCTATTTGAGCGCTACCGTGCTCGGATAACACGTTAATTTGTCGGTCCTAGTTGATGATCAATCGTCAGACCATATCGGAGGCCTTAAAGCGGGCTAAAAAATCCGATACCAGGCCTAACTAACCTACATAAGCTTTCTAATTCCAAAATTCTTACGAGAACTGGTATATTACGGGTGAAACCGCACGGGTTGCTAGTCGACATCATAAAGAGGGCAACACCCGTACTCACAACAGAGGACTAACATAATATTATACAATGGAAAACAAACAGTGTGCACGTTGTTCGTAGCTGTCTGCATCTTAAACTAATTAATATTAACGAATATTTGCATTCATACCGATATTGTTTGCTGTACAGACACGTTTCCATCTCACTTTATGCTTTGGTTAGCAATTTCTGAGATTGTGAATTTGGAATGATCTCGGTTTCTTATCAAGACATCATTTCGTAAAATCGTCTATATGTAAATAATAAGTAATTTGTCATGGTGATGCATCGTATCGTAGTAATATTGCGATATATAAGTAAGTAATTATCTGTATGTCCCACTGTTGGGCAAAGGCCTCTCATCTCACCGAAGATATCAGTACAGAGAGGAGGATTAGGCGTGATCATCACGCCTAATACTTAAAAGTAAAGTAGAGTAAAGTATGTCTCACTGCTGGGCAAAAGCCGATCTTTCTCATCTCACTGATGATATCAGTACAGTGAGAAGGATTAGGCATAATCACCACGCTTGCCAAATGCGGGTTGATGATCTCAAACCCGAGCAATGTTTAGAAAAGTAGGAAACATGTTTTCGCTCGACCTGGGACTTGAACCCCGATCTCAGTCTTGGCAGGCGAGTGCACTAGCACTAGACCAACGAGGCGTTTAAACAAAATTTTAAACTATATCGTCCTACTGGAAAGTCTCATCCAAATCTTAAAAAAAAAACAATGAAATGAATTGAATTGAATCTTATCAAGCAATAAAAAAGTTAAGTTTATAAAGCAACAGACAAGATAAATATAATCTATCCAAACATATTTTCTCTTCAATTTTCCGAACTGGCTTTGGCGCCATTAAAGCAAGGGGCGAAGCCTCGATATTAAATTCCATGTCGTCTCTCGCTTATTTATTAAAATTGGATAAATAATTACGTTCTAGAGCGTCTCACAACTTACTCTACTAGACTCTCTAGACTCTCTCTCTACTACTCTACTAGAACTATATCGAGAAACTTCCACAGAAACTTCTAGACGAAACTTACGAGTACGATTACGATACGATTCCTACGTTCTTGTTTTGGATTGGAAATTAGAACAGGAGAGCTTTATAAAGGAGTCTGGAATCCCAGGAACGAACTTGGAAGACTTATGATGAGATTTGAAATTGTTAGCTTCTAAATTATTTATTTATGTTTCTAATAAATATGATGTCCCATAACTTTGCAAAATAAAAGGGTCTTAAATATCTTAAATATTAAAGATGGTTTATTTAGTTAAACGAAGATTCACAATAGCCTCAACAGAAATATTCAAACAAAGGAATAAAATATATTATGAGATTTTCAAAGTTAAACTCAAATATAGGTACTAGAAGTATTTGATTAATTCTGTTGTAAGCTGTCCAAAAAAAAAAGTATAAGCGTGCTTACCCGACTGTTCCGTTCAGGGCGGTAACGAGGCCAGGCCTCTCATAACACATATGCATAACAGAAATATCCTTATTACACTTTTTAGCACTCAGTGTTGCTATTATTCAAAAACTGTATAACACTGAATATCAAAGAACCATTCAATCCACGCCTCTAGCGAACATTTTTCGTTTTTAAAACGTACATCAATCAATGGACACGGCGTATACTCTTAACTGGGCACAAATTCACCATTAGCTTCGGTCCGACGAATGTAAATCATTTAGATCGATCCAGATGCATTTCATAGTATATATTCATGTCATGTAGCACTTGAACGCTTCTCAGACTGCTAAATGTATTTCTTTAAGTGTCGGCAACATGGAAAAACTATTAAAACAAGAATCATTTTCGCAAATCCTTTGTATGAAGAATGAAACAATGAATGGTTAAGTGTAAACGTAAAAGCTAACAAACTCGCTCTTGTTACTGCGTATTAAGCATTTATATCCAGTGATACAAAAGCCGAAAACGTAGACAGTAAAACAAAGGGAATAACCGGGGATAATTCCAAAATAAACACGGGACACCGGAACATCGCATTTGTTCGAAGCACCGGCGCGCGCCGAACGCGACGCAAATCGCAAATGTATGATTCCATACGAGATTGCTTTCCATCAACCTTAATCACTAATTCATCAGTCCCCAAAATCCTGTTCATGGGTTTAATATCCCATATATACAGTAAACCACAATTCAGGTCGAAATTATTCAAATGGTTTCTTTACATATTATCATGTACATACTCTCTCTCTCTCTCTCTTCTCCTCACTGTACTGATATCTTCAGTGAGATGAGAGACCTTTGCCCAGTAGAGGGACATTACTGACTACTACTACTACATACTCTTATCATGGCTTTATGTAAAGCAGATGAATTTAAAGAGCTGATGATCCGTAACCATGACAACGAGGAAGTGACCAAACGTGCCAAGGGCGGGCTATAAAAGGCGGCGGGGATGCGGTAATCTTGAATTAAAAGTAACATTGATTACCGGCGACTTCCCGGGGTAGGGTCGATGATTAATTGCGCGCTCCGGATACTTTTTGCGTTATTTAGCTCGGACATGGAGTAAATAGGGATATGGCCGGTTTTTTTTTATCGCAAAGGGTCATAAGGAACCATTACTCGGGTGTTTCCCGTGTGATTGATCTGTCCTACGCTCGCCGGCCGCCCATAGGAATGCAGCGGCCGTATTATGAAGTGCCGAGAATATTTACACGGACGAGACATTGATGAAACCGTTCTATATCACGTACTGACAGCGATGTTATTAAAGTTTTTGCATTTTTTTTTATCTGAAACAACTGATACGGCGGGATTGAAAAGGTGATGGCGTGGCGACGGAAGGTGGCGAACATGTTGCCAACTATAGTTGTTATATTTCACTAGCGTCCCTCAACCATACTTGTAGTGGCATTGATGATTATAGACACGAATCTTTGTGTGTAACTATGAGTACCGTCGACTTTTCTCCGTTTCAAACGCACTATGCTATCGCTGCTTCAAAGATTTTTTTTCCAGAATTTTGACGCGAACCATGATGCACACTAAGATGTATATGTGTAATGTATATGTTTACAATTACTTACACATGACTCAGAGCCGCTCGTGTGATAAAATTTCTTTACTAGGCTAAGCGATACTCAGCTGTCGGAAATAATAGCATAATAAAATGAACTTTATACCAAACAAAGAAAACGAACTAATAAGTGGCTCTTAAAACTAATTCGATTTAATATTGAACGCCATACATTGAACTTGAATGCCTCGGACTTTTGACCCGATCTGAAATTCAAAAGAGGCACAAACAATAAAACTAACGGAACGTTTGATTTTGTACGATACACCGCAACTGATGCGGTATTATCATAAAATTCGTAACGCCTTCATTACTTATTATTATTTACTAGCAGCGCCCCGCGGTTTTACCCGCGTTGTGCCCGTTCCTGTGGGAATTTCGGGATAAAATGTAGCCTATAGCCTTCCTCGATAAATAGACTATCTAACAGTGAAAGAATTATTCAAATCGGTTCAGTAGTTTCTGAGATTAGCGCGTTTAAACAAACAAACAAACAAACAAACAAACAAACAAACAAACAAAACAAACTCTTCAGCTTTATAATATTAGTATAGATAGTGCAGGGAAAATTGTCTACCCGAGATCATATTTTTGGTCATATTTTTGACAGTAACAGACATTGTGATCACTCTTTCCTGTTTGCGCATTCGGTTAGTTAATTTCACTATATGAGGTAATGACAACGGATTTTCTGTTTTTCATTATGCTGTCCTTATCCTCATTGCATATTTATCCTTCACTGTCACAACAAATATGACTGTTTCTATTATGTACTTAAAATATATCGTATCCGTGTATACGAATTAATGAATTAACCTCTAAAAGTAGAATAATTTTCGAGTGCTATTAAAAGCTACAATTATAAAGAGATTTAACGTCGAATCAATTGTTGGAACTATCAGTCATTTTTGGAGACAAATGTTTTAATTGATTTTCTTTAGGAATATATAGGCATATATGATTTTCAGAGGTAAAGCAATAGCAGGTCGGTAGAGATTAAATAAAACAAATCTCGATTTGAATACGTAAGTCCTCCAATCTTTATGAATATCTGCCAAGGTTACGCCACCAAAATTGTTACGTCGCGCGTGTTGTACGTTTAAAATGAGTTAATTTTTATATTAGAGCCGAATGGCCGAATTCAAACTGTCCTACATCTCGTATACATTAACCTACTTTGAAGTCGAGGTCGAATAGTGAATACTTCGTCACTGGGATTAGGCAAAAACCACAAACTGAATCAATTCTGGTAAACAATATGCTGAATTTGTTGTTGATGTTTTATAAAGAGGCGCAAAAAATACTACCAAGGTTTTTCTCGAGATATTTTACCATAATCACATAATTTGTTCGTAGTGGACGATTAGATTAGCCTGTGACTTTTTCACATCTGTCTTTAGTTAAGTCCGATCCAACCCATTGTGACCCCTTGCTTTTTATGGGACCCTCAAGGAGCTTATGCCACCCCGAGAAATACAATGGCGGGTCGGTGTTCGAGACATTTTTGGTGCTTCTGGACAACAATAACAAAATCACCCCAACCAATTTGAGGTTGCATCGTGTGATTTTAGTTTTATTTTATGCTAATCCTTCACCATTAAAAGAGATCCCAAAATGCTGTAATATTATCGAAGACTTTATTAAAAAGCCGGTGGCAATAACTGAGCTCGTTCAATTGTGCCATAAACTATAAATAATGGTTTTAGACTAACAATTCCTTCTACGCCAAAAAAATCATTCACCTCCAAATCAGCGGTGAAGAATTCGAAGAAGCAAACAAAACCTTTTTTCAACAAAAGGGCACAAAAGGAACAACGGAGGAGGCATTTATATTAATTTCAGGATCTAAACGAAATGTCCAATGAAATTATCGCGAGGAATTTTAAATACTCCATTACCGCAATTCACAAGTCATTTGATGAAGTTATCAGTTTCGGCCTTGCCGCTCGTTACAGTACAGATAGCGAAATGGCAACAGCTGTGATTATTTAGAACTTACTACGTTCTTAGGTACTTGTGGAGTTATCAGATTTGAACCAATCAAACGAAGCGTTTGTAATGATTTTACTGTGCTCATTAACTGCAGTATTATGAGATGTTCAATATGCATGTTTATCTGTTTATATATGTGACAACAATGGCCGTAGGTTAATGTTTTCACCGCCTTCCAAGCCACATAGTGTAAACTGACTGTAAAGTCAATCTCGTAATTTCCACCAACAGTTATTGTTCTTTAATGAATATACAAAGCGATAACTATCATCCAGTTGAAGATAAAGACAGAAATCCTGGCTTTTGTCCAACTGAGCTACAAGTCCCATTAATGTTGTTAATTATTTGACAAGTACCTAATGAGCAAACGCTTCTGTTAAAAAATATATGTAAATTCGCGGAAATGACTAATAGCACAGTGGCGGCGCGCCGCGGCCACTTTGTGAAACATCGCGCCTTATTGTCCAAATCTTATGCAGTCTTTATCAAAACAAGAGCAATAATGTTAATAGAATAACATGATTATATAACAATCGTTTGTTTATTGAATATAGACATTAGAAAACTATGCCTGTATTGGTATTATTACCGGTCTATTCAATAAGTACCTACCGTAAATACAGATTATGTAAATAAAGTATCCTTGTGGTAAATCTTACTTATCAGTAAGTAGACAATTTATATTGATCTAGATAGATTTGTTTGTTTCCTAATTAATTGTTTGTTTGTAAACCATATTTAATGAGCGCAGTTCTGATTATATTCGTAAATCATAAATTCCCAGTTGGAGCATTCAAGTGCGTCATGCATGAGTCAACATCATGGACATTACATCCGTCGAAGCGATTATTTCTTACAAAAACCCGTGGAGTGTCCGCAACAATCCTACAATCCAACACTGCAATCCAAGTGATCAGTGGCAGTCCTCACAGATTTCACTGCGGCGATGCAACACATACGGGCGGCACGCACGCATTCCGAGTCCAGTGCGAGCCGACTCGCCTTCGCTCGCTCGCGCGAAAACCCGCCAAAAGCGAACAGTGAAGTACCCTTTATGTGGCGTTGGGAGGTGCGAGCGACAGTACACACGAGCACACGGCAGGCGAGGACGCGCGCGACTGACGGCGTCGCGAGTCGACTCGCGCCGCGAGCGAGGCGGGGCGGGTGCGACGGACGCAACGCTCGCAGGTTATCGTGAGCCGGCTACACAGATAATGATGTCAAAAGTGGATCGGACTAATGCTCTCTATTATGTTGTAAACGTTCCCAATAACCTAAGTCGGTGCTCCCGTCAAATGATGCACTGTCAGCCTCGTTTCCTTATTGTAATGAATATTATTGTAACGTTGAATGTCAAATCATCTTGCGAGATGAAGACGCCATTCTAATGCTAATGATTGTATCAATTACGTTCACTTCTTTCGGTTATTATCATATTTTTTGTTTTGTAATTCAATTATTTTTTAACAATGACTTTTAATTTGAATGTTCTTGTGCTATATGTGTTTGTAGATGGTGAGTATCCTCTTGGATATTAATAATATTAGATATATTAGTGATATTGTACGAATAATCGATAATGTTTAAAAAGCCATTGTTTGTAATAATGGCAGAATGTATGGGCAGCCACGCCTATGGTTTTGTACAAACAAAGAATATCATCGAGGAGTTGTATATCAGTCATCGAGCCGACGCGCGCCCATCGCCGCGAAAACACCGGCTGTAATTTTTATTGTCCCACGCCGTTCCCTTTGCCAAAGCAAACTGCTCCTTGATCCAAGGAGGCAAGAAGAAAAATCATTCGCGGCCCAATTCTCAGACGAAACGAATAATGTTGATATTTTGACGACCTTCCGAATGTGCACCGTATCGTGATTGTATTGGAGTGGTTAACGCATTGCTCACGTTAATGCGGACACATTTCTCGGATACAAAGCACCATTTGAAAGTGGTCTTATTCCGTTGAACGATAGAGTTCCATTCGGTGGGGTGGCGCCAACGGTTTCTGCAAATTTCCATTTATCAGTTCGTTGTGTGGCTCTATATATTTTGGTCGTATTAAGAAGCGAGCTTCGTTTGATGGATGTTTTAGTCAGTTGAGGTTTTTGCTGTGGATTCGTGAAAGAGCCGTGAGGCGGCGAGCGGAAAAGCGTGTTCTTTCCGCTCATTGAATACGCCGATAAACTGTTCGACACGTCGATGTATTAAATATAGCTTATCGGCTCGCACGTACATAATGCGCGTCTATCGACATAAAGTATTCTAATTAACGCGGTGAATATTGCTGCGTATATGGTAGCACGGGTATGGTGCAAAAATAAACATTGACACCAATTAGCACATGGTACGGGCTCGCTGGAGACCGCCGCGCTGGCGATTACATCGGGCTAGGTATTTGTATTGGCTAGTCCAATCGCACATGGATAACTAATTCGTTGTGACCCAAATTTTGTATGACAAGTGGATCGAGGTGGAGTGCGGTCGGAGTTGAGCGGAAATAGGCGAATGATCCCGAGGGAGAGCGAGGGGAAACCTTACGGCCGCGAGGGGGGCCGAGCAGGCTTGACTCGACGTGCCTCTGCAACTATTTGTTTACGCTCGTATTAATCCTTTACACATGAATTTCAATCAATACCATATGTACCTTCCTTCAATACTATCTTCCTCGACATTCACTTTGAAGTAAGAGACAATTGGAAGTTATTTTTGGAGTTGTGAAAGTTAGTGTGTAATTTGCGGAACTTTGTTCTCGGAAGTTGTGACGTTAGTGGCAAAATATGTTGCTTACGGCAGTTTTAAGAGTTGGAATTATTTGACGATGGCTAATCGGGTGTTTTATTGATACCATCTGTGATAGTGGCTATAGTAGGATATGAATAATACAGTTTCATTTCTAAGTTAACATATTATGTACTGTAACACGGCAATGTGTTTCAAATTGACCTTAGGCTTAAGAGTACCCTTTATATTATTATTCAATGTGCGTCTTGTTCCTCTTTTCCATACAATACAGTACATTACGTATAATAGTAAATATCGATTCGTTAACGCTACGTGAGACCGAGCGCGCTGTGCTCACTCGACCGGCCAAACAATTCCATGTTTTGGTATTAACAACAACAACAAAAACCAATCATTTAATGCATTTATTAAAAGAAATTCGATAACTATATGTTTTTCTGGAGTTTTCGCAATAATAATAATTAAAAAACCAATTAACTTTTTAATAGGCAATGCATAACGCCATCGCTAAGAGCTGATCGTTATATAATCGGTGAGATAACTAAATAACCTTCTAATTAGAGAAACAGCTGATGACAACAAAGAAGCAACAAACAATAAAGCAGAAACAGAACAAACCGAAGCCAGTGTAAAACGCAAACGTAATGTAAAGAAACATAACATTAATACATTAAAACCTTACAAATTACAACCGCTAAGAGTTGGTGCAATTCCGTTTAGCGCGAACGGACGGCCAGCCCGGAATCCCGGTTAAATATGCACATAAACGGCCCACAGAGGCCGGGAATTGGCAACTTGTAAAGAACGCCACCGACCAGGGACGGGCTTCTTAATGTAATTACTTGGGCAGTAAACGTACACGCAATGTTTGCACTACCCGGGATACACCACTAACAAACTAACAGTTCGTTCCGAGCCGGTTTCTTAACGAGACATTCCCAGGGACTGCTTGAATCAATACGGGGTCGCTAATTTAGTAGCCATTGTGTAGGCGAAAGGATTAGGCAGATCTCTTGTCCAAAGTGATCGATTGACTAATCACAAAAAGTTGATTAAATGACCTTTAAGTTTAATGCTCTATTGGCAATATAATAAAGCCCTGATGAAACCAAAAACTAATAATCATAATTAACTTTTTCGCCACAAATTAAACAATTAAATTGAAATAAGAAAACATTTATTCAACAAACACAATAACCCCAGAATGAAGATAACAAACCAATTTCAAATCTTACAGATTTTAATTGGAGTAGCGCAAAACGTTCTACGACCGAAATATTCAAATTAATATAACCGTACCTTATCTATTAATCTCGCAGAGATGAAAATACATAATGAAAACCTTTGGCAAGTCGGTGCTAATCCTCAGACAATACCAGTAAATGAATCGTGTATAATCGAAGCTGGCGGCGTAAAATTCGCAATATCATTAGGTGGAGGCGAGAGACGCGATGTTGGTAACATTCGTCGGGCGTTATCTGCAGCTCGTTATCTCCGGCGACGTTTTAATGAAATGTTTCCGAATGAGCCGCGCGCGCCAAGGCCCCGAACACCATGCGCTGCGCCGCCCGCCATCACAACCACTTATCTTAACCATTACACTTTATCGGTCAATACCCATCACCCATCTATTGGTTCACATCTTACTAGATCGCTTCCTTTTAATAAAGGCCTACACATGGACAAAGGACACGAAATAACGTCTCATTGTTTAGAAATATAGAACCTTACTTCACCTCTCATTGGCTTGTGATATGAAGAAACCTGTGGGACATTCGATAAGTAAGAACTAATAACATATTTTGCAATAATACTCTATGTTTCTTAACGTCTACATTTTTAGGGTTCCGTAGCCAAATGGCAAAAACGGAACCCTTATAGATTCGTCATGTCTGTCTGTCTGTCCGTCTGTCCGTCTGTCCGTCTGTCCGTCTGTCTGTCCGTATGTCACAGCCTTTTTTCTCCGAAACTATAAGAGCTATGTTGTTGAAACTTAGTGTGTAGATGTATTCTGTGAACCGCATTAATATTTTCACACTAAAATAGAAAAAAAAAAAATTTTAGGGGGGTCTCCCATACATAGAAATGAAAAAAAATTTTTTTTTTTCATCAAACCCATACGTGTGGGGTATCTATGGATAGGTCTTCAAAAATGGTATTGAGGTTTCTAATATCATTTTTTTCTAAACTGAATAGTTTGCGCGAGAGACTCTTCCAAAGTGGTAAAATGTGTGTCCCCCCCCCTGTAACTTCTAAAATAAGAGAATGATAAAACTAAAAAAAATATATGATGTACATAACAATGTAATCTAACACCGAAAATTGGTTTGAACGAGGTCTAGTTAGTAGTTTTTTTTTTACGACATAAATCGTAAACCGCAAAAAAATACTGATTATTCATTCAATAACTCAAATGTAAATAAAAAAACATTTATTTCAAGAACTTCTTTATTATGTTACTCGCTGCTACGGAACCCTTCATGGGCGAGTCCGACTCGCACTTGGCCGCTTTTTCAATACAATGCAACTCACGATATAAATAGTGTTTGTAATTCTTTATCATTCACACGGGCAGCCAACATTGGCCTCGATCGATAGTCGAGATTTATGTAACGCTTTTTATATTAAATACATAAATAATCGTACACGTGAAGTTGTCTATAGGTTTAAATATAGATAAGACAAGGACCGATAAACATGGACTTGAAGTTATTGTTGTCGTCAATTCAGCTGATACAGTAAATGCAATCAAAAGTGAGTATGAAAAGATAAGATATAGATAAGAAGAAGTAAGATAAGATAAAGAAAGATGAATACACTGATTAAATCAGGGAAGAAGAGAATGGAAAATCAACTTGAAGTATCTTGTCATTAATAGAGAAAACTAATAAAATCACTTTAGGCCAATAATTAGTCAATATTAAACGAAACAAATTGATACAAATCAAGATACAAAAGTAACAAAAAGAAGATAATTCACAAAGACTAGAAAACATTACGATTGAAACTTCTGCCAAACATCAAAACGAAGTAGAAATTATTCCAAACCCAGATACTATTGAACGCAACTCAACACCCAATTCATGATTCAAAGAAAAACATGAGAATAATGATAGGTTATTAGGAAAATAAGATAAATACAACCTCTCGGATCTGGATGAACATCATACGGATATGAAAATAGACGAGGAAGTAATATAAAATCTCAGAAAGATAGTTTCAAGTAACCATTCGAATCGGAGAAGTGTTGTACTCGGAAAAATGCTACAGTAAAGTAAAGTAAACTTGGGTAGGTCAGTAGCCCTGGTGTCGGAGTTTTAGACCGCCTAAAGACCTTCGACATGGTCTAACAACTGAGACCGAAAATTTTACGTACCCTCCGAAGCATGAAATGTAAATGTTAGGTACTATTTCAAAAACAAACATTTATAAGCTATTCGTAAATCACGTGGTAAAAGGCTGATTATAATAAAACACTTCATAATACAAGAATGTGTCACACAGGTTGTACCCGCATAAATATTGCAATACACGATATTGCTTTATCAGTCATTGTAACATTCTTAATTCTTATGTTGCAGCGATCATAATTTGAATTAATTATATATGAAAACTTTTCCTTGACGGCAATGACAACATAGTAGACGCTAAATGGTAATTAATGTCATGTCTCTATTACTCATAATTAAACTTAAATCAACGTATCAAATTCTCACAACTACAACTATTTATCGTCCTATATAATTTCGCTCTATAAAGTGATAAGCATACTAAGTACCTTGTCATATTCAAACCTTTACAATAACTGTCTACATGCTAAATACAATTTCCGAATTCATAATTTGACATGGTATTATAGTGCGTAGCGTGATAGCTACACAAGACTTAATAATAAATCGTACAGTACAAACTATAATAGGTACCTATAATATCAAACAGCGTTCTAGCCTCGTGTTTGCGTAAAACAACAAAACACTGTGTTAGTTAACACAAATAAATTGTTATCAACATAATGTTTGTAACTCGGATACGCTTCGAAAACGTCGCTATCGTAATGACGTCGCAACGCTAATTGCATAACAGAATAAACAGATAACCTATGAACCAATGAGCATAGAAAAAAGTAAATCAATTCGGTTAAAATTTTGACTTGTTTTTACACTATGCTTGTAGGAATTACTCGATGTTAAATATCAAATCAGTCCGACGGTCGTGCAAGTAACTATGAGACAGACATTCGCATTTACAATAGTATCAGTTTGGACTTGTTTTCAAATGTGCTATGCTGCATAGGCCTCTCTTTTTACCCTTCGCTCGCTATGCTAAGCTATATTGTAGGCCATTTGTTATTATATCTGTCTGGCTATCTCGTCTCGCCATCGCTTGTAGAATCTTGCAAGGGGCAGTTTTGTTATTAGGGTCATCAAGGTGGTAGAATGCGGTCAAATGTGTGTAATACATTTACGGATGGAAACATATCGTGCTTTCTGGGCCCACGAAAATAGTAGGGTAAATAACTATGGGAGTGTGTGTCGGTGTCAGTGGACATTACTCCCGCCAGTCTAACTCTCGCCCCTCCATACCTCCCGTTCGTCTCAAACCCGAAACGTTAGTCACAAATGTGGTAAAAAGGAAACTTGTTGCTTTATCACCGTCATCCATCCCCGAGTGCAAATTTGTTAAATTACTAATGTTACGATATAACCACTTCGCCTCCCCAAGTGAGACGCATAATCCAGAGCTGAGATTTTAGAAAAATATTTCAGACGAAATATTGCGAGGACATGAAAGTACTCAGCTCAGAAATGTTGCTTATTTTCCATTTATATGCACAACACATTCTCGTTTAAGTTGTATTAAAACAAAAATACATTTACATTTTATTATTTACTTAACATCAGCAAAACAAGAAATGTATTAATCCAATTCTAAATCATCCACCCGAAGAAAAACAGTAATCCCATAAAACAAACCTTTGGAGATAATAACAGTTATTCCAAAAACAATTCAACAACGGACCGAAAAAGCGACCCAAAAAACGAAGACAAAGGAAGCAATTCCGTATAAAGCTTACACACACATATATAACTAAGTAAGTATGCAATCGAAGCTATTCCGATGCACGGGTAGGGTGACAACGGTGAGATTTGAGCGGGGAATGTACCGCAATCGATTCTTTAGGGGCCGTTCCTTACTATAGACTACTCGAAACAGCTCAGACAGACCCCAAAGCACTGTTAAATATTTCGGTTCGATCACACAAAAATGCTTTCACAAAATGATGACGGCAATATTGGGCACAAATTGAATAGTTGGAGAACCGTCTATTATTTTTTGTTTGTTCTCTGCCTAACCGGGCACTGGCCAAGTAGAGGTTCGTGGAAGTACGGATAATTGAAATACCTGACGACATTCGGCCAGGATTGGGCGCTTCGCCCCGCAGAGACGGGACAAGGCATCTAATGCAACCATTTTGATTAAATGTCTGACGTGATTTCAAACCGTTTAGAATGTCGACTTGTATTAGTTTGCGGTAGCGAAGGATTACAAGATGGAATGTCGGGATAGTTTTGTACGATAACTTTATTTGTAGGTATAACTTTAAAGTCTTAACTCTTAAAATAATCAATTACATTGTTATTTAAGTAACTACATCTAAATATTATAACAGTAAAGTTTCCAACTTTATTTGTTTGTAGAGGCTATTCTCAGAAATTACAAACCCGATTTGAATAATTATTTTTGTAATGGATAGCCTCATTCAAGGGGAAGGTAAAATGCTATTTCTCATCCCGAAATTCCCACGGGAATGGCTACAACGCGGATAAACCTTAGGACACTGCTAGAACATATCTACATATAACTGCAATCTCTAAAGTATAAAGCAAATAATTATAAGATATTAAAAAACACAAAACCATCGCAAGTGACAAATTACTTCTTTGTAAACGTCCACACAAAGCCACCATCCAAACCTCAATCAAAAGGCGGGTAAATTAAAACAAACAAAACCAGTATTAACAATCGGTACACACACTCAAATAAAGAATCAAAAACAATAGTTTCACTGAACATTTCCCTTAACAAATCCTTTCAGAGTAATTGGCGAGCTCTTCGAGTGGAGTTGAAACTGCACGTTGAGATTGCGAGTAACAAACTACTTTATTGGTCACGAATATAAATACGGGATTTAGTCTCTGGCTAGACCACACTAATGTGGTATAGAGGTGATGATTATTTGAGAGAAGTTTACAGAGTTTCATTGAGTAATTTAGATAGAGATTATCATTCTGTATTTAAATGAAGGAGTCAATAACATATTTGAATAGATATTGACATTTACATTAAGGAATAATGTATTTAGTATTTGTCAGTAATCGTAAGTGTGACTACTCTTAATCGCTATAACAGACATAGCTGTTTCTATTCTAATATAATAAAGCTGAAGAGAAACTATCAATCCGATTTGAATAAGTTTTTTTTGTAATGGATAGCCAAATTCAACGGGAAGGTTAAAAGGCTATTTTTCACCCCTAAATTCCCACGGGATCGAACACAAGGGGAAAACCGCGGGGCGCTGCTAATCTGAAATAACCTCTAACATTATTATATGCAGCTTATCAGGAGACAAAATCGTATATTTCCCTCCGGAAATGTTGATAAAACCTCGAATGAGTCACCAGTTTGCTATCGCTCTTCAGACATTGAAACTTGAAAGCTATTTGAGACATACTAGACACTAATGAGGTAAAAAGTCTTTTATTTTCCAATCGTGACTTATGGCGACTCTTCGGTGAGGAGTTTAAGAGACGAACCAGATTTCTAATGCTGTGCGGTTTTGAGATATTACAAAGCTTTAAACAGATTTTTGATTTGAATGGTTGTATATTGTGTTCTTTTTTAGAAGCAGTAAAAAAGATTAGAGCAAGGAACTCTTGCTTACTGAAGTACTGAGTTTAGGGAGGATTGTTAAAGCCAAATATTTTCATTAAGTTTTGGTCCCTTTAGGCTTTAGAAGGCACCATTTATAATGCGTAATAACCGCAGACGGTAAACATAATCCTAAATAAAATAACATCGTTTCCTTAACCATTAAACAATTTATCAACAATTTTAACAAAACAATAGATTAATAAAAATAAACAAAGCAAAAAGAATCGCGGAAGCGTCATTCCATGAATTCATAAACATCACTTTTTTGCGGAAAACCAATGCAGCTACAAGGTCTAGGAAAACTTATTTACAAGACTTCCAAGCATCTCGGTCCGCCGGTTGCGAAATAAATATTTATACAAAAAATATATACTTAAAACTTAGACAATGAGGTATTGAATGCCAAGTACAAAATTACTTGTGTATAATTAGAGGTGGCAAAGTCAAGGCAAGGCGCCTTGCTTACATAACCATCGGCGATGAACACGAGCATTACACGCTGCCGCCACGCGACTTCTTCTGCGGATTTAGAAAGTAAACGATGTTGACGATACCAATATGAACTATACTTATAAAATATAATATAATATCGAGAAGAGTGGCGGCAATGGGGGGAAAGTTTCCCTAAGAGTGGGACTATACGGGATAACAGTAACAGTAAGTAAAGAAGGTGGTTAGTTTACATAGAAGACGAATATATTCTTTGACTTTTATCTGTACTTCCTCAATAAACTCAAACTTATACTGTTAATACAATGCTACCAACGCACTAGGGTATCCTGCAATCCCAGGAAAACCCAACGTGTTTTTCAAAGATGATGAGTTGAACTTCCCTATCTAACTTACCACTGAACTGACCTCTTATACGAACAAGCACAACACGATAAAAATAGCAAACCGATGCTAGCAAACCGATGCTAGCAAGCGATAACCTTCCGCCTTAACTACAATTAAATAATTTACGAAATACCATACGTAACAATTTTTCATTAAAATACGCCAGATTGTTCAATATTTCGGTTACGTAATAATGGCATACAAATGCTCTTTACGTGCGATTAACTTTAATAAGTTTCAAATTTGTTTTTGTATTATGTTATTAGGAAAGCATTTGGGGAGTTTCCTTGGCGGTTTCCTCTGTGCACTAATTATAATTAACAGGTACATTTATGGTGATTGTGGATCGGTACAAAAACTGAAAACGTTATGAGATTTGAGAACGATATTGAGAATGAAATATATAATATTGCAAAGATTTCAGTATGGATGTCAATTATTCTAAATTATATATGCGAAGGCTTCCCAAACTCGACAGATTCTAAAATGAGTGGTCACATACCAAATTGGCCCCATTCACAATTACCGCATTCAAAACTAACTACCTAAATGATATTGAAAACTGATATTTTTCCGTCACGTAAGTAAAATTCCTCGTTAATAAAAGAAAATATCGTTTATAAAATATACATAACTAGCAGCGCCCCGCTGTTTTACCCGCGTTGTGCCCGTTCCCGTGGGAATTTCGGGAATTTTTTATATAAAAACCTTCCTCTTGAATCACTCTACCTATTACAAAAAACCGCATCAAAATCCGTTGCGTAATTTTAAAGATTTAAGCATACAGACAAACAGAAGACAAACAGACGCGACTTTGTTTTATACGAGTACTATGTAGTGATGATGATACCTCTTTTATTAGTTTGTTCAAGTATCAATGTTGGTATAAATCTTAAACAAGGCTACACTAGAAAACAAGAATAAAGTATCCTTGAATAACAATCTCTTGAGGATTATAAATAAACGCGAAATTAGAACACAACAAGAAGTAATATTAAATAAAATAGTTACCAGAAATAAATAAGACCTGAAAACGTGAGAGATGTGTTAAAAACGGGTCCCCATCCATACAGATTCAGCGTTTGACGTAGCTTAACATTGGTGATGTAGGATGTCAAACTACGTCTCAATCAATATAGATTGACACAGAACATAGTTAGTTATTTTAATAAAGACACAAGTGCACAAACAATCGTACAAACGAACGTAACATAACTCACAGATGTCATATGACATCATCTGTTAGAAATGCGATACGTATTCGTATCAAACGTACAAATTATAAATGTTAATACATAAAATAAGATTTCTATTGTCGCGTTGTGACCACCATTTATAAATACCAGTTCTGAAATAGGTGAATGTGTATAAAAACTGTATGATTGACGTCCCAAAGGGCATCGTTACGTGTGAATCGATTCGAGTTTCAAGTCATTGTGATGTATGGAACGTGTTTGCGGACGTTAGATTCTTATTTGAAATCTTAATGCATGTTTTAGGGTTAATAATATGGTACATTAGTTCTAAAGGGGGTTTTAGGCATATACTCGTATCATCTAGCCTTGCTCACGCAGTCCCATTTAGCATTAAGTGACCTGTCATGTGTGTATCTTGTTTATACTCGTAGATAGAATAGACATAGAGGATAATTTAATTGTACTTAAAAATATCGTTATACTAACGCTTGGATCAATATATTTCGTTCATAAAGTAAACATGGGCAACAAAAAAATGATTCCACAGTTAGGCAAACAGTTCAGGCTTAATCAATTACGAAACGAAACGTTATTTGGTTATTTGGTTAACTAGCAGCGCCCCGCGGTTTTACCCGCGTTGTGCCCGTTCCCGTGGGAATTTCGGGATAAAATGTAGCCTATAGCCTTCCTCGATAAATAGACTATCTAACAGTGAAAGAATTATTCAAATCGGTTCAGTAGTTTCTGAGATTAGCGCGTTTAAACAAACAAACAAACAAACAAACAAAACAAACTCTTCAGCTTTATAATATTAGTATAGATAAACATTTTAACAACAAACGCTTAAACATTCCGAATAGTAACAGTAACAAAAATATTAATTAAAATCTTATCAATATAAAACACGAGTGTATTAAAAACAGGCAACTAGTATTTATGGACTATTATAGCTGCGTCCCGTGGTTTCACCCACCCATTCCCGCGGGAATTTCGGGATAAAATGTATCCCATGTGTTATTCTGATGTATGACCTATATTACTGTAAGGTTTCATCACAATCCGTTTAGAAGTTTTTTCGTGAAAGAGAAACAAACATACATCCATACATACATACATCCTCACAAACTTTCGCATTTATAATATTAGTAGGATCAAATATTTAATAGGAACGCGTCAACAGAAGACTATAACAAGCCAAGCGCGACCTCCGGCCAGTTTATTGTTTATTTACAGTGCATTAACATGAATACCTTATGGTGGGGTGTTGCATTCAATACACTATGTTTACGACACTTAAAAGTAGCGATAGCAGCAATAGCTAACCGATAACGTTTTAAAAGGTGCCGATAAAATCGTGATTCATAAAGTTGGATATTAAACTCGTTATGTGTTGGTTCCTGGTTTATATCTAACGTTAGTGGTGAAAATAGTTAATATTGGAACTATTTTCTTGAATCGTTACTGAAGAAGAATCAAAGCACCACTGTGTTTGTGTAACTTAACTAAAACTTTTTTTAAATTTTATCTCATTTTAAATGAACATTATTTTTTTATAAGAAATAAAGATCTTTAAACTGAACCACACATTATTTGGGCAAGCCACCTTTCAAGCAAGACAGATTAGAATAGGTAAAAAATATCTCGATCAAATCGGTAAAGTGTAGCTATCGCAGTTTGATCAGGGAAATCGCAGCGATTTAAAATAGGTATTTTATTTCCAAGCTAAAGATTTCACATCTTCAAAAAAAACTCACTACGACTTTCCCTGCTGACCGTACAATATCAAATTTATTGTAAAATTATAATTCACATAAACAACATGGTGTTTTTAATGATGATAATATTCAATAAATTCTTAAGTGCTCCAAAACAATGACAAAAAGAGTCAGTTTATTTATTACGAGGTTGAAAACTGCAATCTTAGATATATCTGCTTGTGTAATTCGTGTTTGAAATACAATTATATTCTTGTTATTGCAAAGTAACTCTGTAAAAAGTTGAATTCTACCCAACATATAATTATGAATTAATTCTTAAACGCCAAAAGTATTATCCAAAATTAACATATTCATCATAGAACAATAACTTTTTAAGCTATTGCATAGCTTCTATCGCGGGCTTTGAGCGCGGGGACCGAATCCAGAAATTCCGTAACGAAAAACCTCACGCTCCAAAACCTCACGCTCCTCAAACATTGCCTACGTATAAGCCCAGAACACAACGTTAGCATTCAGCACACTAACGCCATCTAGTGATACAAATAATAACTATGCAATAGCTTTACCGCGGCAGTCCCCGAGTGCCACACGTCTTTTTTTGTTACGGAATAAAACAGCTCTTGATTGACTGCTAACACTTTTTCTATTTCACCCTATCTCATGGGACTTTACCAATTGCTACAGTTTTAACGTGAACAAGTATTAAAAATTATTTTTTTTGTCTTATCATTCATTGTCATCTAAAGCTTCAGTTCAATAGAAAACAGAGATGATACTTTTCACTAAACTAGGAAAACTGGAAGCCAAATAAAACCTTATAAAAAGCAACAATCAAAAATATACAGTCAAATTACGTTCATAATATTTCTACTGTTCCCAACATCACTGCGACACGGTCCTAAATCGCAACAACAAGTATCTGACAACAATGTTGTCATAACACCAGCCACCTCGGGAACGGAGCTTCATTACCATAATACACTTTCATTAAAACATCGGCTCCTTTGAGTTATTCATTGATTACCTTCGCTCACTATAATCTCAAATCTCAATAATAATTTAATTAACACTCTCAGAATCATTGGGGTGATCAATTGGGGGTCGTAATGTCTGCTACTGATAAGTTAATTTTTCATATTATATATTCATATAAGTATTTTTGTATATATATGTAATTGTGTCAGTTAGTTAGATTCCATAATACAAGCCTTAGCTTAGTTTGGGCCTAATTAGACGTGTGTGAATTTGTCTAGGTGCATTTATTTAAACAATCCAATCAATTTCATATGTCCTACAATATCCTCTTCAACTGCATACGACACCACATTCGCCATTTCTTTCAATTGGTTATCAACTTATTATATGCTTCTCGGTCTTCTCTCTATCATTGCCTGAATCTCTCCTTCTACGATGATTTTAAGTCGTTTTTTATCAGAAATCCAGCCACAAGAACCTTATGGAAGGACAATATAACCATTGGCAAAATAACTTTAAAAAAATGACACTGCGGCATATTAGTTTAAATACCTAATGGAAAACTTATCAACACCTAAGTTACATAACAAAAGGCAAACTTAAGCAACTATACTGATGGCTTACTGTAAACATTTACAACTATAGGTACAGTTAATAAAAACAATTAGTGTTTATAAATTACCCCTACCTTGAATTAAAACATAATGTCCGTTTAATAAAGATCTCTGTTCGTGATAAACTCGACACAATAACAGCCGGCCATCAATACGAATTAATGACGTCACATTAACGGAGTCACAAAGTTAATGAACAACTAAATGCATTTAATAGAAATTGCGTTCTGTTGGGGTTCTAGACAGGGGCGAATTCAGGATAGTAATCTAAGTCAAAGAGAATCAATAGATGCAATCGATGTCTTCTGTAGTCAGAGATAATAATCTACGTCTTCTGTAGCCATTCCATAACTACAGGGACAATAAATATTGCAAATAGAAGACTTACTAACACCTACTACGAAAGAATGTGCACTCGGTATGTCTAAACCAATGTCTTGACCAATAACGAACCAGAGATCATAAGTAACACACAGTAATGTAGGAATGACTAAGTGACATGGGCGTCTATAAACAGCCGTCAAATACTAATGAACAATTTGTCTATTAATATCAGTTGCAACATGCTGCATTCTTGTGTGTAGTAATGTGATAATGTGATAACACCAATATATTGTCACAACAAATTGTCATAGATAATTTTAAAAAATATTTTTGATCATTTTGAAAATTTCTAGTCTAGATCAATCTTCCGTCATACCACCAATAGTCATGACCAATTAACAAAAGCTGGAGCCAACCCTGGTAAGGTATGAGGTGAAACATATTAACAAGTCGGGTCAATGTTTGCGAAGGACCATAGACTCTGAATTTCCGATGGCTGTTAATGCGGCAGTAAGCAATTTTCTAATAGAATCTAGATTATGTAGCTAATGTGACTGACCCCGCTGATAACTGACGGAGTTATGACTGAACATTGATTTTATATACTCTATTTTATCTTACTTGTTCCAAAATGTAGACCAATGTCGTCAATTCTCCTATCTCCTGCTGTCTACGTTTGTAACCGACTTCAAAAGGAGCAGGTCCTAAATATTAATTTTAATAAGAACCGACTTATGTTTTCCTAACACACATGTTCAATCATTCTATGATATATGTATCAAAAGACGAAACTATCGTGAAATATTTAGTAAAACTTTAAAGAGACCCAAAATCTTACTTCAATTACGATCACAATGAGATCAGATCATAAACTTTATTCTACTCCAATAGTAAACCAACGCAAACTAAGATAACTCTCACATTCAAAGAAACAAGGCCGGCATCAGTATCCTTACCATATTGTAGATAACATACCATCGTATGGAGATGACACACTATAGACCTAGAGCCCGTGAACCCCAGACCTTCGTTATTTTATAAAAGCTGAAAGTTTGTCAGCGCATGCTCCCACACATAGGTAAGAACGATGGACTATTATGAAGTTTGGGTTATCGTGGCTTTGGCAGATAAACAGTACTAAAGGTGTGTAAAATACCGATCTAAATTCATCAAATAATAAAGTGTGATTTGTGACATGACATATGTCATTTGAAAGCTCTTAAAGAGTTGTACAAGTCACCCTGTGACGGTGATATCGAAATCGACGGCCAACTTGGTGTTTTCGACCATTGAAGATTGGAGTTGACCTATGTTATGGACGCTGATCCTAATGCTCAACAGTGACATGACCTATATCATTTGAAAGCTCTTGACAAGTTGTACAAGTCACCCTTTGACGGTGATATCGAAATCGACGGCCAACTTGGTGTTTTCGACCATTGAAGATTGGAGTTGACCTATGCTATGGACGCTGATCCTAAGTGACATGACCTATGTCATTTGAAAGCTCTTGACAAGTTGTACAAGTCACCCTTTGACGGTGACATCGAAATCGACGGCCAACTTGGTGTTTTCGACCACCGAAGATTGGAGTTGGCCTATGCCATGGACGCTGATCCTAATGCTCAACAGTGACATGACCTATGTCATTTGAAAGCTCTTGAGGAGCTGTACAAGTCACCCTTTGACGGTGATATCGAAATCGATGGCCAACTTGGTGTTTTCGACCATTGACCTTTAGTACCGTATACCTGCCAAAGCCACGATAACCCAAACTTCATAATAGTCCATCGTTCTTACCTGGTGTTGGGAGCATGCGCTGACAAACTTTCAGCTTTTATAAAATGACGAAGGTCTGGGGTTCGCGGGCTCTTGGTCCACTATGGCCCCAGATTACAAAACAGTTACTATCAAAGGTAGGTTGAGATGTCATGCATGTGGGCCGGTCACGATTTCCGCGACATTAGAACATTGATATTAATTATTATATCATGATACCACTGTGACATGAACTATTTGTTTTAATTTATTCATGAACAGGATAAATTCCAAATAAAATTGTGTATTTTCCATTGAAGTAGGTACTAAAAATACTTTGTAAGTTTTAGACACAATTTATGTTCATATCTATATAAAAAGAATAGTGTCAGATGCCTTGTGTCCGCATATTATAAAAAGCGGCCAAGTGCGAGTCGGACTCGCCCATGAAGGGTTCCGTAGCAGCGAGTAACATAATAAAGAAGTTCTTGAAATAAATGTTTTTTTATTTACATTTGAGTTATTGAATGAATAATCAGTATTTTTTTGCGGTTTACGATTTATGTCGTAAAAAAAAACTACTAACTAGACCTCGTTCAAACCAATTTTCGGTGTTAGATTACATTGTTATGTACATCATATATTTTTTTTAGTTTTATCATTCTCTTATTTTAGAAGTTACAGGGGGGGGGACACACATTTTACCACTTTGGAAGAGTCTCTCGCGCAAACTATTCAGTTTAGAAAAAAATGATATTACAAACCTCAATACCATTTTTGAAGACCTATCCATAGATACCCACACGTATGGGTTTGATGAAAAAAAAAATATTTTTTTCATTTCTAAGTATGGGAGACCCCCCTAAAATTTTATTTTTTTTCTATTCTAGTGTGAAAATATTAATGCGGTTCACAGAATACATCTACACACTAAGTTTCAACAACATAGCTCTTATAGTTTCGGAGAAAAAAGGCTGTGACATACGGACAGACAGACGGACGGACAGACAGACAGACAGACATGACGAATCTATAAGGGTTCCGTTTTTGCCATTTGGCTACGGAACCCTAAAAAGGGCTTTTAAAAGAAAATTAATTAACTATCCCAAAATTAACATAAACACAAAAGAAATGTCATCAAAGAAAAAAGGCTATCCCATTGACAAAAATTAGAATTTCAAATAAGTAGCATAAAATCAAGGGTAACAATAAGTCCAGGTGAATAGAAAAAGAACGAAGAATTCCTTCTCACGGATACAACGGTATCGCGACGCACGCGCACTCCTAAACTAAGGTCACTGCGACATCTTCCGTCCTATTCTAACATAATGAATGTAGTGCAGTAGAGCGAGACGACTGTATGCAAATGTGTTGCTACGACAAAGCGTTTCGGATTTAAAGTGGAATCCAGTGATTGATTAGATGGATGCACCTTTTCCGATGCGCTCTTCACTTGATCATTAGTCTGTCCGTCTGTTTGGACACAATTACAATAGTTGCTCGCCTCGCTGGAAGCCGACGCAATAAATAGATCGTAAACAGACACACGCATAAATTGTCGTCAACTACAACTGGGTTATGATGTGACAATTTCGCCATGACTAAACATTAGCGGTCCATCGCCTAGATTCTATGATAAGCTAGCAATGCAAAGCGTAGCATACCAACCAAACGACTCGCATAGAAGTAAATATTTCAGCAAACATATGACGTAGTTGGATTCTTATCTATTTAAAAGCAACAATATTAATCTAAACTAAAACAATTACACATTGCAAGAACCAATTGGGACGGACGAGACCGGTAGCTCCATCTATCGTGATGCGGACACACTTCCTCGCATATTTTTTTGTTCGGTCACAATGTCTTCACGGTGCGTTGTTTCGACATCATTGTGCTCTTTAACTCCGGATGGCTCATTAATATTAATTCACGTTTCATTCCTGATTAACAATCGAGACATCGACGCGATATTATATGTCTTAATGAAAACAACATAGTTGAGTGTGTTAGAATGTCATGTGGAGTTATAAAAGCGAAGGGACGAGACAATAAAGAAATGAATGCTAAATAAATTAAACTTCATGATGCCCTGTTTACTTTCACAGTTCACGGCCGTAACGAAAGCTGTGCTCGCAGATGGTTCGCCGTCCCTTTCACTCTTCCACATTCACTAATGGCCATTGGGTCGTCTATCTCTGTTCCGCGCGTGATTTGTAGTTGTATCGTAAGAAGCTTTACATAACCGCACTAGCTACTTTACTTGTTGTGCTAGTTCGTTTATCATGATTATGATGCTATAAAATAATAATTTTATCTCGTTTACATTGCGTTGTGTACTCAGTGTGCTCCTTCGATTATATTAAATTCTGCTTACGAACTAACAATGATAATACGTAATTTTCGCATCGTTATCGGAAACGAATGACGTTCTGTGTTTGGTTGGATATTATTAAAAATAAGGTCAAACAGACCTTGAAGAGAATTACATTTAAAACAAAATTAATGAAGACACTTAAAATGCTATCAGGCTAACTTTCTCAAACACTGAGGCACAATAAATCAGAACTAAGACATTGAAATAAGATACAAAATCTTGTTATTAGTTCAGTAATCCTTTAATCCGAGTATAATATATAGTAAAGCGAACGGCCTCTTTCTTGATAAATAAGATGAATAATTTAAACTAGGCTAAGTTTTAAAAGAGTAATATCCGAAAGATACGCATTTAAGTGAAGAAGTTTTCAACAGAGCCATCAATATGAAGGACGCACAAATTGACGTTGATACGGGTCGAATAACTGATTGAAATCTGAATACAGATAATATCTGAACCTAAACAAATAAATAAATGAGACGACGCTAAACAAAAAGCTAGTTAAGATGTTAAACAGGTTTAAAGAGTACAAGTAATTAAGTAGGCCATCAGCTAGGTAATGATAGAGCTAAAGATTATAATCACTACATAGTATAAAACAAAGTCGCGTCTGTTTGTCCGTATGCTTAAATCTTTAAAATTACGCAACGGATTTTGATGCGGTTTTTAGGGTTCCGTAGCCAAATGGCAAAAACGGAACCCTTATAGATTCGTCATGTCTGTCTGTCTGTCTGTCTGTCTGTCTGTCCGTCCGTCTGTCTGTCTGTCTGTCCGTATGTCACAGCCTTTTTTCTCCGAAACTATAAGAGCTATGTTGTTGAAACTTAGTGTGTAGATGTATTCTGTGAACCGCATTAATATTTTCACACTAAAATAGAAAAAAAATAAAATTTTAGGGGGGTCTCCCATACTTAGAAATGAAAAAAATATTTTTTTTTCATCAAACCCATACGTGTGGGGTATCTATGGATAGGTCTTCAAAAATGGTATTGAGGTTTCTAATATCATTTTTTTCTAAACTGAATAGTTTGCGCGAGAGACTCTTCCAAAGTGGTAAAATGTGTGTCCCCCCCCCCCTGTAACTTCTAAAATAAGAGAATGATAAAACTAAAAAAAAATATATGATGTACATAACAATGTAATCTAACACCGAAAATTGGTTTGAACGAGGTCTAGTTAGTAGTTTTTTTTTTACGACATAAATCGTAAACCGCAAAAAAATACTGATTATTCATTCAATAACTCAAATGTAAATAAAAAAACATTTATTTCAAGAACTTCTTTATTATGTTACTCGCTGCTACGGAACCCTTCATGGGCGAGTCCGACTCGCACTTGGCCGCTTTTTTTGTAATAGGTAGAGTGATTCAAGAGGAAGGTTTTTATGTAAAAAAATTCCCGAAATTCCCACGGGAACGGGCACAACGCGGGTAAAACCGCGGGGCGCTGCTAGTTAAACATAAAGCCTTTTGCTCACAATCTCGTACAGATGATAGATTAAGCGTAACATTTTATGAAGCTGAGTTAGTACTTAAGAAGTAAAGCAAGTTCGGGTACAGGCGGCGGATGCAGAATATCCGAGGTAATCAATTACTCATCATTAGTCTCGTAAAAATCGAAAACGACTGAGCCGATTTTGGTAATGGTTACTGTTATACTGTTAAGGTTTACTGTACCAGATTCAATGCGGGTAAAACCGCGAAGCATAGCTAGTTTGTTTGTTATAGAAGTGTCGTGTCTATGTTTCAACAAACGAAGCGAATTGGTTTACTACGTCTATGGTTTCAACCTAAATTGATAACTCAAAGGAAAGCGAGGGCGGATCGCTTGAAAACATAACTAATATTTTATAGGACAACTCCAACACAGATAAAGCCATACAAACTAATAAATAAGTAATTGAAATGTTAAAACATTGGAATATAACTGTTAATTACTAGTTACGAGTGCGTACCGGATTAACAACGGATCAAGCCATAATTAACTGACTGTTGTCATATCCAATGGTACATTCAATTTGTAATAAATTATAAAATAATTAGGAATTTGGCACGAGCTGCCAGTATAATATATTCATTTGGTGTGTATTCAATATTATCGTTATAACAAGGCCAAATCTGTATTATCAAACACATATTGTAATGGTAGTAGGTATATTAAAAATATTTGTGAATGCCGCCTTCAATAGCAAGTTTTACTTATACTCGTATATAAAGGACGAAATACTTTAACTGGTTTGAATAACTTTCAGAGTAAGTTAAATTATACATTCAAAAAAATAGAAACTATACTTAACTTATAAGATTCATCATACAATAAGAACATTATTAAATAAGCAGCTAAAATCATAACTCCCAACGCCAAAGCAACTAATTGTGAAAATCGCAATTAAAATAGAAATTAGAAAACGGAGCACTTTCACGTAATTGATGCGGCCACAAGCACCTACACTGGCGCAATGGCCACAGGTAAGAAAGAGTCGACCGACCAGTGGCTAGCCAGCGCGAGAATAGGCGAGACTAATTACTAGGCAACACTATATATTAACAGAAACCAACTATATACACTGGGCAGTATGTGATTCCCAGGAACAATAACATACCCCTTCAGTCTCGTTATTAAAAAGTGATTAATTTCGAAGAGGTTAGTGGCCAACCAAATGGCATCAGAATATGAAGACAAAGATTAACGTTCTACATAATAAAAGAAATCAACTACATATACTAAGCTGTATTATATGTTAAGGGTTCCTAGGAACATACCCCTTCAGTCTGCTTGCGAATACGAGAGGTGCAATCCACTTGAAATTAAGAGATAAAAGTAAGTGGTTTACATGCTTTAAACCCTGTAATGGGAAAACTCCGTGTTAATACATTAGTAGATATACATCTGGTGATCTTCTATAGGTTAGTGGCTGACTTTAGTGAGATGTCAGAAGACCTAAAATTTTCAAATATAGTCTGACAAGTGAAACCACCGGGACAATTTATCCTGTCGTCTGAAGCTCAGTCAGTAGTAGTCCTGAGATGGGTTACTAAAATAATATGAAGTAAAAACATAATTATGTAATGAATAGAGGCCTGAAAAATTAAAGTGCAAACAACGGCAATACCTTCAACCTTATTCGACAACACAAAGAAACAAAACGTTACCACAAAACAAATATTCAACTAACCTACATTTCCTAATAACATTTTGTTCTAGTTTTGTCAAAACTTCGTACTAGTATTGAAATATGTAGAAGTTAATAAACATCGTGCACGGCATAGAAGGTGACGTGGAGTCGATAAAACAATAGAACTCATTAAGGAAAGTAAAGTAATAAATTGTGAAATCGCAAGGAGCAGACGGAGTGCGTCGACCCCCGACCAATCACGAGCCTCTAAGGTTGAAGACGTTCGACCGTTTTGTATAGAACGATCACCTAAGGGACGATGCTTTATTACAATTTGTTTAGTCCCCCTTTGAGGGTTTACAACTAAAATATCTCCCAGATTACTTCTGAATTGGTCTTTTGAAACGGTTGCGTTTTTACGAGTGTCGATGCAATTACTTTTTTGTTACCTTTTGTTTTTTAATTTACTAAATTCAATGACAAAGGTATCCATCAGACAATAGTCTCGTAATAAATTCATAAAACGAATTATAACAAAATGATAAGACAATTTGTGCCATCTAGTTACCACGCCAGCAGTTTACGAAGCTAAATTCCAGTTTTAATTAACTCCGTTGAGGTCGAGACGGGCCGCGGCGATAAGATAGAGTTCTCTGGATGATGCCACATTCCACTTACCATAATTTCGCGAACGAGTCGCCAAGGTCCTCGAGGTCATCGCATCGATGGCTCCACTTCTTGCTGCGCCATCCCATTATCAGTTATCGCACTATCAAAACACTCCACTGAACAGATAACACCGCTAGTTGACAACACATTATCGATAAAGTTTAACTAGAGTACGGCATGTCAGAACAATGACAATCTATTAGGGAAACGTATGGTTTATACCATCGGAATACGATCACCAGATAACGGATACAGAGCTGGTTATTAGTTTTATATTCGTTTCGAAAGGGTTGATGGAGCGTGACAGATATAAAAGTGTTCAATCAACTTGATCCTAGGAAATAGTATCGGTCTGTTCCCTCTATCGGTTTCGACCACATCCCGTCATAGAGTTGCGGTCACTACCATTCCCATCCAGAACATTCGTTCCAGATCCTTTCAATACAAACGCAGCGGATTCCGAAAGATAATAAAACCGATACAACATTTTGAATGATGTTAATCACTAATTCAATAACACAACCCGATATAGACACGTGATATACGATCGCCATTAATATTGGAGTCACGTTACGGTAATCACTTCCTCGATAGCAATTATCTATTCATAACCATCTGCGGTTTGGTACAAATAAAAAATCACTGCACGGACAAATTAGAATCACTAGAAATAATATAAATTAATTAGTTAATGAACAAAAAGCAATTCACTACAAGACCACCAAACTCTATCTGCCGTGGAATCCTATAGAGCAGGTAAATTTGCAATTGCCCGAACTGTCTTCGGTTCAGCTTATACTAAGAAGAAAAAATAAACAAGCAATTTTGAACCTAAACAGTAACACACAGAGCAACAACGGTATACAACCAGAAATATTTTGACAACATAATTTGGGCTTTATGACATACACGAATAAAGTCAGTAATGTTCCAACTGATTTCGTATTCAAGAGCGTGAATGTGTCGGTGATCTACAAAGAGGATGCGATAGAAAAAAAAGGTCTCGAAAAGCCAAATTGGGGTAACAAAAAGTAGAGAATCATCATCCAGGACCGAGTTGTTTCGGTTGTTATTAATAATAGCAGCAATAAAACTTAACGTTGATACGAGTCAAAATGTTTGCAAATTGGACGTTTGGCTTAAAACAATAATTAGTGAATCGCACAATACGAACCGCTAATTAAACAAATAGGAACAAAACGAGACAACACAAATTACACGATCAAAGAATTTCAAGGCAAAATTATGGTTAGAACAAAAACATTTTTCACGAAAATGCTCTTTATTTCAACAACAATTCCCACCATTCACAAATATCTTGGGCGAGTAACTCTTTTTACGGGCGAGTCGGGTCCGGCGGCACAAAAGCCTGTAATTTCGTTTTGATGAATTAGCCAAAACGACGGGATACAAATAATTGAGGACGGCCGGACATACACACGACGAGCTAAGCATTCGAGGGCGTGTTGGCCCTTCAATTTAAACGGATGTATCGAAAGATTTTGCAAATAAAATATGAATTTTCGGAACACTCGGGTCGTTGGCCGTCGGGTAGTATCGACGACCTTGGCGGCGCGAAGGGAAACGTCCTCTTGTCTACACACAAATTATAATCCCATCAAAGCTTTTTAATATTTATTATATTCATCACTTTGTTGGCTTTCTATTGTTGTCAAAGTCTTAACAAAATGTTATTGTTGAATAAAGATTATTTCATTAGTAATATTCGCGCGTTTCACAAAGCACCCTAACAAGTGATTACAATTTACCACTGCACTCAAAATCTCCCCCACTTCAGTTAAGTGGCAATAGGGTTAAAAAAAACGATATAGAGTCGCGGTTGGGTTGCAAAGGATGGCAATAGAAAGAATAACTGTAGTGGCTCATTAGTGGAACGAGCGACGCATGCCGGGAGCCCTGCAGGGCGCAGTGCGATGGGCATGGAGAGCCTTATTACCAGGACAGGTGGTTAAATCCACTCCTCATTTTGTTAATCTTAAAACAAGACACAGTAACCCTACCTTTATAATTAACTAGCCGCGCCCAGTGGTGTTACCCGCGTTGTACCCGTTCCAGCCATGTGTTATTCTGATGTATTACCTATACTACTGTAAAGTTTCATCCAAATCCGTCCGGTAGTTTTTTCGTGAAAGAGTAACAAACATACATCCATACATCACAAATTTTCGCATTTATAATATTAGTAGGATTTATGCCTATTAATTTTCACTTTAAGCAACAAAAGGTTATAATTGTAAAGAAAAGCGTAACAAGAGTTATGAGCTCTTTTGTTTTACCATTTGTGCGGTTAATGGCCCTTCAGTTTATTACTTTAATAATCTAGATTGATAGCGAGCTAGAAAAAGCTGTCATATTTTTATTGCTGCCTATTAAAGTATCATTAATTTAAGAGTTACCAAATTGGGTAGACCTAATTATTAATATTTGACAGGCGGATGATGATTAGTTAGGCATTTAAGTAAAAATAAAAGCGCAGCTAATTCTATCCCTCTTATTCATTATATAACTAAAGCACTGTTTAAAAGTATTTTGTCTCTTTTGCTCTTTGGAAAATAGCGTATGTTGGAAAGGGACAAACCATTTCATAACTAAAATGCTGTTCATAAGTGTTTATCTATAGTGAAAATGAAAAAGTTGGTTCCAATGTATCAAATGTTATGCCCAAAGGATAGCTCTAAAGATTCACCTTCGTTAAACACTTTTCGCTAAGAATAATTATTATATACCTTAAGTATTGATCCAGATTCAAATAAACTATGGACCAAACATTAATAAACACATTCAGACGACTCAACGTAATATACATGTCTAACAACCATCCGTATCTTAAACTATCGCATTTATACCTTCACTATTAACATTCCCGTGTACTATTATTAGTACAAAGTACCTACATGTATTTAGTACACAATATTACATTTACATCTGTTCACAGTAAGCACCACTTGGTATCAGGTATAACATAGTTGAGCTCAGAAGTTCAAACGGCATCGCACGAAACCTCTTGAAGGTACTAACTCGAGCTCAGTTAATTTCATATCCACAGTTTAGTAATTACTTGGCGAATATAAACTAATAGAAATTCCATCAAATTATTAGCCTAGTTATGTTCTTGAATCTCACTGAAGATATCAGTGCCGTGAGAAGGTTTGATCGTTATCATCGCCTTTGGTTATTGCCAAATCAAATCATTATGATATTTTTGATTGGTATTAAGGGACATTTAAATACGTCAGGAAAAATCTACAACTATAATGAAAGTGAAAGTTACTTGAAAGTAAAAGGCATGATTGAGTTTTATAAAATGTGGTGTATAGCTTTGATTAAGTAGTGTACAGGCACAGAGTAACAGGATACACACTACGAATACTACAGTCTTCAAATTCTCATAAGACCGGGTACACACGAACGAAAAGCTACTAAAATTCCTCACCCAAGATTTCCCTATTAAAGCGAAATATATCCATAAAATTATTACGATAAAACTATTCCATCATCCACGTTACGGCACCAACTCCATAGCCGAATAGTATCAGCTGTTTTGAGCTAAAACAAGTCCGGTGACCACCCAAACCGAACCGACTGGTTCTTGGTGACCTTCGGAAGCTTTCGATACATGATACCATTCCGCTAAACTCATGATACGAGACTTTCACTCTCGCGTAATGTTGTACCGTTAATGGAGGCAGTTGGCACTAATATGGAACTGACTATTTTCTTGAGTTTGTGATAGTTGTTGCCACGCTGTAGCGCTTGTGGCGTAGTTTGACTGAGTGATGTTAGATCATTGCGATTGTTAAGCAACGTGCAGCTCGGTCTCTTCTTAGATGGGTGGCTGAGAGTGGCATTTCTATCCGAGAGCTACCATGCTGTGGAAAGCACGTAAATTATCTGTCCGGTTGTTACATTCGATAGATCAAGTCGAAGATCTTTTGGGCCGTCTAAAATGAAACCAGGATCGGCCACTAACCTACACGAACTTACTTAGTTGTTGCCGAGAGAATGTAATGAAAGTTCTAAAAGTTCAAAAACTTTTTAAGATTGGAAAATGAGGTAGTAAAATTGATATTGGCTACATCTATACTAATATTATAAAGCTGAAGAGTTTGTTTTGTTTTGTTTGTTTGTTTGTTTGTTTGTTTGTTTGTTTAAACGCGCTAATCTCAGAAACTACTGAACCGATTTGAATAATTCTTTCACTGTTAGATAGTCTATTTATCGAGGAAGGCTATAGGCTACATTTTATCCCGAAATTCCCACGGGAACGGGCACAACGCGGGTAAAACCGCGGGGCGCTGCTACATAAACTCACGTCATACAGATATTACAAATGCGGATGTAACAGTCTGTCTGTTCCGATTCCAAGTCTTATGCTTTTTCATATCGATAAATATTGGTGTGAACATACTTAACCTACAGACATTAAAAAGCTATTTGAAAATTCCCATGGAAACCGGTATAGGTATGTGAATGTTATTTAACGTATGAAAGGACTATAAGTTTTAAGAAGTGGGCGATCGATAGTGAAATTTCTATCTGTGCGCTATTGTGCTTCGGAGGGCACTTTAAATAGACTATCCCAGTTGTTTCAATCGACCATTTCGGAGGCCTTGAGGCGGTCTAAAATCTCCGACACCAGGATTGGCCACTGAACTTACCTTAACTTGACTTACCTTTTTTTAGTTTTAGTTATTGATAACAAGGTTACCTAAATATACCTAATATCAATTAGTTATATATATTTCTTAAACCTTTCCATCCCCCCATCGGGTAAAAGCCCTCCAAACTCAAAACCTTCCAAGACTCAAAGCGACAAGATCAAAATTTAATTAACAAAAACAATTAAAGATTAAGAAGCAATAAAGTGATTACTTAACATTAATTAAAAGTTGATACAATGTGAGAACCTTTCTCGATTTCCTTTTCATCATGAGAATAAAGTCTCCAACTCGATGAGTGGCGGACTGTATAAAATGCAAATCGCATTAATATTGCTATTGAACCGAGAACTTTATTAGCATAAATGAGGCTTATATTTACGGTGGATTAGAGAGAGAGCTAACGTGTGATCTGACGCTTCACTTAATTAAATAGTATCAGAGATGAGTTACATTATTAGTCCTACAAGCTGGTACTTATTTTGTTTGGGTTGTGTCAGTCAACGTTAGAGATCGATAACTTTATTTTCTGCTGGTAAGTTCGTGTAGGTGACCAATCCTTGTGTCGGGAGAGTATATCGAAACTTGACAAATCTAATTAAGAATTAAGGCTTTTCAGCGATCACGGTAGACGGCTAAAAAGTATTATGGAAGAACCCCTTGAAGAGAAAAACATGTCTTTGTTGTCAACCATGCCAATTACATAAATCATCAAAAGAAAATTATAAAGAGGCAAAGAAAAAATGTAACGTCTCAAATATAATTGAATTTCCACGTGACAGGAGCGTGAAAGATTGTTCACATTATATATCGCGAGTTAACATTTTGAAACGGGAAATAATATTTACAAGATAAATTATGTGGAGGCAAAACATCTTTGGAATAGCTCGGATAATTTCAACATATTTATGGTACACTAACTCGCCTACTTTACTGTCTTGGTACTGCATGCTAGTGTTTGCTGGTTTCTTCTGTAGTTTGACTAAGCTGTGTTAGTTCAATGCGATAGATAAGCAACGTGCAGCTCGACCACTACTTGGATGGGTGGCCGATTATGGCATTCCTATTTCAACACTACCGTGCTTCGAAGGGCACGTTGAGCAATCAGGCCCGGTTGTTTTAATCGTCAGATCACGTCGGAAACCTATACTAAAGTTGGCCACTAATCTGCTCAAAATGAATAAATAAATACTGGTTAATCCTTGATTTCAAAAATAATAAATAGAGCGCTTTTATTCTGCATTGTGCATTGCAGATATCAGACTAACAGAGATATGTAAATAGAATTGAAAAACTGAAACGTTTATAGAAAACCGGATTTATAAAAAGCAATAGACTTCTAAAAACGGTCGGGAAGTTAGTATATATTGCCCCACATTTGGGCAAAGACCTCTCCCACTACTAAAGAGAACTCAAACTCTAAAGGCACATAAATAAGTTTTCAAACAAAAAAAAACTAAATGAGTATGCACAGCAGTCAGATCCCGTACTATCAAAATCAGATAGAAAGCATATCACTTTAACGCAAATATAAATAAATAAGCGAAAGAAAGAGTTCCAAATGAGTATCTCGATGCAATGCGAATCAACTTTCCTCCCCTATTTGTCGTCTCTCTCCCTCCCCCAGTTAAGAGGGAGAGGGCAACAATTCGCGACAGATAGAGGATTTCCAATCAAAATGTAAATGAATGCTTTACATTCATACATCTGACACTGTACACGAGGCCTATTGTTTCGTGTGATCAATGCATTGTTCTATTTTAAAAGGTTTATTTTTAAAACCTATTAACGTTTACTATTTTAATAGATTCCCACGTAACGTATAGCGAATTTTATTAAAGAGTCTCTAAGATATAAAGACGTATTTGTGTAGTCACGTTTTAATCTTTCAAGATAGTTATTAGTTTCTAATGTGGTTTTATTTCGTTAACAGCAAAACTTTACTTTGCCTAATGTTTATCATCGTCTGACATTTTCATTCAACCCTTTATCCTGCAGTGGGATAAAACAGTCACCTTGAATGTGAAAAATAACCATAAATGAAAAACAAATAATACATAAGTCCAAAGCCCAACTTCAAGCTCTTAAAACTAGCTTAAATAAATGTTTTTTTACTGAAGCAACTTACAAAACGGCAATGTATTGTCATAACAGAGGCAATTTGTCAAAGTTATTACTGTGAACTGCTTCCAACAGTAAGTTACAACCTATTTTAATGACCTCAAACAATTTTTCATTCTTATTAAGAAGTCGTTTGTAGGGCCAATGTTACTCTTACATAGGGCTCTCTTAATTGAAAATGGAATACTTGGAATAAATAGAGTTTCCTCGAAATTTTTAGACGTGAGAATTTCGGGATAAAATGTAGCTTAGTATATTATATATACTAGCAGCGCCCCGCGGTTTTACCCGCGTTGTGCCCGTTCCCGTGGGAATTTCGGGATAAAATGTAGCCTATAGCCTTCCTCGATAAATAGACTATCTAACAGTGAAAGAATTATTCAAATCGGTTCAGTAGTTTCTGAGATTAGCGCGTTTAAACAAACAAACAAACAAACAAAACAAACTCTTCAGCTTTATAATATTAGTATAGATACTACAAGGTTCCATTAAAATCAGTAAGTAAGTCCCTAAAGTAAGTTCGAGATGGTTAGTGGCCAAACCTGGTGTCGGAGTTTTAGATCGCTTTAAGACCTCCGACACGGTCTGACGATTGTAACAACCAGGACCGTCAATTTAACGTGTTGTTTGAAGCAGAGAGTAAAACCAGTAGATTTTGGCTGTTTTAAGATGGAAAATGAATCTTACTTAACATCGTCAAAGTATTGAGAATGCAATGTTAATCTTAAGTCTAGTAACATAAAGTAAATACTACTTTTACCTACTCCCCACTATACAAAGGATATTAACCATGAAACTAACTTCAGTATAACTCAAGAACCTAACAATAACATATCGCACCAGCCACCCATCAAGTGTAAAGTATACCTAACCGCATAAACCAAACCAAAATCACATCATAAAATCTATTTCAATCCATAAACTGATTCATTCAACCACCGTTCAATAAAGAAGATGATATAATTCGAGCCTTAATACGGAAAACAATAAAAGGGAACACAGCTCATAATAATTCTAAACAATTCGATGTAAATCAATGCCAAGAGTTACTGATTTAAGCTTTACACGTAGGTATGGATTTAAGATCGAGAAAGAGTGATGATAAGTCTGTACTCCTGTGAGGAGATACGCAGACACGATTAGTGTTTCCTTTATCAAGGGAATGGTGACAGATATACTGGACTAGTGAGCTAACAGAGTACTTTATGTGTCGTACGCAGAGTGGTGGCTCTGCCTTAATAGCTGGCGTAAATATTCGCGTTATTACAGTGTTTGAAATGTAAAGTTTATGGGATTTAAGATAATTTGATTGGAAGTTATAAATGGTTAGCGAGAATGAAATATAATTCTTGATAACTGTTTAGCTATATTAAGTAAGGTATAATTATAACAATGCAAAAAGGCGTCATTTTCATTTCTGCATTATACTAATTGTATAAAGACGAAGACTTTTTTCTGTTTAACAAAATGTATGGGTGCGTCCATTAAATATGGGCAAATAACGTTAGACCTATTTAACAACATTTTCACACTACCGCCATCTATCGGATTGCGGGTGGAACCATCGCGCCGAAAAGTAAATTATAAAACTGTAAGTGAAACCGTTGATTATAATTTGATAACAATTAATAGACTTTTGCATATGACATTTATAAAAAGACGCCATAATAAACACAATGAAAAATTATAATATCCATCAATCACGGCATTCGGTGGGCAATAACACAATTTATTAAACGTATTCGCAACGCTTTCCACGAGTTACGCTCGGACCGAATAAATCAGTCACCATTGAAGGACAGTGTCAATATTGAAGTGAAGCCAGTCTTGGTAACGTGGAAGAATTGAATGAGGTGTAATTTGGGTGCAAATATGGCCGTAAACGTGCGTAGATTCCAATATAATCTTTGTTATGTTATCTAACTGATGCCATCGGATACTACTACATTAATATTCAATATATCTACTATTATACACGGACACCCAGACCACATTGCCAACAACTATGTCTGCACACATTTTATTGACTCCGGGTGGTTATCGAACTCACGACATAGCAAGCGCTCTCACGTAAACCGCTGCGTCAACCGGCTAGCTCTTGCACTCATATTTTCATTTAGTCCGAGGTACGTACAACTGTTCAACACAAGTATACTCAGACTAGTCCATACCTAGTGATAGGGAGTTGGATCCTCGCCAATATCCACAACAGCTCAATGTTTAATGCATTCACGACTGTATCATTATGCCGTGCAATCGTACCGATATTATAAATGCGAAAGTTTGTGAGAATGTATGTAATGTATGTTACTCTTTCACGTAAAAAATACTCAACGGATTTGGATGTAGCTGCACAGTAATATATGTAATAGGTACATCAGAACAACACATGGGATACATTTTATCAGCAAACTAGCAGCGCCCCGCGGTTTTACCCGCGTTGTGCCCGTTCCCGTGGGAATTTCTGGTTTTTTTTTACATAAAAACCTTCCTCTTGAATCACTCTACCTATTACAAAAAACCGCATCAAAATCCGTTGCGTAATTTTAAAGATTTAAGCATACAGACAAACAAACAGACAAAAATAGCGACTTTGTTTTATACTATGTAGTGATTCAATAGAAAACGCGTACAGCGCGAGTAATGCCACGCGGCGCAGCTAGTATCGAATAATTCCTCAGCGATATCTTTAATGTGAAGTGTTGATATCTATTATTTATTTTATTGGTGTGTTGTGAACGACTGGAACTAATTTTAAATTGAGACATCTCTTCAGTCTGGTTGATTGCGGCTTGGGTGTTTCGAGTTTTATATTTAGTTTACCTATTAGTGTATAGTTACCGAATAGAAGATCTTACAGCTCTTGCTTCAATTAACTAATATTTTATCAAAACTTGAATATAGATGAAAGTTTTTTGTTTGTTTGAACTCGATTATCTCTGGAAATACCAGATGACCTTTCAACAATATTGTTGTTCATGACAGCCACATGCAAGGGGTAGATAATTGACTATTTCTCATCTTGAAATACACACGAGAAAGAGCACAACACAGGCAAAACCGCAGGGCGCTAATAGTTGCTTTAATATAATCATACTAACTTTAACTTGCTCAAACATTATCCTTAACTTTATTTAATTGATTGGCGTTATTCATAACAACTTTTTATAATATTACAACACACACAAATAACAATTTGATAAACAGTCTAACAACAAGAGAATACAAACATAATATAACCCTTATTACAATAAAAAAGAAACAAACTATATATACCTAAAACTAGTAGCGCCTCACGTCTTACCCGCGTTGTGCACTTTCCCGTGGGAAATATAGCCTTTAACATTCCCTTTGAATGTGGCTATCTATTACAAAAAGAATTATTCAAATCGGACTGCCTGAGATAACCTCAAACAAATACATTTTACCTCTTTATAATATTAGTATAGATAGAAGTATGTATAATAAAGAGTGAGCAGAAAGGCGTAAATGTATTAAACCAATTAAGCTTCGACTATCGAATGACTGGCATGATGTCACCGAATAGAAACAACAGGGTAATCTAACCAGACGACAAAACCGCAGAACTAAACATGGCATTTTATAATTATCTTACAGTTTGGTTATTATTATGCGGTACAAATGAGCTTACTGTTGCGCAAGGTAAAACGTTAGATTGACTGAAGTTTCGCCTTGTGAGAAATAGTACGGGGCCTCACTGAGATTGGTGAGGTTATGATTACTGTGATTTCGAGGATGTAATGCTATGTAATCTCCTTTTAGGTTTTTTATGATGATAGTAAAGTACAAATAAACAAAAACATTCCAGGTACAATCTCAAAAGACCGTGTTATTTAAAGTGCAGTTATTTCCCCCCTTTGTTAAACCGTAAAAAAGCACCAAAAATAGCGATCTACATTATGATATTTACAAAAGTTAATCGTGATTTATATTTACAGTCAAAATTTGTCACGAAAATACTTTCATTACTTAATGGCTAAATGAAATTAATGGGCATAAACGTTAACAATTTTCCGCGGCGAACGCGAGCGGCCGACTCGCGCTGTCAGCGGCGATATTTCAAGATAAGCTACTTCGGTGAACCGCCGCGCTTCTGTGTTCGTTCCCACACTCCACACAGACGGATCACACTCACACCACCAAACCCTCCTCAAATCATATTACAATACACCCAAACTTAGTTCTCAGTCACTCCATTTCATACGTTTTGACTACACATAAACTTTCATGTGAAACTTGTTTCAAGTGAGCCAAGTTTTAATGCCGACGTTAATGTTCGTTCCACTTTATAATTGCTAGTTATTGGACAAATTGTCTACAAAACTGCGAGTTGATTACTGTATTGTGATAAGAATACCAGGATAACATAAGTACGAGGATGCGAAACATACCTGTATCTGTAGTAAGGAGAACGATTTGAGGTTCTCGATTTGTGTGAGTGATTAAGGTACCGCGTCGGCGACCGCCTCGGCTTATGAGTTCGTAATAGCCTCCGTCTTGTTTCTGATGCCCTGGTACTTGACCTAGATCTCTCACAAGCTGACCGATATCTACTAACACTATATCTAGCGTTGTATCTCTTATTTTTCGTCTGATAACCCTTTAGGCCCATACCTAAAGCCAACGAATGTGATACTGAATAACTTAATCGAAATCAGTTTCGTTGTACGTATTTCGGATGGTCAGCGAATAATGTGCGGACGTTGGTGTTTTGATGTTATTCATGTTACAAAATAAAGTATTTTCAGCTTAATCCTAACTAATATTATAAATAAATATTAAATACGAAAGTAACTCTGTCTGTCTGTCTGTCTGTCACGCTTTCAAGCCAAAACTACTGAACCGATTTAATTGAAATTTGGTACACAATTAGTCCAGAGCCTGAGGAAGAACATAGGCTATCGCGAAAACAGCGTTGGAATGGGTTGTAAGGTTGTATGGAAGTGTGGTTATTTTTAAAACTACAGGGCGGATTTCAATGAAACCTTACAGTAATATAGGTTATACATCAGACTAACACATAGGACACATTTTATCCCGAAATTCCCGCGGGAACGGGTACAACGCGGGTAACACCGCGGGGCGCGGCTAGTGTGTACATAAAATCGAGCTGATTGATCAAGTCACTCGAGCTGGCTTCGCTTGTGAAACAATAGTCGTGCGCGCTTCTGTTTTACGACTAACTTCAGTCGAATGATAAACAGATGTTGAAACAAATTGTACATTCACGACCACCTAATTGAATATTACATTTATAATGCGATTGAATTAAGAATTGTAATCTGGAAAATTATAATACAATGAACACAGTAGTAAATCACGCAGGATAAAAAATGCCGTATTTCTTCGGTAGAGAGGTAAAGAGGTAAAAGGTAAGAGGTAAAGCGGTAAAGAGGTAGAGAGCATCTTAAATGTGTCGTATAAATAACTACAAAAGTACGTCTTAAGCTAGAATCTAGACATTTAAAGAAGTCTAAAGTAACGATTATGTATAAATCAACCTAGTAGGTAATTATATGTTCAGAGTATTGAATTTCATGGATTATGTTCGAAAACATTAGCTCAATCGCAAATTACCATAATTTATTCAAATAGTATTAAATCACAATGGGACTACCTACTGACTAGGTATATCACAGCAAATTATTTACATAAAGCGAATGATATTTACTTTATCCTCTCGTTGGTATTAAGTATATACATATGTCAAGGTTATTATAATAGAAATTTTATAATTCAAAATTGCCTTTACTTGTTTCAAAAGTTTCTACGGATGTAAGAGTAAAGTAACGTTAGCCTGTAATCTCCCACTGCTGGGCAAAGACCTCTTATAAAGATATCCGTACAGTGAGAAGGAATACGGATGTTTAAATATCCTGCAAGTTGGCTACAAAACTCCATTATTAACAAGTTATTTTTATTAGTGTAACTAATAGTATTTTGTAGATTGAACCAAGTCTTAGTACCAATTAAGTGTTATAAAATATAAAATGATCTAAGTCATAACACAAAAGTTAACGGTTAAGTTATATCATCGATTTAAATAAACTTCAAGCCAAGCCAACTAGCCTCAATTCACCGGGAGTTATTTCATGCTGTTAATTTGCTATCTAAACTGATATAAGAAAGCTGATGGGCTTTTTTATTTGTTTAAAAGTGCTCAATTTTAGAATATCAAACAAATATGGTATGTTTGTATGTTTGAACTACTGTACGAATTTGGATGAAATTTTACATAAATATAGGTTATACATCAGAATAACATATTATGAGATACATGTTATCCCTAAACTCCCGCAGGAACAGGTACAACACGGGTAACACCGCGGGACGCGTTTAGTACATACATAATAAGCATAATTTCGCATTTATCATATAAGTAGGATAATAAAAGAACTTCCTAACCCAACCTCAGTACGACACACGTAACATGCATAACACAAAGCAACATAACATAAGCTGGTAGCGACCGTAACGGTACCGCGGTGTCGCCGAGTCCGTCGCGTCGCCACGTATCGAAACCGGATGTCGGACGACGGACCTACTCGTACAGTATTGGGGCGTCTGCTTGGATTTATATTTTGCTTCTGATTTAAGTTAAAAGAACTTAAGACGAAGTATAGTTTTGGATTTCTAAATGTAGATTTTTTTAATGTTTGTGATGTTGGCATGTTTCGGTATGGGTTGTTTGCTATATACGCGAAAGTTTGTGAGGATGGATTACATGCAAAAAAGTAGAGTTGAATTTTTGTTATAGATGTGCAAATTATTGTTATATTGACATTTTTAAGTGACATTTTAACTCTGTGGTAATTGTAGTTTGATATGAAATTTAGTTAATTTTTGGACTCTTACAACGGAGAGATATAGATGACATAGGCCGGCTTCATTCCTGCAGCAGCGATATTCAAAAAGTACTTTCATCCACTCAATCCCACAATCTAACTCCACAAGGAAGACAATGACGTCTCCATACTCCACTTCAAACTGCGGAAAGCTATTAACAAACAATTACCGCACAAGCCGGTGTTACAAACTAATTATACGCTCCGAACAACTTCCGGATACAGTTCGTCAGGCGTCAATCTACGTTACCAATTGGCCGGGGCTATCGATGATGGACTCTTCCTTCCTTTCTATATAAATCTAGCACTGGATTCGTTTCAAAATTTTAAGGTTACCTTAAAAATTTGAGGAAAATGGGCCTATTACCGGAATATAATATATACAGATACCTAGCATGCTAACTGAAAAACAACGTACCATGCAGAATTTTAACTATGGACAACAGGGAAGGTTGGAAGTGTTTGAGAGAGACATTTGCTCAGCAATGCGGGTTGAGAAAAAAGTATTGAGAAGATTTTTATTGTTGTTCTGCAATATCGAACACCAGAAAGTAGTAGCAACTAACAAGATTTGATAAAAGACAGCGGGACCGGTGAAGCTAATCTGCTCAATAAAGCGCTTGCTAAATAGCTTCTATGAACACGCAGTCTATTCTTAACTTAACTATCCCTATAACTAACAAGACTAGTGTAACCGATGTAAAGTGAACAAAAATTCACTATTAACTGTTTAAACACTAGAAAAGCTAGTTTAAATGACAATTTCCTATTCAAAAATGTCCATCCATCTGGGTGTTACAGCAAGTTACTGAAAATTGAAAAATTAAGCATCGCCGAACGGGCACAAAAGCGAAATTTGGAAATTGCTTCTATTACCGATTCCCAATTTTGCGAGTGTATTCGGATCTTCATCGTAGATTTGTTGTGCGATGTGCTGTGCTTTTCTTTATCTGACTGCTACAGAAATTCGTGTGATAGAGGATTGATTCGTTTTTCACGAGAACGAACGTACGAAAGTAGTCTTTCAGCTCTAGATTTGAGCTAGGAATCAGTAGCACTACTACGGGGCGTAATCTTTACGTCTGGCAATTTTTTACCGACTTCAATTCAAAAAGGTTCTTATTAAGTCAGAACATTTTACGTCCATCACGGAACCGATAAAAGTGTTAGTACAGTTTTGATATTAGATATTAGCGATTGTTTAGCAACGTGCAGTTCGACCCCTACTAGGATATCTGGCCGATAGGGGCATTTCTATCTGAGCTATGCTTCGGAGGGAGCGTAGAACCTGACATCAGGGTTGACGACTAACTGCTCGAACTTACTTCCTTACTTTAGAATTAGCTATACCAACATTTTTGTATGATTACGCTCATGTTAACGTATGGTAAAAACACTAGTTCTATGCTAAAATCTTTGATATTACCGTGAACAAAGTAAAGATAAAATTATTGGTACAAAATAGCTGATGCATAACAATTCACAATCCTTTTAACGAGGTGTAAATTGTAATACAAGTATGTTTGTATTAATAAAACATAAGTAGAAAGCATTATATAGGTACTAAAATTAGACAGAACTTATCAGATAAACATTTTAAGACTAAGCGATAAATCTTATCGGATTTGTGTTAGATAAAGTCACCCACTCTATCTTCAAGCAAAGAAATCGGAAACGACTTATTTCGATGCAGACTTTAATTTTATATTTTTACTAGCAGCGCCCCGCGGTTTTACCCGCATTGTGCCCGTGCCCGTGGGAATATCGGGATAAAAAATAGCCTTTGACCTTCCCGTTGAATGTAGCTATCTATTACAAAAAGAATTATTCAAATCGGAAAGGTAATTCCCGAGATTAGCTCGAACATACAAACAAACAAATTTACAAATTTTACCTCTTTATAATATTACATTTTTAATTCACTTATTTTGCATGAAAAACAACTTTAATCCCATTGACATCCAAAAACGCATGTCATTTATTAATGATAACAACGATTTAATTAATAACCTTGACAACTATCGCTCTGATAATCTTATCATCAACAATGTATTTTACACGCATATTCACACGCACTGATAAAAATGCTTCGTACTCAAATTGTTTGGTTGATCACATATGCTTTTATGCATATTTATTACCAAAAAAAACTTAAAAGTCGTGTGGCCAATCCATGTATATCTAAGTTATCAATCCGTCTGAAGATCTCTAACATGCCCTAACTATTTAAACCACCGAAACCGAATTCAACGACCCCACTAGCGCTAACATAGAATACCACTATCGGCCACCCATCCAAGTGAGGCCGAACTACACATTTCTAAAGTCGCGATAAGTTCACATCGCTTATTCAAAATACGTCCAGCAATACAAAAAATAGTACCTTGTACTAGTGATAATAGAGTTCCTATTTCAGTTAGATACTTTTCCTTAACCAACTATTCAGTATTCTGTGGCACTATCTTGAATAGATATACAGTAGAGAAGATCTTAATTTGACATGTCCCCGAAAAAGGTAAAAGCAAATAAAACGGTGACATTAAAACATACGACTGTCGACTTGTGTCAGTGTGTCGCTATGTTTTAACTTGGAATAGGTTTTTGGGCATTCAAGTAGTGTCGTAGACTAGTGAAACGAATCAGAGTTTAATGTGTTAACATAAATCTAGTAGGTCTAGTACTGTTAGTAATTGGTGGTCGACAATTGTAGGCGAAATTGCGTTCGGTAAGAGAAGATATATGTATGTGGTCTTCTTCTTCATCGAGTGGATGGTCAACCTGACCAATCCTGGTGTCAGTTATTGAGCCGCCAAAGGCCTCTGACATGGCTCATGTAACGACTACTATCCGTAGAAAGTAACCGGGACCGACAGACCTAATCATATCCTAAAGCTATTTACGTCTAATAGAAGTTGACCGCACCACAAATTTCAATGCTTGTACTAACTAAGTTTATACCTTAATCGGTATAACTTAAATCTTTGTCACTAGGTTTTAGACACTTTAGGATCAAACTATGTACATTGAATTAAAAAACAGGTTTGAAATATTTGAACTCGTAATATCTGCCAATTTGTTACTTTCTCGATTCTTTGTGTTTATTTATTAACATGCCGCACTCCGCGGTTTTACCCATGTTTTTTGGAGTTTCGGGATAAAATAAATAGTTTAAATCTTCATCCAGAATGAAGCTATCCAATAAAGAGTGAATTATTCGAATCACAGGTAGTTCCGGAAATTAGCCAGAATATTCAAACAAAATTACGAATTTTAATTCTTTATAATATTAGTACCTATATAATTACATGTTGCTATTATTTTTAGTGTCTTCTTTATAGTCGAAAATATCTCTGTAAGTATATTTGACCTGGCCTGCTCATGACTACACGACCACCTATGTGTAAGTAGCTGTCTCCGCCAGACTAACTATCTCGTCGGTCACATCTACCTTAAACAGACGCAAACCTCGCAGGATTACCATCATAATATAGGTCAGTTAATTATGTAAATAACGTTTAATTATTTGGTTAGTGCATTCCTGATTAATATAATTTGTGTATAGATAGCGTATTAATTGTTTGATAGAATAACTGGATTGACGGCTATCAATGATGCGTGTGTATCAATTTGATGGACTAATTATTATGGTAATAAACAAATATTGTTGGATTGCTATAGTTTGCTCTATTCCAACTCATAAGTAATAAAATATAACACTGAACGCCAAAAGAAAGTACTACACTTTTAAAAATTGCTCCTAAACTATAGAAGTCAGAGTTTTAAAATAAAAAGCAATTTGTAGAAAATTTTAATAGCTTTCTTCAAAACTATAGTTTATTAGACCTTGAATTTATACCTGGAATCTTTTAACGTTCATTATATAAAAATAAGTAATAAAATGTCTTAATAAAATACAATACCTTTTATAAAAATAAAAGGTATAGTGGTGGGTAAGGAGTAATGAAATCAAATTTTCCACAGAAGAAATTGTCTTTCGCTGTCGAATCGGCTGTACCTTTTAGGTTGTTTATTTATAATTTTGGGCGCGCAAGAAAAACAGACGTAGATGTTTTGAAAGCAATATTCTTGATACAAATAAAGTGAGTCGTACGTTTTATTAGATATTCAAATAAATCCAAGGCACTCTTGTACTGTAACACGGTTTGCCCTAAATCTCAATTTATAAATTGGGAACGCAGATAGCTATTCGTATCAACGAGGGCCATTTTGGCGCCGACAATATTAGTAAATAGGTATTCATTATTTATAGATTTAAATAGCATTGTACAACTTTTTTGGTAAGAATTATTATAATTTGGAGGGTTTTACTTAAAGTAAACTAAGGTAAAAAGATATCATTAAATAAATACTTAGTATATTCCTCCTAACTGTACTGATATCTTCAGTGATAAGAGAGGCCTTTGCCCAGGAGTGGGATATTACAGGCTAATACACATTTACTCTTTTTAACATGCCTACAGTAAAATAACGACGATGACGAATGTGGTAAGCAAGTTAACCATTTAACAGAGTCCTGAGAGTTTCAAACGCAGTACAGTCGGGGAATTTCAACCCTAACGACCAAGTTAAGCCTTTCCAAGAAACTTGGCAGACGTTCTTGTATAGATGTAGCCGCACTCGTCTTTTTTCCGTTTAATAGCCAACTCTCGGCTCGTGAGTTCTAACAAATCCAAATCTTTGTCGTTACATCGTTTAATGGGCTAATCGGTTGATGCAACAATTGAGTTAACCGATTTCAAATTAGGAGGTTGTCAATTTGTGATTTTTATTCGTGACCCTCTATTCTTGAAGTTAAAAATTGATTTAAAAAAGGTATTTTCATAAAAAACTAATTTTTAATCGCTATTAAATCGGTTTTTCTATTTAAAAAGATATTTCATTTCACATTACCAATGCAACCCTCAAAGGCATTAATAAATCATGATAAAAATACAATACACGAACACTCAGTATTTCCAATCATAAACTGTATTTATTAACCCACTTTGAACCAAGGTCCCTTCTCCTTAGATATTTATTTTATTCAAGTACATTGCGTAGTTGCATTGCATCCTACGTTAGACATCGGGAATCTACTTCAAATAGTATATTATAAGGACTTTTTAATTCCAACAATAAAATGTTTTTTTTGCTTAACCTATTGCTGTCCCATAGGTAAGAAAAAGTCATCTAAACATCGCTTCTTCTCCTTCTTATCGAGTCAGTATAGTTATTGTTTGTCATTTACTTATTTATATCTCGACCAGATTTTGGCCACCTCTATCACACTGTTACTGGCTTTCCTTAACTCCTCCATAGTACAGGACACGGGGCAGTTAAGGCATTGTAGCAGGTGTTTCATATTCTGGATGGCGCCATCTTCACAATTTAATTTTTAAACATCGCTGAACGAATGCAAGTCAAAGTAAAATATCACTATTTCCGACGTTTTTTTAAACAAAGACTAAGCCATAATACTAAAGCTGTGAAAATTAATCGGGCCGACTTAAAGGTTAAATTCCGCATTAATAATAATCAATATGGATTGTTAACAGACTTAGATAGCCCCGACTAAATCTAGACTATTAACTGTAGACCTAAATTCAAGATTAATTACCACCCACGCGCTTCCGAAACCCTTTCATATTAATTATTAGTCTGACAACTCTGTTTGAAGATTTAGCGCCTAAAAAATATTTTGAGAACGACTGGATTAATTGGGTATTTTAATATTAATTAAACAGGTATTTTTAAACCTTTCATATTGTCGCTTAGACTAACTTAAGTTAATTTAACCTATATTAAAGCCGCGCCTCGCGGTGTTACCCCCGTTGTACCAGTACCGTGGGAATTTCGGGAATTTCTATACATATAAACCTTCCTCTTGAATCTATTACAAAAAACCGCGTCAAAATCCGTGTAGTAGTACATGAGTTTATCGCGAACAGACAGACAGACGCGGCTGGGGACTTTGTTTTATAATATGTAGTGATTAATTAAACCAGATTAATTAGACCAGAATAAGAACAGATCAGAATTTTATCAAAACATACCTCTTTCTTTGATGAACAGATTTCTTGAAATTATGATTGATGTAACGTATCTAATAAAACATCAAAGCTACAGTACTTAACTAAACGGTTCACATGCACTAAAATCGATCGTACCTACGCATAACAATATTCCTGCCAGCGATATTATTTAAATGATAGGTTACCGAGTTAATCACCGTGAATGCACTGCTATTCGGTGACAGGGGGTGGTAATAGACGGACGAAGGGGAGGGGGTGGTATGGAGTCTTCCCGTGACATGCCCACGTCATAGCTAATAGGTTATACTGGGTATTGTGTAGACAGGCTTGCTAATTCACACAGTTCATGTAAAGGCAACTTTAAACGGTCAGTTTTGCCTCTGATAGGATACAAATCCGTATTGTATACTAGCAGCGCCCCGCGGTTTTACCCGCGTTGTGCCCCTCCCCGTGGGAATTTCAATTTTTTCTTACCCCACCACTGAGGTATTTTCCTCTATAGAAGTATTTCTCTTTGGTTTGGAAACTCCGTTATAAATCACGTAAGAAAAAATAGATTGTAAGGCGATATTTCCGTATATGTATACGATTTCGATCGGGTCAAACTGTGTCAGTTCGGCTTCATACGATCGCCCTCTTCGGACCCTATTAATAAACGCGGTGTTACTAAAACACTGTTATACCTACTGTGTTTTGTCTCTTTTGCTCTTCGAAAAATTGCGTATGTCAGAAAGTGACAAACCATTTGATAGCTAAACTGGTCTTAATACCCTTCATGTATAACATGCCTTAGACTCTAGGGGCGGATTAGTGGGTTACTCAGTGGAATACCTCAATACCTGAATACCTGAACCTCTCCATAGTACTAACCACATGTTATTGTTATTATAAAGCTATCGAAAGCCAAATACCCAACATATTAGAGAGATTGTATGCTGTAGTGATTAACACAAAACGGTTACTATTTAGGGGTGCCGTTTAGATATTATAATTAATGTCGATGCGTGTTATTAGTGGGTTGGTAACGATACTGGACATACTATGATTACTTAGTAGTCTAATTGAGTGAGGTTATCGGTATATTATTACATGAACGGAACTATTCATTTAAATATTTAAATCTTTTGAAGTAAAGACAGGTTTTTAAGCAATTGCATAGCTTCTATCGCGGGCCTTGAGTGCGGGGACCGAATCCAGAATTTCCGTAACGAAAAAACCTCACACTCCAAAACCTCGCGCTCCTCAAACATTGCCTACGTATAAGCCCAGAACACAACGTTAGCGCGATGCAGACATTCAGCACACTAACGCCATCTAGTGATACAAAAAATAACTATGCAATAGCTTTACCGCGGCAGTCCCCGAGTGCCACACGTCTTTTTTGTTGGTTAGCATAGATTAGCCGGTAAAAGCAATATTGGTTAAAATATTAATTAGAATTGTATAGAATTATTTTCGTATCATATTCCGGTTTTGCCTGAAACACAGGTTCCTTCCTAGTTCAGGCTCATGTTTACTCCTGGCTAGAAATATTTATTTTTAGACTTATTAATATGTAATAGAAGTAAATTTGTATGAATTAAGATTTTATTTAGGTATTTATTTTATTTAATATGAGTTTGTTTTATTGATTTTTATTATTTTGTTTATTTCAACGCGCTAATATCAGAAACTACCAATCCGATTTAAATAATTATTTGTGTAATGGATAGCCACATTCAACAGGCATATTAAAGGTTATTTTTTATCCCGAAATTATCACGGGGACAGGCATAACGCTGCTAGTTATAAAATAAAACATCATAATATCGGTATTGGAGTAAGTCATCTTATCAAACATCTTTTAAGTATAAGATAACTAGTAAGCAAACGGTAGGTATGGATATAAACAAATGATACCTACCAATAAATAAAGCACAGTTATCAACGCATACACCTGCATTTATCTAGCATTTGACTGCGCTAAATACTAAGTTGCTTTGATAAGATTGTTCGAAGCAATACTTACTAGAAAGAAGGTATCGTTTGCAGACTTATGTTATCAATAATAGTAATTACAAAGTGAGTATTAACTAATCTCTCACTGGATTTTCAACAGATATCGTAATTGTCATGTATAATTTTGAAGAGGGATGTTATTAAATCTCAATGAAAATAAGAATTATGGAAAGAAAATAAGAATTACTATAACACAGACATCAACGAATGAATGCTCTGTCTCCGTTATCCCTAAACCTATTTTGGTGTAAACACCTTATTTGATAAAGTGAATATAATTAATGAATACTATTCATAAAACTATGGTTAAGCTAACCGCGCCCCGTGGGAATTTTGGGATAAAACGTATCCCATGTATAGTCTAGATATTACTTTAAAGTTTCATTCAAATCCGTCCAGAAGTTTTTACGTAAAAGAGTACCAAACATACACACATGCATCCCCACAAACTTTCGCATTTATAATGCTAGTAGGATGAACATTAATGTTCAATACTTTTCCTCATTTCAATAAAAATAAAATATTGATATTTAAAAAACAAAATAGGACGGAAACCCAAAAATACTTGCAATGACATACACATGTCAATGTAGATAGGGAATTAGAAACATGTGACCCATCGCGGGCATTTGTCTCATTATTTTTAGTCTCACAGCGTTACAATGGACAGGACAAAAGCCGTGGATTTATTCTCGGAGAGTGGAACAGACGGCAGTTTAATGCTCATAATATAACGCGGAATATCCACGTTAGATATTATTTGTAGCTTTGTTTATATAAATTAGCTACTACGAAGTATTCCTACCTGTTTTCTTAGTGGGGATGAAATAATGGATGTATGTCGAAATATATCGTTAAAGCGTTTTTGCTTCGTTTTTGCTCGTGCTTCGGAGGGCACGTTAAGCAGTCGGTCCCGGTTACTTTCTACGGATAGTAGTCGTTACATGAGCCATGTTCAGAGGCGTCTGACGGCTCAATAACTCTTGAAACCAGGATTGGTCAGGTTGACCATCCACTAGGTGAAGAAGAAAGCGTTTTTAAACAGGAAGGTAGATCGAATGGTCCTAATTTAAATTTAAACATTCAGGCCCATATTTTTGATAGTCTAAAAATATACAAAACAATAGTGTCTCGAGAGAGCATTGTCAGATTTCAAATAAGCATAAAAATTCAGAGAGCTTGGCCAATTTTCAACAATATTGCAAAACTTGCCGAAAGCCCGGTGCGAACTGAAACTATTCCAAACGTAGGTAATTATGTAAATAATTCGTAAGGATTTGACCCATAGTAAATTATCTATACTATCTACTTTATATACCGATATAATGAAGAGTTAGAGTAGAGAAGTAGAGAAGAGTTAGCAAGTAAACATGAAGGGTTTGATTGTTATATGTTTGTTTCAACACGCTCATCTTAAGAAATATTTGAGCAATTATTTTTGAATTGAACAGCCACAAGAAGAAGTTTAGGTTAAAAAACTCGGTATTAAGAAATTCTAAATTTCCACAGGATCAGGCAAAACCGCGTTGCTAGTTATGTTAATAATTCATTAATTTGGACCACGGCGACGAATAGTATACTCGTATAATAAATAGAACGAAGTCCTCTCAGACAGTGAAGCGCACTGGAGCCAATGTTGGTATGGCGAGTGTGATACTATTGAATTTTATGCGCAGTGACTAGATAAACTTAAGGGCCTATGAGTTCCTAAAACGGGCTACTATAAACAATTTTTTAGCCAAAAGTCTTAACGTTACAAGAACAATTTTTGTTTGTTTTTAATCTTGATCATATGTTTAATGATACTACTGTTTCCGAAACACGTTGACTATTAATTTCCTCGATAGAAAAAAATCACAAAGATGGGTCTTTTATACCTTACTTTCACAGTTAGTTTGTTAAACAATTTCAAACGTATATTTCTAAAATTAATTTGAGTGATGTAAAATAAACTATGACTGAATACTGTTGGAGTAAAATTTCGATTCAATCCAACGAAAGGTGGTAATTCTTAAAAATGAGTCGCAAAATGCTACCACCACCATTTCTGCGCCGTAGTGTTTCTCGCTCTTTTCTACCCAGAGAGACAGTGTTCGAAACGGCTGGGATATCCTGGCCTTAAGGGCTTGGCCTAGTTCGATAATGTTCATAGAAGTTGTGTTAAACTGGATGTAATTGTATGTAAAGTACTAGCAGCATCCCCGGTTTTACACGTGTTGTGTTCACGTGGGAATTTTCTTTAGTGCGCTCAAACAAATAAAAATCAAAAAACAATACCTTCAGCTTGATATTAGTATACATAGATGATGAAAACCCTAGTACGAGTTTTCTTTACGAAAAAAGTGTCCCAATAACAGCACATCATTACAGTGAGACTTACAAGCTAAACGAAAATCTAGTTGCAAAAACCACATTTTTTGCCGCACTTTGATTATTTATTCCACTATGAAAATGTACTTGTGCACGAAACTTGGTCCCGCCTATGCATTCAACGATCCACCAGCCTACAAGGGGAGTTATTAAAGTAGGGGGAGGCAGTCGCCCCCACTTGCAATCTGAAAACATCCCGGCGACTAATTTCCGACAGACGTAGTATACCGCTCTAGTGTTTTCATATTATTTCATATTTTATTGATGACTTTGCAGCGGGGTATGGATTCGTCTAGACCGGATTATGTGGATTTGATTGTCATTTATGAGGTAATAGAAGGATGGTTATATGAGGGTCGTTTCAAATCTAGTGATACCTATTAGCTATTGGAATAACGTTAGAATTTTTAGCCTTTGCAAGGATCTAATTTGGATCTTAGTTTGTTTTAGAATGATAAAATTTTCCCTAAAGATCATTACTAGATCAAAGAGTTATATAAGAACATATTTCAACGTTTGCAAAAACGTATTCTGCGTTAAGACATCAATAGACGATTTTGTTTACCATAACTCGCCGCTGTCAATCTCCATGCGATGACGCACGCCGACTAAATGCTATTTACATACCTGGAACAAACAAAAAATAACACTTTTAATTGTGATCGTCCATTGCAGATGTAACCAAGATTATCTCAATCAAGTTTTTATTACACGTTAATCATTGAGACGGAAAACGAGCCTATTATTTTGAATGTTTATAAATTGAAAACAACAAGGTTGAGTACAAAAACGGGTTCACTTTGCGACACTCGTCAGGTCAAAAGCCGTAACTAACAAAAGGCGAAACCACAAAAATCATTAATTAAAACAACAATAGAGAGAGAGAGACTAAAATAAATACAAAGACGGGACACAAATAAAGTGTTTAATATTCATTAAAGGCGACCGACAACAAGGTTTTAATGTAAAACGAACCAATTTCAAATGGCAATAATTTGTGAGTGAAAGCTGACGGTTTATCGTCTTCGCTAGCTCCGTACCAACCCGCGATAACTTCCCAACGGCCTTGCCACTCTGACCTTTTTGTTTTAACACGAATTTATTAAAACTACAAAGTATATGTGTGGTAATACCTGCTTCATTACACGCTAAGATTTTTTCAACGTAATTTTGCAAGGGTGCGACCAATAATGAGTTTTTACGTGCTTCAGAAACGTGGGCGTGCGTATCCTGGTTCTGATTATTTAACTTGTGCAATTACAATACGTTAACACAAAAAACTTAATTACAAAGGATTCAATTAAACTTATCAACGCTCATTCGACCTTTATCACTCTAATCGAGTGTAGAGCTAAACTTTCAGTTAACAATCTCGTTAACATATTTAAATATTCAGGTTTAATTAAGGCAAAGGAAGGAAGCACTTATTAAAATTAGTGGAATTCACTTATCCTGTCACCTTTAAAGATGGCTGCGTGGTCGCTTCGCGTGGGACGTAACTGCATGAAATATAAACCTTCTGAATACAGATTTCAGTTTATTGTATAACCGTTAAAGGGCAAATATTCACAATGGGATTGTGTTATGTATGGATGAGTTTTTCCCACAACAAACCGAATAGAAAAAGGAGTGTTTAGTGTTTTAATGTTTAATAGAAATGAAATTATGGATAATTATTTTGGGTCGTAAAATCTAATTCTTGTCCCAAATAGGAGCATGATTTTACTTCAAAGTAAAATCATGCAAAATTTACGAACTTTAGGTACTATTTTTATGCCACCAACCTATTCGAATTTATGAACGATGAATTATGTATTGTTCTTTTAGCTAAGATAGCTTATTTTTTGTAGCTCCGAGATCTAAACTCCCCTTGTGTTCTTTGAATTGAACCTATAAGAATAATGAGTCCAAGATACATAACCAGAGGCGTACCATCTTTTTCTAAACAAACCTTATATGAAGTAGCATCGGTTAGTTAGATTCCGTATTACTATATTACCATTTATATTATAGTTTAAGAGCTCAGTTTGGGTCTAATTAACCGTGAGTTGTCCGGGTTTATTTATTTATATTATTTTTCAGGCACAATCTATAAGAGATACTAAAAATAAAACTACAGTTATAAAGGGATGAAATCGTGGGTCGAAATCTGATCCTTAATAAATAAAACAATAGTTTTGGCTTACCTTTAGCACCTTTAAAGAGCGATGCGTGGTTAGCCCGGGGTAGTTTGTGTGGGTGGACAATAAAACTACCCACTCGCCGGAGGCTTTGGTTTGCAAAGGGCATAATCATTGGGGATGTTAGCGATTGACTTATTATGATGATTTTAATGCGATGTAGGCGCTTAGGCGATGTAAAAACTCCCGATACCAGGATTGACCACTAACCTACTCGAAATTACTTCCTTTTTTAAATCAACGATTAAATAACTCTTTGCGACTAACTAATTATTAATGAAATGAAATTATTTCGCGTTCAAACTACAACGAAATTTACAAAACTAAAAATATACAGGTGTCTATGTACCCGACGTTTCGAGTGGATTACACCAGTCGCTGTCACGGGAAGACTAATGTTTATAAACCTCATTCCTTTCCATTTATTTTTAATTAGTGCAAATCGTGTGAGTTAAAAAAAAAACTTGAAAATTATTAAAGTATGTAATGATGAAGTAATGACACGACTCACAACGCCATCTATTGGCGACTTGAAGAAATTAAAAAGTTTAATGGTGCAAGGTGCTAACTATTTTTTATGGTATGAGATCCCGTTGCGACGATTTATATCCCAATTGTCTTTTATTATTTAGTAAAAATAATAATGTACTACAACAGAACCAGCAACTGAATCAGCCAATCCCATTTCCGTTATTTATGAAGAGGTTCATCCAAAAGGTGTTTAATATGCAAACGGTACAGACATTTGTGTTTAGCAAAACGTCAATTCCACTTTACATATTTGAAACATAGGCCACATTCTGTATTCAGTAAAAAATCCTAATGCATCAGAAATGTACCAGAATACGTTGGTAACGGTGTGACTTGAATAAGAATGAACTCAAATTGGATCAGGGAATGATAAAATCTATGAAAAGCCGCCTATATTTTATGTGAGGGATTTGGTAACACAAATATTTGAGATATTCAAACGCGAAATATGTAAACATTGAACACGAGCGTAACCTAAGTAATTACGGGAAGTCCTGATTAACAATTTGTTTTGATCCTTAATTGATGGCGGTGCGTTCACCGCTCACCGTTCACCGTGCCCCATTCTGGATCTAATTGGTGTCCTATTCATAGATTGGTAAATTGTTTGTTATAATGTAATTGTGTTGACGTATTTATTTCAAGTGTAACTGTAACAAAGGCTATCAATGTTTGAAGACTAATTAGACGAGACAGTGGCGTCGCGTCGAGTCGCGTCAGCCCGCACGCTGTGCCGGCGGAAGAGGTTTGTCAACACGCAGAGCCGCAGTGGCGCATGTCCAGGCGCCGGCCGCCGGCATTCAGTCGCCGATAACGCCTCACCTACGACGCCAAACGATAATAATAATGCACTAAATGTCTGCCCGATCGCGAATCCAAAGTCAAGGCAACAAAAAATAATCACCGATTCCAAAGTATGGCAGAAATTTGTGCCGACACGCACGCCCAAGTGAGCGGCCCCTTTATTTGACAGCAAATTAATAATCACAAACGTGACCGGAACGCCTTAACTGACACCGGCTACTATGCAACATCGACTTTATAATGTAAGCAATAAAGTTTAAGGTAAACATTTGTGTTTGGCTATAATGTTCTTATACGATTTCAATCCTTGCGCTGGGGGCATTAAAGCTTAAATCGAGTGTTGGAACAGAGTTAATAGGATGTAATTTATCCGGGTTGAAGCGCTGTGTTGCCGCTCGGGTGTGGTGCGAGTGAGACGGGTGCTGTCTGTGGTCGGCGGGCGAGGGGGACAGGTATGTGTGTGTTGTTGCGCGGGCAGTCATTAGTCGCGGAGCCGGTGGTCGGTCGCGCCGCATTGTTCAGCCGAGGTGCGATCGCAAACGTCCTAAGCGGCGAACTCATTAATTTTCAGGAAGACGTGAAATTCCCTCTCATTGCTTGCCCTTCGGTAAATAGCTTTCAGCTTGTTTCACGCTTCTCAAATGTTGTAGCGGGAATATTTAACGTTTTGACAACGTTATTGCCTCAGGAAATGAGATTTAAAACCATTTCTTCTTTTTATTAACATTTTATTTATGAGATTACCCGATGTTTTTTTATTTGTAAATTATCTTGGATTCAATGAGACTTGTTAATCGGAAGCTTGTTTTGGTTGGTAACAAAAAAATATTTTTAACAACTTGATATCAGAACATGTACACAAATGCGATGGTAGGTCAACTAAGATAACCTAATAGGAGAAGCATTGTGTGCTTGATGTCAAATACAATACAATTCAGCCAAAACAATGATAAAATTGACTACAAATAACTTAGCCCACGCAAAAACATTAATATTAAATGATTAATTATCTCTGCATTAATTCATTTCACTGAATCACAACACAAATAATATAAATCGTCTAACCGTTTCTATGAATTGGATTAACCCTATTTGAAATTCATTTTCAATTAATTATCCCCTGATTAGAACGATTAGTGCTCATTAACTACAAAGATCAAACGGAATGCAGAACATCATCTAATTTATTAAATATAATTTATTGATCACTCATAGATAAGAGAAAGATGGAGCATTAAGAATGTCTCAAAACATTTGTATGTTCTAAAAAGCAATGAAAGTTAATACTATCTTTCGAAAGTGCATACGGAAAACATTAAAATAATAAACCATCTCGGTCGATTTAAGGCGAATTATGATAAACACATTCGCGCAACAATAGCATCCATTGATACGGAGCAATAGGCGTGGCCCATTTGTCTGTCTGTCGGTCCGTGACATCTGTTACCGGCAGTGCTATATCTATAGGACGGTTATCAGCTTATCTGCCTTAACTGCCGTCGATAGTTCAATGGAGAATCGTATACAATCAATTCTGTTAACTATCGTAATCCAGAGACTGGAGTCAATGTGTAAATATTTACGCGTTATTCTTTAGAATTCGGGGTACAGAATGTTACGAAGAAGGTAGGTAATATGTGGAGAAATTTGGTAGGTACAGACACAGAAGTCAATAAGTGGATAAATAGTCCCCATGTAAATTAATGTTGTGTTCATTGAGTTTATTATTTGAACAGACAACATTATTACCGAATCTATAGTTAAGTTTTCTTTAGGAACGTAACAAAAAAAGATGTACCTAGCAAAAATATAAAAGGAAATATTTTTTTTTTATATCTAATAATAAAAATATCTACTGATGTATCGTCGGAAAGATATAACTAAAATAATTGGATTAGACATGAATACTTGGTAAGTCACAATTAGTACTTGTTCATAAATAAAGTACTAGTTCCTCAGGACGCAAATCATTTAATTTTATGGCTACATCAAATAGGGAAAAGGCAAACCATTTCAAACTAAACCTAGTCAAAGAAGACTACATCCAATGTACTGGTATACCGATTAGTTATCATCTAAACAAGTTTAACATTCATAGCAAGCACCGCAACGGAACGTGGACAAGACAATTCCCCAAGAGAACCTCATTAACGTCAAACAATGCAATTAACGACGCCATAAAACTTGCGGCTTCCCAACCGACAAGACACACGAAACATAACGTACCTAGTACCTCATATAGAACATACAACACTATGACGCCAATAACCGGTCATATTGGAGGTTATTAAAATGCAATAACTAAGTGGAAGGGTCTTGCAACTCTGCGAGTCTACATCTCTACACATTGAATGCAGTCACGTTTAAGTTCGTACATTCACAATGGGATCCTAGACCACTTCCGACATCGGAATCGCCCACGCGACAGACGCTCGGTGGAAATAAATACCGAATACATTACCGGCAAGGAAACGGGACGGCTCGAAACAAGGAAAAAACACATCGTTTACTCTTTTATTCATCTCCATTCTTATTCCGTATCAATTTCAGTACAATAAGTTGTTAATTAATATCTATTGCTTGGCGTTTGTAACGTTTTAAAGCTGATTTATTTGAAGAGTTATTTTAATTGGTCTGAGACAGTACTACTAGTGCCATCTAGTGGAATATTACTGAAACATTATGACTCAAATGTCGAGCTTCCTTTTTGTTACGTTGCCAATATTTTACCATATTTATTACACAATTTATCGAATAATACGTGTTTGTTTATAAAATATATGTAAACAGAGTTGAATTTGCATTCAAACATATTGAATAGACAGTAGGGTAAAGTCGAAAAGTGGACGCGGACTAATACATATTTACTTAAGGATTTTACTTATCAGCGGCAAGGGAAAACTTTTGGGTGTAGCAAAATATCGTCGGAAATTTATTTGTTTGACCCACACGGTTACCGAATCGCGCACGTATACATTACGTATTTAATTTACATATGATTATCTTGGTTAATTAATATCTACGTAATCTACACTAAATTTAATGAAAGACCAACCGTATATTTGGCAAATTTTTGAAGAAACCATCTAATCAATAGTCTTCTTAGTACACTCACACATTCCAAGTTTTAGACCGCTTAAAGTCCTCTGAAATGCTTTATCTTCAACAGATTAGAAATACATCTTTTACTTCAGAATAAAGTGGCTAAAGGAAAATGAAATGAGACTATGAGGTAAACAAACGCATCAGCTGATTTAACCAGCGTTAATAACAATCAGTAGCCAAGTACAGTCAGCAAAAAAACGTAAACAAAATAATATTTTGTCGAGTGTTATTTGACATAGTTTTAGAAGGTCAAGTTCATTGTCAATAGTAGGTATATAATGAGTTTCACTGTTAAATGTTACAGTTAGTGTTGGCTTTTTAATGAATTCTTAGCTTTCTAATTATTATTATTTTCTGACCTATATGTCCTATATGTTAAAGGATTAATTGGGTATATTTTAATGAACTACTAGAAATCTGCTACACTATTTTACAATAAAATAACGAGTTTTTAAAACGCCTTTAGAGACTTAAAAAGGCTTTATCATCCTTAGTTCATGATAAAAAGCAAAGCAACGCAAAAAATAACAGTAAATAATAAAGTGAAGAGTTTGTTTTTTGTCCTATTCTTTATTTAAACGCGTCAATCTCTTGAACTATTAAACTGATTAAAAAAATGTAGTTGCTGCATTGAAGAATAATGTTATATAGACGATTTATTCAAGTTTATTTTATCCCAAAATTCCCACGGTAACGCCCCCGCTATTGTTACACTAGTGACATTATTTCAGGTCAATAAGTAACGAAGTAGACTGTACTAAGAACTCTCACAATTGTCATCCTATAATTAAGTACACATACAAATATAAATCCTACTAACTAATATGATGTATGTATGTTTGTTACCCTTTCACGAAAAAACTACTGGACGGATTTGGATGAAACTTTACAGTAATATAGGTTATACATTAGAATAACACATGGAATACATTGTATCCCAAAATTCCCGCGAGAACGGGTAACGTCACAGGGCGCGGCTATTTTCCAATATACATATTAGTACTATTGAACTGTGCACTAATTTATTATTTTTTCCACTTAATCTACCACTCGTACACAATACAGATAAGCAGTTATAAGGTAATTGTGGGCCTCGGTCCATACAGAAAGCATTCGTGGGAAAGTATCAGCCATACCCGCTGAGAGAACAGGGGCACTGCGACAAACCGCGATAATCGATTTAGTTTTATAGCTAATAGCTAATCATGGTTAGGAAAACCCTTTTAGTTTAGCTATCGTGAAGTAGAGTTTAATATCATTGAAGTGGATCAGGTTAATAAGGGCAGTTCGCTTGTAGTTTAGTTTGAGAGAGCGATGTGATTGTGGTTGTTAAGCAACGTGCAGCTCGATCACTTCTTGGATGGGTGTGCGCTCGTTGCGTAGTTTGAGTGAGCGATGTTAACTTATTACAGTTGTTAAGTAAGCAGCGCACTCGCTACTTAGATGGGTAGCCGATAGTGGTATTTGTACTAAGTGCTTACCCGGTTGTTTGAATCGTTAATTAGGCTATGGCTGAGGCCTTTTAACGGTATATAACTCCTGACACTACAAAACTAGACCAAGAAATAATACCGGGGCTTAGGGCTCTTAAGAAAGAACGGTAACATTCCGCATCCAATTCCTAACAAAACCACTTCTCAGATATGTTAAAATACCAATAAACTGAAACGTGATCGATATTCAAACACATTGTTTTATCCCGCTAAAATAACACACAAATCATAATCCGTAACGATACGGTAATAAAGTTCATAATATGTGCCATTAATTGAGGTGTGTGTTTAAGTACACAGTTCATTAACATGGGGATAATCGGTAAGCAAGGTCAGTGAGCGCACACATACGATTATGTGTGGGCATGCACACGCACATATTGTGTGTTATATGTGGATATATATATGTGTGCTTTATTACTATTGGATTGAAGTACATAGTAGAGTATGACGTCAAAATGGAAAATAATTGTCTTAGGAATCAAAGGATTGTATTGAAAGAATACAATCTATATTATATATAGTTAACCCTCTACCACCTACCACCTAATCTTGTCACACAACCACCTACCATACGTCTCACAGACGGGCGAGTGAAAAGAACTGCGTACGTGAAATCTAAGGGTGAAAGGTATGGTTTTTAAAAGAAAATCTATCAAAATACATATCAAAGTATTTATTAAAGAAAACAAGGCACAGAAAACTCAATATGTTTTCTTAAAATCTTAATCTGTTTAAATCAACTCTTAATTCTAGCTTAAAAAAATTGTTATTCAAAAAACGAGATCTATAAAAATAATCACATGAGATAGGATTTTTTTTCTTTCTGTTTATAAAAATAGAATAATTAACAAGACGTATAAAATCAACACTTTCGCATTATAATCACATCTTTTGCAAAATTGCAAGGCATCAAACTTATAAATTTTACCGACAGTGAATGCACATCTTATGGGAGCATTCGATACAAATTGGCACTCAAAACACATGTATTGTGTCCTGCGTTTCTTTTTAGGGTCGCAGGTTGAGCAGTTATTTCTAGAAGCTAATCTTTCTTCGGAACTGCTTCCACCTGGTAGAGCTGGTGGGGCGGAGTCATTGCCGCAGTGAAGGATGCGCCGAAGTGCGATTCGAATGTTATGTTGAATCTTCACGTTGTTTTCTCGACGCTCCATATGCGGTCTGGTGAGCTGTTCAGCTAGTCTCTTCATAAATTTGAACCTGCTCTCAACCTTTTGTCCGTGGGCTTAAGCAGATAAACTGACTACGTAGCAGTTTGAGGCCGAAATATCGAGCAACCTGTAAAATACTGCTAATGGCCACCTACGCGTTCGACGGGCTGTGATATAATTTCTTCAAAGGTTCTTCATCTTCAGATGAAAATTCTTGCTCTGCACGTAAAACTTGAGGTTGAGATACAATAGTGCCATGATTCGCATCAGAATTTGGTTCTTCGCCTTCAGGATTTGATTCGTAACTATCCTCCAACGCGTACTGTAAGCCAATGTCCACATCGACGTCGCTGCCTTCATCATTTGGTAGGTTTTCGTCGTCAGACGGATCTTCCTCTAACCAACGTTCAATAATACTATCATTAGAAGCCATTTTAAACTGAAACATAAAAAAAACAAAATTTCAAAAAAGTCACGCAACCACCTACCATCCGTCTGTGAGACGGACAACAACAGTTTTTTACTTACCAGCGACCAACGCGCGCACCTCCGACCACGACGAGCGTTTGCGCGGCACCGAGGAACGTGGCGAGAAGGTACAGGGACGTACAAGTTGATACCTGCTTTGCGCGCCAAAATATTACCGATTTTAATTTCCTCGCGTCTGTGAGACGTATGTCAGGTGGTTAAGGGTTAAACATTATTATATTTAAAAACTCAGAAAGAAGTATTTGCTGGTAATGTCCTACTGTGCAAAGGCCTCTCATCCCACCGAGGATGTCAGTACAATGAGGAGGAACTAAGTAGGTTAAGTAAATGTTATAGTTAATAGCAGCGCCCCGCGGTTTTACCCGCGTTGCGCCCGTGCCCGTGGGATTTTCGGAATGAAAAATAGCCTCTAACCTTTCTGTTGAATGTGTCTATCCATTACAAAAACAATTATTCAAATCGGACCAGTAGTTCTTGAGATTAGCCTGATCATACAAACAAAAATAAAAAAATTTACCACTTTATAGATAGCAAAATTTGAACTTATTGGCCGAAATTAAAAACGTAACGATTTGAGTACAACTTGCTTTAGAGGCTAAGGAGCATAACACAGTTATAATTAACCCATTGTATTTAGTTACAAACTAGAGCAGAGCTATTAGCAAATTAACTACTTATATATGAAGATCCGAAGCACTCGCCTGTTTGACCAGTTACAAGCAGCATTACTACATTACCGCAATGTTATCACTACACAATTGGCGTACAACATCGAAGCATTACCAACTCTATTTTATAGTTAGTAGAACAAATATTTGTTTGACACGATACCCGCGACACGCCAAGGTCAAAATGTAAATGGGTAATCAGTAATATTATAAAACTAGCAGCGCCCCGCGGTTTTACCCGCGTTGTGCCCGTTCCCGTGGGAATTTCGGGATAAAATGTAGCCTATAGCCTTCCTCGATAAATAGACTATCTAACAGTGAAAGAATTATTCAAATCGGTTCAGTAGTTTCTGAGATTAGCGCGTTTAAACAAACAAACAAACAAACAAAACAAACTCTTCAGCTTTATAATATTAGTATAGATATGTTTGAATTAACCAAGTTTAGGGAACTGTCATGGCTGTTGGCGAATTATGTCGGTCGTTTTACACTCGAGGGACATGAAACATGTATCATGGATACAACTGCAGCCCTGCTGTTTTACCTGTTTTACTTGTACTGCGGGAATTTCTGGATAAAACCCTATTACTAACCTTCCACTTGAATGCGGCTATCCATTACAAAAAGGATTATTCAAATCGGATTGATACTTCTGATATTAGAGCGTTCAAACAAAAAGAAAAAAGTGTTCAGCTATATTTAAGTAAGTACTAGTCTTTTTTAAACTTACACGATTTGAACACATAATTTAAACGTACTAAACGAAACGTCGGGAAATAAAAAGTAAGTTATTTACTTGCTTTATAAACTTTCCAACGCGAAAAAATCCGTGTGAGCACGTTTAAATTATATATTAAGTACTAGCAGCGCCCCGCGGTTTTACCTGCGTTGTGTCCGTTCCCATTGAAATTAAGGGATGAAAGATAGCCTATTACCTTCCCGTTGAATGTGGCTGACCACTACAAAAAGAATTATTGAAATCGGATAGGTCGTTTCTGAGATAAATGCGTTCAAACAAAAAATAAAACTCTTCATCTTTATATATGCGTCTAGATAGATATAGATAAGTATTAGGTATATATAGATAGAATACCTATATTTAAAAGGTAGGTACAAATAACTTTCTCTCGTCGAGTTAGCTGTGAAGTTATGAAGCGGTATTTACTTTGTAGGCTCTTTAGTTTGAGAAGATATTATTGGTAACGTAAGTAAGTAACGTAGGTAAGTTTAACTAGGTTACCTAATTACCTACTTAAATAACTAACTTGAGAATTTGTATCTAACGTTAAATCCAGCGAGTTTTCATCAAAACATTGATCAATTATTCAATACTAGCGACCCGCCCTCGCTTCGCTTCGGGTAATCAAGATTTCATGTAGGAAAATCGGGATAAAACATTGCGTGTCTCCCGCAGGAATATACACAATCAAAATTTCAAGTGGGAAATAGGGGATAAAATATTACATGTCTCGCGCGAGTATATATGCATACACAATCAAGATTTCATGTGAGGAAGAATTCGGGATAATACCTACATAGCACGTCTTCGTCGTTCGTAGTTCGTAGGTAGGTATATCCCCGCGCGCTTTGACCGCACGAAACAGTAAGTGGCCCTAAGAGACCCGCCATCGAGCATTATTATTTTGTAAGCAGCGCCCCGCGGTTTTACCCGCGTTGTGCCCGTTCCCGTAGGAATTTCGGGAATTTTTTTACATAAAAACCTTCCTCTTGAATCACTCTACCTATTACAAAAAACCGCATTAAAATCTGTTGCGTAATTTTAAAGATTTAAGCATACAGACAAACAAACAAACAAACAAACACGAAACAGAGACGACTTTATTTTATACTATGTAGTGATATTTCTCATCATAACTCTGAAACTAACTGTCCGATTTTAATAATTTAAAGAGGTATACAAAGAAACATAATTAACCTTGATTGTGGAGCCATTTATTTTGATGTACATTCATATCATCATATGAATATCATCAACTTAAAATTACACTCCTTTTTTAACTAATTAATTTTAACTAAAAACGGTTATTGTGGCTTAACTATAATAGTTAGACATATGCCCTCGCGAACTTATTTGTTCGCAATGATATGTACTTTGATTGTGTAGAACATTGTTTTTGTGTATCATCAATAGATTTAGTAGCGCACGCCAATAACCAATTTTTTTAGGCATGTTTTTCATACCTTGGGTTACATATACCCGCGTTGTGCCCGTTCCCGTGGGAATTTCGGGAATTTTTTTACATAAAAACCTTCCTCTTGAATCACTCTACCTATTACAAAAAACCGCATTAAAATCCGTTGCGTAATTTTAAAGATTTAAGCATACAGACAAACAAACAAACTAACAAACACGAAACAGAGACGACTTTATTTTATACTATGTAGTGAAGGTTACATAATTTTATGAAGCCCATATTTATATAGAACACTTTAATGTTAAAGGTATCTTATAAGAAAATATGCGATTTAAAAGAGCTATTAAAATTATTAAATTGTTTTTATGTTCAATCTTTTGTACACTGGTTATAAAAACAAGGTTTCCTTAGAAATCATTTAAATTGAGTAATAAAAATTTTTCGGTTGATTGACATGTTATTAGTAGCAATTAATATGTTTAATTGGAGTCAATCGATAGGAGTATTAACGAGCCAGTGATCAATCCTAGAATACAATACGACTCGCCATATTGTGGTGTCAACATAGACATTCAAAAACTAAACTAACGGTTTTGAATGACATATCTATACTAATATTATAAAGCTGAAGAGTTTGTTTTGTTTGTTTGTTTAAACGCGCTAATCTCAGAAACTACTGAACCGATTTGAATAATTCTTTCACTGTTAGATAGTCTATTTATCGAGGAAGGCTATAGGCTACATTTTATCCCGAAATTCCCACGGGAACGGGCACAACGCGGGTAAAACCGCGGGGCGCTGCTAGTGTATAATGATATATACACTAGCTGTGCTCCGCGGTTTTAGCCGCTATGCACTCGTTCCCGTGGGAATTTCGGGATTTTTATTACTTACTAGCTGCGCCCCGCGGTTTCACCCACGTTATACCAGTTCCCGCGGGAATTTCGGGATTTTTATTACTTACTAGCTGCGCCCCGCGGTTTCACCCACGTTATACCAGTTCCCGCGGGAATTTCGGGATAAAATTTATCCCATGTGTTATTCTGATGTGTAACCTATATTACTGTAAAGTTTCATCCAAGTCCATTCTGTAGTTTAGGCGTGAAAGACAGACAAACATACATGCATACATCCATCCATACATACATCCATCCTCACAAACTTTCGCATTTATAATATTAGTAGGATTATTCTATTCCTGACCAAGACAATTGAAATAACACAAAAATCCTCAAAATTGGTTCACCTGAGCTGGAGTTATAAGTAGTGTAAATAAAACGGCTTCCTTTTATATACATAGATATTTGTAGTTGAAAACTATAGGTACTAATTTAATAAATAGGAAGACTTGTACTAGCGCACCCCAAATCTGGAAAAATAACGCAAGTCCTAAAAATTTCCACTAGCGTCATCTATTGCATCGCGGGTGAAACCACAGCATGGAGCAGCTATCTTTCAGCAGTCTTTAATAGTTTATCATGACTATGCCTAGTATGGCGTAGTATTATGCTATGTTACATTTGGTATAGGTATATCAATCATAAATATGCTATGCAATACATGGCTCTGCGAGCAAAACACATTTAAAAGAGTAAGCTGTTAGGCGAATTATATCTGCTCTCTTTTCTAACAACTTTAAAACCTAACAATTATCGATAGAAAGATGAATGGGATAATAAATCACAGAGAAAATAACACTTAGCCCAATAGGATATGATGATTGCAAAAAACGTGCTCCGGCGCATACCGCCTAGTTTAGAAAGTGAAAGGTCGTACCTTCCTCAAAGTTTCTGTTATAACACCGTCGATTACAAAAGGTAATCACTACCGTCACGTTTGTACTCACGTGACGTATATTCTAATTCACACGGTTATACTTTTAAGTGTCAACTCTTACTGAGGAATGCGTGAATTTGATGCGATTAAGTTGGTTAATGTTTATTAATTGTTTTATGGCATTACCTGCGAACAGTAGTTTCGGAGGGCAAGTAAATTTTTTTCTGTGTGGGTTAGTTAGCGGTTGATCTTAAGTCACCTATCTAAGACTGCAGATCATGTTTTAATATTGTCATGATGAAAATAAACGTTAAATATTAGTGTAGGGCCACATCTGCGGAACGTACGGCGCCGAACCTTCCGCTCTATGACACATCAGTCGAAATTACGCCGCGTACTGATGTGTCATAGATAACTTGAAATACACTACGAGCGTATTTAGCGGAAGGTTCGGCGCCGTACGTTCCGCAGATGTGGCCCTACACTTAGAGAAGCTATAAGTATTGTTTAAAATTTTACATTTATTGACATAAAGACAATGTCAAAACTAAAATGCGATCTTTAAGAACGATATCAGGTCCGGCCGTTAGATAGGTATAGGTCTTTAGATAGACCATGTTAGGCGGTCTAAAAACTCCGGTACCAGGGTTTGCAAACAAACTAACTAAACTAGATGATGATGCAGTATGACTAAGCTACTGACGAATGCACCGTATGTTCCTTTCATTTGAAGAACGAAGATAGTATACTTCCTATAGTAGGACAAGACAACAAGACAGTAACATTGACTACTTTTACCCATAGATGGAGTTAACAACCGATAACCTTTCATTGCTTAGAATAGAGAAAAGCTTTCATCAAATCTAGGTTTCTAATTTGGATACCTAGTTCTTTACAAAAAACGGTTTGAGCCCCCGTAAACCCACAAAACTTTTCCTTTTTAACCGACTTAAAAAAAAGGAGGAGGTTCTCAATTCGGATGTTTGTATTTTTTAAAATATATTACTTATATACTTCTTTGTTTATGAACCGATTTTGATGATTATTATTTGTTGCGAAAGAGATATTCCCAGGGTGGTCTTATGGTAAGGAAACCAGGGTCTGATGATGGGATCCCAGTGAAATCGCGGAGAACTCCTTATTGTAGGGGCAAATAGTGCGTCTGTTAATTTTTATCTTGTAAATAATAAGTTACACCTAACTGAGACTCCACTTAATCATTCGTAAGATTTGTTAGAAAAGCCTTTGTCAAAATGTTAAGTTACTAAAAATACATTTGGACTTGTTCCACGAAGCTGAATGTAAAGAGCAAAGTTCATAACTAAGTTAAATAACTAGAAGCTTAAAATTATAATCTTGATCTAGTCCAACTTCTTTGCCACCGCCTTGAAAGTCCACAATAGAATTTGTTAGTCGACAATATTAACAACTTAGCCAACAGAATAATGTTGAAATAAAAAATTGAAATATAATATCTCTACACCAACGTGCTTAAAACAAAAATAAAACGAGAAATTGGAAATAATCATGTAATAGGTGGTGTCGACTGAATGGCATTCCTGCATAAAACACGTTTTAGTATGTAATATATGCACTAGAGTCTAGATCTAGTGTTTACCGTATTGCCTAGTGCTCCAGATTAGTAGAGCCGAGATGTATTTATTGCCTAGCATAGAGAATTATTTACAGATTCCCGCGCGAATTACACATTCATCTTTTATACCACTCTGTTTTAGAATGTTTAAGTCTACAGACTAACCTATATATTTCATGAACAAAGAACGTATAAAAAATACGAAAAATACTTAGTTACTTAATACTTTTCACAAAAGTCTTAGAAAAACGTTAAATTGATGTATAATATTAACAAAAATAAACAAAAGGTTCTCACTGAAGTGAAAATGATACAGTACTAATTTTCACGTTTGAGGAGGACTGGATGATAAAAAATGGATAGACGAAAATGTCGAAAATGGCAAACTTTATTGTTCCGTCTATAAATGTGCAAGCAGCTTTACCGCATTCAAGGCAGAAACGAGTTATTTTAAAATTAGAAAACTCACCACAAAGAGGTATGAACAGACAAAGATGAACTTTTCATATGAAACGCTCTATAAATTGCTTTTTCCGTGATATCAAAGGCGCGCTGCCTCGAGCCCCATTAGGCACAACCCATGATCACTCGTCACCACATCCCAGCACCCCATCCATAAAGCAGATACAACACAATGGTGCCAGATGTTTGACAGATACTAATTTATGGCCTATTTTAGAATTAACTAGTAACAATATACGGTTTTACTCGCTTTCTATCCGTTCCTGGTGGAATTTCGGGATGAATTGTTAGTGAAAGACCTTCGTCGTGAAATTGTTTGTCTTTTGGCGAAATCCGCATGAAAATCTGTAGGGTAGTTTTTGAGTAATTTGTAAAAACAGACATGAGAGGGGAGACTTTTTTCTGTAATGTAGCGACTGTTACTAAACCGCTTGTAATTCATTCAAACTCCGCGCCACGGGCTATGACTTCCTTAAACTATTAATCTCGGGTCGTGACCATAAATCAGAGCAATTTATCAGGCGTTAACTGTTAACAGACGTTTTTTAACATATTTCATGTCGATTATTTTTGGTCGTTACGTTTCATAGTTGACACTCTTCAATTATCGCCTGTTGGATAATTCAATTAGGTGCTTTTATACGTCTGACATATTTTGGTCAATTCTATTCGCAATGTTACGCCAAAAATAATAAATTCCTATTTAATTAACATTGCAATGGAGCATTTTTAGTAAGTGGCTAGACAATACAAATTAGGTAGGTAAGTAATTTTTCTAAAAGTTTTTTGTAATACTAATGGATCTCTCCAATATGCTTTAGTATGCGACACATGAAAAAAATATGTTGATCAAAATTCATGGTAATAACATACATTTGACGACATTTTAAATAGTTAATACCCACATGTAACAATAGTTAGTTACATAACAACATTGAGATAGATTTAACAGTTTCATCCATAAAAATCACCCTACCCAAATTGCCAAAGGAATTTTCTCACAAGTGACTGAACAAGCTCTTTATCCAATAGTTACGGTTGTATACGATTTGATCCAAACCATCGACAAGAAGATAACGATTGTGTTTATGATAAAACAAACAGGGAGAGCACCGAAGTTATTTAAACAATATATTTATTCAAACACTCGAATAACTCGTTTTTGCGAATTCACGTAGATTCTCGTACATTATGTAAATCGATTGTTGTATGTAATTTAAAGCATTATTTATTTATTTCTTCAGCTTATTTCTTTTACGTATTATGATAACATTGTCTACATTTTTATGACGCACAAGGCATATTTATTTTGATGCTTTAACGTGGTTCAGATTGAGTTCAATTAAGACGTGATATTTAGGTACCTTTGAAGATGAGGTTTTGACTATGAAAGACACCAATAATTAATTCACTGATGCAGGTATACTGTACGTGATGTAATCAAAGTTAATCAAGGTAATAATAGTCTTTTTTAAAGTCATTACAAACACTCTCATCTTGCAGATTAAAAATTTATCAAATGTCATGTCTAAAAATAGATGACAAAGATATCAAAACATAGATTCAAATGAGTGTCCTTAAAAAAAACAATACAACTTTTTTAAATCAAAATATATTAGGTACACTAGTCGCATCCAGCAGTTTCACCCGCGTTATGCCCATAGGAATTTCGGAATATAAAATAGCCCATAACCTTCCTCCACAGTTTAGCTAGCCAATACAAAAATAATTATTCGAATCGGACTAGTAACGAGGGCTACTAACAAAATACAAAATCTTATTTCTTTTATGATATGAGTACAGAGTAGATAAGTAAGTACATATTACATTAATTACATTTTTACATGCTCCAATGTATTAATAAACCAGATAACTTCAATTACGTTAATTGTACAATATACTCAATACTCGATAATAAATATCGCTAGTTTATCTAATCGTTATCAGTAAGTTATTTACAAATCTTGATGTTCTCTGTTTTTTATATTCGTTTCCTTATGATAATGTTGGGTCATTTATTATATAACTTATATTTAGAACTTTCATAACGATAAAAAGTATCTTTCTATAAGGAACACTCTAATCAAAAAACCTTGCCATCTCTACTAATAATTTTAGAAAGCTGAAGAGCTGTTTGTTTGTCTATTTGGAAGCTTAAATCTCAGAAAATACCAGTCCAATGGGAATAATTATTTTTGTATTGGATAGCTACATTCCGGAGAAAGGCTAAAGGTTATAGGTTATAGGCCTTCCAAGAAATTTATCCTTATAGGTTATAGGCCTTCCAAGAAATCATATCCTTCAAAGAAATCTATAAAACACAAACCTATAAACATTTTGAATCCCCCATTAACTAACCTACCTCTACCTTTGACGTCAATCTGTCAATCAGTCAATCAGTTTACACGCAAATCGTGACAAACAAATCAACAAACAGGCCTTTCCGTGACATTAACTTTCTATATAAAATAGTGGGTAAAAAGTATTTTAAAACCGAAACGCATTGAAGCGTGGAAGTTAAGTGGAGCATATTGTTAAGTGTAAAGTATAGCCGCCAACAATGGATTACATGGTGACACTTCCGCTCAGTTAAGTTAGAGCAACGACTTGCCTTAGATAGAGCATAATTAGTGGGCTGTAATGTAGTAGGAACTAGCAATTAGGTAGAGTTTAATATCTAGTCTAATACAAATATGTATAACAGTATTTTTATAAACTAGCTGCGCCCCGCGGTTTCACCCACGTTGTACCCGTTCCCGCGGGAATTTCGGGATGAAAAATAGATGTTGGCCGATTCTCAGACCTACTCAATATGCTCACAAAATTTCATGAGAATCGGTCAAGCCGTTTCGGAGGAGTACGCGAACGAACACTGTGACACGAGAATTTTATACCTATATTAAGATAAATAAATATACCTGGACAAATTCACACACGGTTAATTAGACCCAGAGTAAGCTCAAGGCTTGTGTTATGGAATCTAATTAACTGATACTACTACATATAGGTACATAAACACATATTACACATATATTTTATAAGAATATATAATTGACACCCAGACGTCGTCGCCAACAACTATGTCTGCACATATTGTTGACTCCGTGCGGGAATTGAACTCGCAACCCCCGACACAGTAAGCGATCTCACTGCAACTGTGCCAACGGGCTTGTCACTTTTATGTATGCGCTACCGTGCTTGGAAGGGCATGGACACGGTCCCGGTTAATTCAATCGTTGGACCATGTCTGAGGCCTTTAGGCGGTCTAAATTTCGATGCAAGGTTTGGCCACTAACATATTCGAAGTGAATGATAAGTTAGGTAAAGAATTCAAGAGTCTAGCTAAATTTGACAGCTACACTAAGTACCAAACTATAAACTACCAGTCAGATTTGACAAAAATGTTTTGTACATTATTAAGTAGTCACATTAAAAAAGAAAGTTACAGGGTAGATACTAATTTTCCTTAATTTCCCAGCTTTCAGCTAAATGATATGTAGGTACGAAAGAAAGGGTAGACACTGATTATACCTACCCTTATTTTCCCAGCTTTCTACTAAATGATATGTAGGTACGACTTTGACGGGACATATCGGGTGGTTATGTAAAATAACTCGCTAACATAAATTTCATATGAAATAACCTTGATAGACATAAGTAGGTTAGGTAATTAAAACCACATCAACTATTAATTTACCTTACTAAATACTTTATATTTTCGCAAATTAGAACTATCGCCTACGGCTACAACCTAAATCATTTAAATATGTCACAAAAAAATATTAACTAGCTAGCTAGGTGAACCTAGTAGGTGTTTACTAAAAGAAAATGTACAAAGGGATTCTAAGCGTCATTTCACAAAATCTACATTAAGAAACAGGTCAAGTTGTTAAAACGTATGTAATGTACTGTATACAGTACAAATATTATGGGTTAACCCTTGGGCAAACTTAACCCTGCGGTCGCCAGCTCTACGTTTGATTGAAAACCCGAAGAGTGGGCGGATACCACCTCTTAATCCTAGACAAAAGTAACTAAACATGAAACAAGTAGCAACCCTTTTGTTATCCTTACAAATATCGGGTCAAAATCCTACTAATATTATAAATATTATTATATAGATGCGAAAGTTTGAAAGCGAGGATGGATGTATGTTTTACTCTTTCACGCAAGAACTACTGAATGGATTTTTACGAAACTATAAAGCATTGGTAACAGAATAAGACTTGGGATACATTTTTATCCCAAAATTCCCGCGGGAACGGGTACAACGCGGGTAGCACCGCGTGGCGCTTCTAGTAATTCTTCTTGTAATCTAAACCATCAAATTAATGTTGTTGTAGTCAAAATTATTACTTCTTCGGAACTTCAGTCACTGAACATCTTCCCACTAGTTAGAGATAGTTCGCGATACCAGTCGACTATCCATTCTTTACGCTCTTGCAGCCATCGCTTTTGCGTTACAACTCAGCAATTACGCTATTAGCCACGTTAAAAGTGCGTACCGACAAACATAATTCTTACCAAAAAAAACAAATCCGCACTAAAAACTATAACGAGGCTAAACAGTGTAAAAGAATTTACTTTCACTATCTCTTTAACTAACACTACAATACAGCTGATCTATAAACCGAAGACAGTACAAAGCGCGGCCCGCGTGATTATGTTGACGTTTGGGCCAAACCGACCCAGTTTCGCCGTCACTATTGTACGGACACAGATTTACTTTAAGTTCAAATTGAAATGTTTTAAGCCCTATATACTTTGCGACGTAACCACCGGATAAATGTTAGAACAGTTCGTTTACTGTTCAACTGAGAACGAATAAACTTTTATAGCTATAAAGAGACGGTCAGTGGTTTGTTTAAAAATTATATTAGGTATTTTAACTAACTATGCTTTTGAAGAATGGTGAAAAGGCTTCATTAACCATCAGAAGGCCATATCAGAGGGTTGTTATTTTGACAATACTAGCCGCGCCCGCGGTTCCACCCGCGGTTTCACCGGATAAAATGTATCCCTTGTGCTACACTGATGTATAACCTATATTACTGTAAAGTTTCATGCTTTTCAGGTTATAGATATTGAAATTGAGTTGTCTGTAGTGAACACCTTACGATCTATAGTAACATTGATAAAACAACATTCCTCATTAAAACATATCATTCAAACGCATATTGATAGCCAACATCTTATTTACAACCGTTATCTTTCACAATTGCAAGGCGGCATTCCAACCACTGGCACATTAACGTGCATGATCCATAATTACAAGAGAACACGTCATTTCAAGAATATCATCCAGGACTTATACTTAAGTGCTTAGTACTAGGTCTGTCAAAGCAGCATTCCGATTCGCATACAACACGTTGCTCTAGAGAAAGTTGTGTATAAAACGCATTTTATGTTCTTTATTCAAATCCACGCAGATTTTTGCGAAAAAGATTAAGCATGGTTCGTAAATTGGTTTTATTGGGTGGTCTGACCAGAGGCAGAGTTTTGGAAAATCAAAAGCTAAGCTATAACTGTAAATTAAGTAGCAACAAAGTTCTTTCGTCTAGGCATAGCTGCTACGGTACATAGCCAGGCAGTTTATCTATTTACATGACACATTCGTTACAGTCCATAAAACTGCTTAGGCTAAATAGCATAAAATAAAAAGCTTATTAGATCCTTGTAAGCTACAGGGCAAAGACCTCGCATACTAAACATAATATTATCTAAAGTTAATAAACAAGACTGTCTCAAGGTAACATTTTAATTAGTATAACTAAATACCTATATATTATGCATGTTTGTTCATAGTTACCTAAACAACTGTTAAGTTTATTTACTATTTTATAAGTAGAGTTTAAAAAGTAATAAAGTTTTAGGCTGTAATGTCCCACTGATGGACAAGGCAAGGCCTCACCATCAAGGGGTAGGCGTAATCACTAAGCTTGTATATTGCGGTAACTTAAAAAACTTTACTACTAGGTACTTTAAAGAGGTTCAACAAGAAAAAAAAATTCTATAAAAAGATTAAAAAAGCACACAAAGCTAATCAAAGCTGCTTAAAAATAGAATAATAAAGGAAATGTCAACAATTGGGCTTTTGAAAAAAAATAAAAATTGATTTTTTTTATGTATTTTAAAACTTTATTATTAATAATATTGATATTTAATGCAAAAAACTTAAAAAATATATTTTTTCAATTAATTATAAACAATTAAAAATTGAATAAAAATCACGTGACTATAAACGCGCCATAATTGGTCACCGCGGTTGTGACATGATAATGTTATAGCTATTTAACCATAAGACGTAGTAACTATTTAGTAATCTGTGCCATAAGTACGTACAGCGTTTACGGCTATTACACTTTATGACGTCACACGCGCTCGGGTTTGTTCGGGAGTTGTCCGAGTGTTTTCGGTACTGGATTCAAAAATTAATTTTTATTTTGAAATAACTTTTGAATTATTGCGAAAAAAATAAAATAAAAATAGTTTTGTTATAAAACTAATAGGTATACTTATAATCTTTCCATTTATCACAAAAAATTTTTTTTTTCAAAAGCCCAATTCAATATAAATTCCCTTCAACGTAGCCGAGCGTGGGGTCACGACGAAATCCTCGAAGCACACATAATCCCAGACCAAATAAAAAGTTTACAGCGAGCGCTGCGAACAATGACGCATGCAGGATTACACCTAGTGACCAGTACATCACATACACGTCTACACTCAAAGATCCCACGATCCCCCATAGACCAAATTATGCGCCTTCATTGAATGTACACATTTTAATGAACCAACGGTCAGACGCACACAACCCATTCCCAATCAAATTACACCGCATTGACTACACATACGTCTAACAAACCAGCTTCAATATTGACAGTGCTCCGTTAGGAGTTATTATTCGGTCTGAGCACGTTAACAGAATAATGAACTTGTACAAAAATAACAAAAGAAACCCCCGAATCAATGGGACGAGAATAGAATGCAATATCGAGTGGAAACTTCAAAATAGGGATTTGTACCTAAAAATAACTTTAACTATAACTGGTGGTTAGCTTAACTATTGTTATAAAAATAGAAGAATAAATATATATAAATGGTATAAGTTAAAAATGGTTGGGTAGGGAAAGAGATTTTTCTAAGGATTTTTTGTACTAAATGTAGAAGTGTTGATCTGTGTGACCATGATCAAATTTAAGTTACTTAATAACGAATAAGTTATCTAGTATATACAATCTTTATATGCTATTTTTTCCTTATTAATAAACGCCGTGTGACTTAAACACTGTTATGTTGTGTTTTGTCTCTTTTGCTCTTCGGAAAATTGCGTCTGAAAGTGACATACCATTTGATAGCTAAACTGTTCTAAATACGCATTTATTAATATGGCCCTATAAGTATAATGTTAAAAAGTCTATTTGAAATACATTCTATCTAAGCGCTAAAAAACAACTTTATACACAAAAATCTGGTCAAATAACTACCCATTACAGTTTATTACTATCTATTTAGGTTAAACATTTGTACGGCTGAAGATACGTCTGAAAAAAGCGCTATTTTTAACTCGTCTCAGAAACTTCAGTTTCTTTGTGTTTGTTTGCCAACTTTTAAGGATATAATTAGGTAATAAAATAGGTATAAAATACCAAGAGAGCTCGGTGTTTTTTAAAGTTCGCTCGAATTACGTCGTGATGTAAAAGCACTAACTACTTAATTTAATTGTCCGAAGTTGGCTTGGCGACTTGGCGATAGTCTATTTAATTCAAACTTTGTACTTTTCATAAAATTTTGCTTAATTTTCTAGCTATCTCAAGTATTGATCACCATTAATCGTCAAAGAGTTATTTACGAGTCTAGTGTCCTAGTTAAAACTCAGTAGATAGTTTACGTGTCTGTGCGCTTAATAAAACGGATTAAACGAATTACCTACGTTAAAGGTAACTATAACAACTACGGTTAAACCGAATGTAGCTGTCACAGCCACTTTACAAAACGCGCCGTTTACAAAATGTCTAGCCAGATTATCTAAAACGGCGCGTGTTATACAATATAGCTGCAACATCTTCGTTCAGTAACCGTGAATCTAATTTGGCGTCTCGTCATATTAATACCCCGTTAATAGGTACCTCGATAAATATGCCTATTACATGCAAGTTCAGTAACAAAAAGTTTTCATAACATTTTAAAAATCGAAGCAATAAATAACAATTTACCTCAAACGTTATCTTAAACATTATCAACCAATTTGTTACTAAATATTTCTGCGGCCATTATCATTAACGGCCAAGGTCGATGACCCGACGTAAGAGCATATTGTTAGGGGGTGAACGTCACGAACTTGGCATATTTAACACCCTTATTCTTTAAGACTTGAGGGTGATATTCGCTTGTATTTTCTTAGCTATCGCCCCCTAGTGAAGGGCGTGGACTTTGAAATGCACCTGGATACAGATTACTGAAGCGATAACTGATGTTTTATATTGAAATACTGTACTAGGTACAATGATGTAGTGATTAGTACCTAAGTAGGTAGGTGTTTATTATAGCCAGAGCAATGTTCAAACTTATATTATATTTTTCAGTCGATCTTAGCTTATTATATGTTTGAAGCTAAAAATAAATCTCAAACCTCATTCAACAGGTAAGTATGTAATTACTTTTCCTAATTGATCATTTTCAAGTAACAAAAGGTAATCCTAATAACAATACCTATTTAAGTCAAATATGAAGAAAAAAATCGTATTAAGTATTTCAAAACTGTAATTTAACAGGCCATTATTATTTAATCACAAAACTACAGTCAAATAAATAAAGTCGAGTACACAATGAAGGCAAGACATCATTCGAGCAGTAACGTATTATAACCACCCCTTAACAACATGAAAGCCAGCTGTCGTTTCAGAACTAAAAATAACAAGGATTTTTATTTAGTAGAATAAACAATAATACGACAGTCTATAACTGAAGTGGGATTTAAATACCTCTAATCACTACATAGTATAAAACAAAGTCGCTATTTTTGTCTGTTTGTCTGTATGCTTAAATCATTAAAATTACGCAACGGATTTTGATGCGGTTTTTTGTAATAGGTAGAGTGATACGAGAGGAAGGTTTTTATGTAAAAAAAATCCCGAAATTCCCACGGGAACGCGCACAACGCGGGTAAAACCGCGGGGCGCTGCTAGTAAACAATAATACGACAGTCTACTGAAGTGGGATTTAAATACCTCTGATTGATTATAATAGATGGTATTCACGTAAATAATTTGACAGTGTGTTAGTTACACTGCGCCCACGTATTCCTCACGTTGTTACTTAAGAACTGAATTTTGTGAACTATGTTTTTTTTATCTTGGTCTTTTAACGTCCCTTATAATAAGATTCAGGATGTCTAGGTAGGTACTCTAGTTACGCAATGATAGATCAAGTGTACACGAGTATCTCATTATTTTTCCATAATCATAAATTACTCGATTATTAGAAGTCACTTTGTAAATCTAGATATTTCCGATGGTTTTTGCTTTATGGTTAAACGTAAAACTGCAGGGCAGTAATATTAACTCTTGAATTAGTTAGCGAAAAGAGTTAAAAATAATGTGAATTAATATAGATATGGCCGACAAGAGAATTCTTTTTATAGAGGAAAAAGGTTTTACTTGTAGAATATGAATGGAATGAAATCACTATTCGCTTTAACCCTCTTTTAAGAAGAAAGAGTAGAATAAGACCAGCTAATATCAAGCACGCTTTCATTACAGCCATGCGAGTTTGATCTCAAACCTGAGCCCCGAAACGTAATCAAAATAATATTGAAAACCAAAGGAAAACAAGGATAAATCGTGTTCACTCGGAAGTGTTCGGGTAACATCGGAAGGTTAGGGAATATGAAGAATTTAACCAGACACCCCATCCTTGAGGCGGCGAGGGTCGGGGGTAAATGAATTTGTTTCATTTTGCTATTATTAGTTTCACGTTACGAAGGTTTCATTGGGTGTGTGATACTATGAACAAATATGGTTGAAGCTTTAGGTAGGTATCGTTGTATCGTGCAATAACAATACTTTGGTAATACTTGCGTATTTTTTTTTAAATCATTGAGACAGTTAAGCAATGTACTTACCTATTTATTTGCCACTACTTGTAAATTACAATGTCAATTTGTATATTTCTTGCTGATAACTACTGGCATTCTATCTGAGCGCTACCGTTCTTTGCAAGACTATTTATTACTATTTATATTAATAAACTAGCAGCGCCCCGCGGTTTTACCCGCGTTGTACCCGTTCCCGTAGAAATTTCGGGATGAAAAATAGCCTATAACCTTCCCGTTGAATGTGGCTATCTATTACAAAAAGAATTATTCAAATCGGTTCAGTAGTTTCTGAGATTAGCGCGTTTAAACAAACAAACAAACAAACAAACAAACAAACAAAACAAACTCTTCAGCTTTATAATATTAGTATAGTAAATAATTTGAGTATTTCAATCGCAATACCTTGCGGATGCCTTAAGGCGATTTAAGGTTGGCCAGAAAACAACTCAAACATACAATACTTAAATATAGTTATCTAATACTTTCAATATTTCAGCACAAAGTACATCGAATCATGAAACACCATTAACATAGGAAATAACTCGTCTAAATCCATTTATAAAAGTTGTTTTCCGAGTACACTTCTAGTAGAACAATAGCACCTCCATATTTCTTTGTAAAACTTATGGGTTTGGTGTGTGCGTAGATTGTCAGTTAGTCACGCGACTGAGCGACTGTACCGCCAGGTGATCTAGAAAACGACTAACTACTAGGTACCACTAGGTTACAAGTTATTTATTGTTTTATTTGCATAAACTTACCGCATTTTCCACTTTCGTTAACATTCTTTTATATGAGTAGGTATATGAACAAAGACAAGTTTTAACACTTATAACTAGAGTAAGATCGAGTAGGTTAGTGGTCAATCACGGTGTCAGTTTTTAGACCGCGTAAGGGCCTCTATCATAATCTACCTATTGAAATAAAACAATTTAAACATACATATATTCTGTAAATTTATGATGCTTGAATTATTTGAATCAATTACAGAATAAGATCGAAGACACCCTAGATTACTGAATTTCAGTATTTATAAGATCTTAAGAGAACCTAGAGTTCGGAATAATAAACTGTGATTTTAATATGTACAGGATGTTAGCCTACCGTATTGAATTATAGTACAGGATCCTAGAGCGCCTAAATTTCTTAGGTGCGTTTCCAAAGTTACATCACACAAGTGTCCCACTTTAAGATCCATCGATTCATTTTAGCTAACAACAGTCAGTTATACTTGAACATGAGTATTGCAGCGTGCTTGTCGGGCGCGGTGCCAACACAGTAAGTAACAGATACTGCCGCTCAATGTTTTATTAGTATTATATTTGAGGACCGCGAATGTTTGCGTTCAAATGAATGAACTGTGATAATTTTGCAGTTAAATATGTATTTGTATAAAGGATGTGCAGGCCTTATGTGATACTAATATCTATACTAATATTATAAAGAGGTAAAATTTGTAAGTTTGTTTGTTTGTATGTTCGGGGTAATCTCAGGAATTATCAGTCCGATTTGAATAATTCTTTTTGTGATAGATAGCCACATTCAACGTGAAGGTTATAGGCTATTTTTCATCCCGAAATTCCCATGGGAACGTGTACAACGCGGGTAAAACCGCGGGGCGCTGCTAGTAATAAATAAATATACCCGGACAAATTCACTCACGGTTAATTAGATCCAAATTGAGCTCTAAGCTTGTAATATGGAATCTAACTCACTGATACTACTACAATACATACATAAATACTTTATAAGAATATATATAACTAGCAGCGCCCCGCGGCTTTGCCCGCGTTGAGCCCGTTCCCGTAGGAATTTTCGAAAATCATTTCTTAGTGTGCACTTACGTCACTTGTAGAACCTTCCTGCCAAATTTCATGTTTCTAAGTATAGCGGTTGAGGCTGTGCGTTGATTATCATATCAGTCAGTCAGTCAGTCAGGACTTTGAATTATATATATATATATATATATATATACCTAGATAGTGTATATATATACCTGAAGTGTCGTTTTGGATACATTTTTGCGATTTTATTGGGTACTAAGTTTATACTTAGGTTACAATTGAATTTTTGCGTTAAAAACTCGACTAAATCCGCGAGGTGGTATATTTATTAAACTATTATTGTAAGAGTGTATTAGAGTCGCTTTACATTTAGCAGAAGATGTGACGTGCGTAGTCAAGTATGCTGTATGCTGGACGCAAGCGGGTTATTTATTTATATACCCAATGAATGAATATTAAGCTTTGACTTAAATCTATTTTTTTTATAAGGAATTTACTATGACGTAATCGTAATGACAAGTAACAATAATTTAAAATTTAGGTACCTGTTACATAATTATGTGAAAATGGGTAATTTAGGTATATTAATTATGTGATTAATGAACTAGTGTTGGGCAGAGCCTCCCTTAATGTAATTAATTAAGTAAATGAACTTCCAATAGGTTATTAACTCATAATTTTGTACAGACATTAAGTAGTTCACGGATTAGGTTACTTTAAGTTAACTTGATGCTTGCTTAACTATTTTTTAAAGAAGTAATGAACATTTTTACCCGACTGCGACAGAAGGAGCGTACTGATTTTTTACGTAAATAGTTTAACTTACATTAATTGTAAAATTAAATAATGTTTATTTTATTTCTCGATTTCGATATAAGGGCGATTCTCTGTAAACTCGTAATTGGCTGTCCCGACCGATTTTGTCAAAAAGTATTTTAATTATTTAAAAAATAATCACTCCTAATGATACTTTAACCTCGAAACTTAACAGGCCCTTTGTTTTCAGAACCATAACTGTTTAAAGTTTTTTTCCTGAAGTGATAGAAGCTCTAAAAATACAGTCCCCTGGCTGTCCCTATCACTGTTTCCCCACCTAAAAATGATATTTACAAAGAAGTTATTGACACTACATATATTAGGCGGTTAATATTACAAAGAAAAATAATTAAACTATAATATTTTGGTATAAGAAAGTCTCGCTACGAATTTTATTTAATTAGTAAACTCCTGTAAACTTTGTCCCCAGAAATTTTATACAGTCCCCTGCCAAAAATTTCAATCCATTTTAAAATAAAACTATGATGTTTACAAACGTTTTTATTAGTGAAACGAAACGTAACTGGTGTGAAGTTGGCAACCTTGCCGAATGCGGCGAAGGGACGCCTTTTTTTTAAGTGTCGCAGCGTCATTTGTAAGGTGAATCCGCGTTTGGACGGTATCACCAACAGTCCTCTGGTAAGTAATATTGTGTGGTTTAATTACTTTAACAATTATATATATAGTTTATTGTTTGTATTATTTATGTCTAAACTGATCGGAAGATTCTTAAAAAACTATTTTACATTCGTTTAGTACATATTGTGAAATCTAACCGAAATACACAGTCCCCTGGCAACAGTCCTCTGTCTGAAAATGCTACAGGAGACTGTTTCACACAACAGGGGACTGTATATTTTGTGTATTGGTTATTGTTTTCATGTATTGTTTGTGAAAATTTAACCGTAAGTCTGTTTTATTAATATAAGAATGATCGAAGTGTAATTGCTTTGCATTATTTTCTTTAATAAACTGAAATTATTTTACACAGGCAGATCGAACGCACATGATATGGCTCCTAAAAGAAAAAGTTATCCTGAGAGGAATACTACAGAAAAAGAGAGACGCAGAGCGGATAAGATATCAAAAAAGAAAAAAATACCCTGAAAAGAGAGAAGAAATGAGAGAAAAAGAGAAGTTGAAGTCCCAAAAGAAGAAAGAAAAAGGTTTGCAAAAGTTGGTAAAGGATATGACACCTCTTGAGCATAGAGGTGCCTTAAAGAAGTGGAAAGAACATTGCACCGTATACTGAGCCAAAAGACTAAGACTAAAAAGCGTCACTAATACTTTTGTACGCGAAAATACGCCTTTATCGGATCCAGAAGCAGATACTCCACTTTCAAGACCCGCCACTCCAGTTCATATTTCGGTGGATCGAGCACAACTAAGCCTGCACACTGTAGTCGTTTACGTTCGCAATTCAATCATTTCTTTTTGCACAGTCTCAGGTATTTATTTCAGACCCATTCCCGGCCTTCCAATGAAATGTAAAACACTTACAATGAAAAGTCTCAGCTGTTTTTGTAACAGTGGATCTTGTGAGCATTATAAGATTGGCAGTATCAATTTTCCTCTAAAACCTAGGTGGACAGTAGAAGAAGTGTTTACGGAATCTGAACCGGAAGATCTTGAATCTGCTGAACCTAAATTGACGCCTACACCAAACAAGACTCTTCAAAGACTGGATGATGATATAGCAGGAACGAGTGGCATTCAGAATTCATGTTACAATACTGGAGATTACGTTCTTGTGCAATTCCCATCTAAACATATAGAATACCGTTATGCTGTCGTAATTAATGAGATTGACGATGATGAAAATGAATTGCGTGTTATTTGATTGAGGAATCAAGATTTGTGACCAAAAAGTGCAGACCTTTAGAATAGATGATAAGGACATTTCAGACGTGTCATATGATCAAGTTATCCAAAAGTTGGATAATCCAAACTTGATTATAAAGGGAAAGAGAATATTTTATCAGTTTTCTACTCAAATTGACGTTTTCGAGCGCTAATAATTTTCAATGTTAAATTGTAATTATTGTAACTTTATGTGCCTTATTCGATTTAGAAAAAATCCTTACGGTTTGATTAGAGATCTCGATAGCAATATCACATATTTGAGAGAAAAGACTGTTTTTTAATAATTATATTTTAATAGAAGGTATTGCGATGAATACTGCATAAAGCATTTAATTATTGATATTATATTAATAAGACTATGTTGATCTCAGTGAATATAAAAGTGTTTCTAGCAGTTAAGGTTAATTTTTGATATTAATGTTTAAAAAAAGTTATGTTTTCTGTTATTTTTTTTAAAGAAACTTTGTTTATTAGTGATACAAAACTATGCCATAAAAATAATTAATGACTGATTAATATAAAATGACTTTTCTTTTAATTAGAACAGTCCCCTGTCTCCCTTAACAGTCCCCTGTCGCGATTTTTTTTTAAATCGCAAATATCTCGGAATACACGTTTAAATTCAGTGGGCCTCCTCATCTTACTATAATAAAAGTTAATTTTCTTTGTAATAGTACACAGTTTTTAGGCAAATGTAAAAAAAAAAATCCAGGACAGAATTATGTGTGTGAAGTTGGCAGATCACTTCCCAGCAGATCAAAAATAAATTGGAGTTCCCTTCGCATGCAGTCGAGTTCTACAGTTCCTGATAGTTTTTAACAATAGTTCTGTCGATTTACCCCCTCTACAAAAAAAATCAGAAATGATCTGCTAGCTTCCGCGAAGTTAGCAGATCATTTTTTTAAAGCTATCTAATCTAGCCAGAGAGTTCTATATAGGTAAAAACAATAGTTCTGTGAAGAGTTCCAGCCTCAAAACTCGTCCAATTATTTATGAAAAAAAATATCAGCATATCATCGGGAAAAACATGATATGCTGAAATTTAAGAGAGAGAGTTCTGGGCTCTGCTGTACTCCTACACGATAGTTCTCTATGTATTACAACATATTTCACAGAGTTCCGGCATCAGAACTCGTTAAATTAATAATTACAACGATTTTTTATCAGCATATCATCTGAAGAAATATGTGATATGCTGATATTTTAGACAGAGTTCTGGGCTCTGCTGTACTCCTACACGATAGTTCTCTTTGTATTACAACATATTTCACAGAGTTCCGGCATCAGAACTCGTTAAATTAATAATTACAACGATTTTTTATCAGCATATCATCTGAAGAAATATGTGATATGCTGATATTTTAGACAGAGTTCTGGGCTCTGCTGTACTCCTACACGATAGTTCTCTATGTATTACAACATATTTCACAGAGTTCCGGCATCAGAACTCGTTAAATTAATAATTACAACGATTTTTTATCAGCAAATCATCTGAAGAAATATGTGATATGCTGATATTTTAGACAGAGTTCTGGGCTGTATTGTAGTCCTACACGATAGTTCTCTTTGTATTACAACATATTTCACAGAGTTCCGGCATCAGAACTCATTAAATTAATAATTACAACGATTTTTTATCAGCATATCATCGGAAAAAAAAAACGTGATATGCTGATATTTTAGACAGAGTTCTGGGCTCTACTGTAGTCCTACACGATAGTTCTCTATGTATTACAACATATTCCACAGAGTTCCGGCATCAGAACTCGTTAAATTAATAATTACAACGATTTTTTGTCAGCATATCATCTGAAAAAATATGTGATATGCTGATATTTTAGACAGAGTTCTGGGCTCTGCTGTACTCCTACACGATAGTTCTCTATGTATTACAACATATTTCACAGAGTTCCGGCATCAGAACTCGTTAAATTAATAATTAAAACGATTTTTTATCAGCATATCATCTGAAGAAATATGTGATATGCTGATATTTTAGACAGAGTTCTGGGCTCTGCTGTACTCCTACACGATAGTTCTCTATGTATTACAACATATTTCACAGAGTTCCGGCATCAGAACTCGTTAAATTAATAATTACAACGATTTTTTATCAGCATATCATCTGAAAAAAAAAAAGTGATATGCTGATATTTTAGACAGAGTTCTGGGCAGTATTGTACTCCTACACGATAGTTCTCTTTGTATTACAACATATTTCACAGAGTTCCGGCATCAGAACTCGTTAAATTAATAATTACAACGATTTTTTATTAGCATATCATCTGAAGAAATATGTGATATGCTGATATTTTAGACAGAGTTCTGGGCAGTATTGTACTCCTACACGATAGTTCTCTTTGTATTACAACATATTTCACAGAGTTCCGGCATCAGAACTCGTTAAATTAATAATTACAACGATTTTTTATCAGCATATCATCTGAAGAAATATGTGATATGCTGATATTTTAGACAGAGTTCTGGGCTCTGCTGTACTCCTACACGATAGTTCTCTATGTATTACAACATATTTCACAGAGTTCCGGCATCAGAACTCGTTCAATTAATAATTACAACGATTTTTTATCAGCATATCATCTGAAGAAATATGTGATATGCTGATATTTTAGACAGAGTTCTGGGCTCTGCTGTACTCCTACACGATAGTTCTCTATGTATTACAACATATTTCACAGAGTTCCGGCATCAGAACTCGTTAAATTAATAATTACAACGATTTTTTATCAGCATATCATCTGAAGAAATATGTGATATGCTGATATTTTAGACAGAGTTCTGGGCTCTGCTGTACTCCTACACGATAGTTCTCTATGTATTACAACATATTTCACAGAGTTCCGGCATCAGAACTCGTTAAATTAATAATTACAACGATTTTTTATCAGCATATCATCTGAAGAAATATGTGATATGCTGATATTTTAGACAGAGTTCTGGGCTCTGCTGTACTCCTACACGATAGTTCTCTATGTATTACAACATATTTCACAGAGTTCCGGCATCAGAACTCTTTAATTTAATAATTACAACGATTTTTTATCAGCATATCATCTGAAGAAATATGTGATATGCTGATATTTTAGACAGAGTTCTGGGCTCTGCTGTACTCCTTCACGATAGTTCTCTATGTATTACAACATATTTCACAGAGTTCCGGCATCAGAACTCGTTAAATTAATAATTACAACGATTTTTTATCAGCATATCATCTGAAGAAATATGTGATATGCTGATATTTTAGACAGAGTTCTGGGCTCTGCTGTACTCCTACACGATAGTTCTCTATGTATTACAACATATTCCACAGAGTTCCGGCATCAGAACTCGTTAAATTAATAATTACAACGATTTTATGTCAGCATATCATCTGAAAAAATATGTGATATGCTGATATTTTAGACAGAGTTCTGGGCTCTGCTGTACTCCTACACGATAGTTCTCTATGTATTACAACATATTTCACAGAGTTCCGGCATCAGAACTCGTTAAATTAATGATTACGATTTTTTATCAGCATATCATATGAAAAAATATGTGATATGCTGATATTTTAGACAGAGTTCTGGGCAGTATTGTAGTCTTACACGATAGTTCTCTATGTATTACAACATATTTCACAGAGTTCCGGCATCAGAACTCGTTAAATTAATAATTACAACGATTTTTTATCAGCATATCATCTGAAGAAATATGTGACATGCTGATATTTTAGACAGAGTTCTGGGCTCTACTGTAGTCCTACACGATAGTTCTCTATGTATTACAACATATTTCACAGAGTTCCGGCATTGGAACTCGTTAAATTAATAATTACAACGATTTTTTATCAGCATATCATCTGAAGAAATATGTGATATGCTGATATTTTAGACAGAGTTCTGGGCTCTGCTGTACTCCTTCACGATAGTTCTCTATGTATTACAACATATTTCACAGAGTTCCGGCATCAGAACTCATTAAATTAATAATTACAACGATTTTTGTTGTAATTATTAATTTAACGAGTTCTGATGCCGGAACTCTGTGAAATATGTTGTAATACATAGAGAACTATCGTGTAGGAGTACAGCAGAGCCCAGAACTCTGTCTAAAATATCAGCATATCACATATTTCTTCAGATGATATGCTGATAAAAAATCGTTTTAATTATTAATTTAACGAGTTCTGATGCCGGAACTCTGTGAAATATGTTGTAATACATAGAGAACTATCGTGTAGGAGTACAGCAGAGCCCAGAACTCTGTCTAAAATATCAGCATATCACATATTTTTTCAGATGATATGCTGACAAAAAATCGTTGTAATTATTAATTTAACGAGTTCTGATGCCGGAACTCTGTGGAATATGTTGTAATACATAGAGAACTATCGTGTAGGACTACAGTAGAGCCCAGAACTCTGTCTAAAATATCAGCATATCACGTTTTTTTTTTCCGATGATATGCTGATAAAAAATCGTTGTAATTATTAATTTAATGAGTTCTGATGCCGGAACTCTGTGAAATATGTTGTAATACAAAGAGAACTATCGTGTAGGACTACAATACAGCCCAGAACTCTGTCTAAAATATCAGCATATCACATATTTCTTCAGATGATTTGCTGATAAAAAATCGTTGTAATTATTAATTTAACGAGTTCTGATGCCGGAACTCTGTGAAATATGTTGTAATACATAGAGAACTATCGTGTAGGAGTACAGCAGAGCCCAGAACTCTGTCTAAAATATCAGCATATCACATATTTCTTCAGATGATATGCTGATAAAAAATCGTTGTAATTATTAATTTAACGAGTTCTGATGCCGGAACTCTGTGAAATATGTTGTAATACAAAGAGAACTATCGTGTAGGAGTACAATACTGCCCAGAACTCTGTCTAAAATATCAGCATATCACGTTTTTTTTTTCAGTTGATATGCTGATAAAAAATCGTTGTAATTATTAATTTAACGAGTTCTGATGCCGGAACTCTGTGAAATATGTTGTAATACATAGAGAACTATCGTGTAGGAGTACAGCAGAGCCCAGAACTCTGTCTAAAATATCAGCATATCACATATTTCTTCAGATGATATGCTGATAAAAAATCGTTGTAATTATTAATTTAACGAGTTCTGATGCCGGAACTCTGTGAAATATGTTGTAATACATAGAGAACTATCGTGTAGGAGTACAGCAGAGCCCAGAACTCTCTCTCTTAAATTTCAGCATATCATGTTTTTCCCGATGATATGCTGATATTTTTTTTTTCATAAATAATTGGACGAGTTTTGAGGCTGGAACTCTTCACAGAACTATTGTTTTTACCTATATAGAACTCTCTGGCTAGATTAGATAGCTTTAAAAAAATGATCTGCTAACTTCGCGGAAGCTAGCAGATCATTTCTGATTTTTTTTGTAGAGGGGGTAAATCGACAGAACTATTGTTAAAAACTATCAGGAACTGTAGAACTCGACTGCATGCGAAGGGAACTCTAATTTATTTTTGATCTGCTGGGAAGTGATCTGCCAACTTCACACACATGACAGAATTTGTATGGACCTGTACGAGCTTACAGAGAAATGCCCATAAACTACTGTTCAAGAACCTATCTTATTAAGTTAAGGATAATATGCTTCATGACTTTTATAACAAAGGTTAACAAACACCGCATCATAACGAAACGAAATTAGACCTTTTATCAAAACCGGACGTCAATTTGCTAACAGAAAAACCGCAGAGGTCAACGACACTAGCACTAAGCCCGCGGTGTTTAAGGCTCATGAAAAAAAATAAACAATCTAAGAAGGTTCCTTCTAAAAGGATCATTTTTTGAAAGTGTCAGTTGTCGACTAGTGTTATTGGAGCTAGGGGGGTGATCGATGGCCCCCCGCGGGCCCCGTGGCACGGCGGCGGGCGGGGGGCGCGGCAGGTCCGCCTAACACGGCTCGTTACGTAGTTAGAAAAACAAACATAACCCGGTGGTCCCGACACTATGGATAGAGTAACTAAAAGCTAATTTCCTTTATTACTTGCCCGTAGAGTGAATTGGCGTAACTTTAAAAGGTAATATTTGAACTTTGCATTTTAGAAGATGAAAAACTATTTTAACGAGATTGGTCTGGAAATTTCTAGGCATTATTACATTGCTAATTCAGTGCCTGTTATGTTGAGGGCTGGTTTACTTTGGGAAGTTCACTTTGAGATTTTGCTTAATCGGAAATGCCTGGTTAGAAAACTAACTGGAGAGTTAAATAGGTACTTCTTCACTAATTAAAAAAGTAACTAAACTTACCTCCTCTAAGAGAGTTTCTGTTTAATTTGTGAATTCATGAACGTATTATGAGCTAGTTTTGAAGTTTATATTAATCTAATTAATCTAATTATTCTAATGGTTTCTTATGTAGTGATTCTGGTTCTTAGATACCGATCAAGTTTTGAATAGATGGTACATAACCAAGGAATACCTAGTTCTAATTACATGATTCACCATGGTACCTATAACCGCATTATATTTTAACTATAAAAATAATTACTTTTGATATGTACGTAGACAAGAAGGTAGCGGTAGTACTTATTAGGTAGTTATGCAGTAGGTAGTGTATGTACCAATGCCTCAATAACAAATTATACCTAAATAATAAATAAGTAGGCACAAACTATTTCAATTCCAATAACCTTTACAAATATAACAAAACTCTAATCAATTAGGCAATTAAAAAATATAAATTAAAAATACAATCACGTTCTAATTCTAAATTTAAATTTGAATTGAGAATCAGAGCGGAGACTGCGCTTGCGCCGCGAGCGATAACGATACGACGCGATGTTACGACGCGATTTTATCACGCGACGATTGCACATTCAAGTTATTAAACCTCATTACTTTTTAATAGAGTTTAAATCTAAACTTAGGCCCATTTTCTTTCCAAAGTCAATTCGTTCATAAACGAGAAAAAAAGTTAAAGGGTAGGTATATTACTACCACTATTATTAGGTATAATTTATGTGACTTTATTTTTGTTTGAACATGCTAACCTCTGGAAGCAAAAGCTCGATTTAAAAATCTTTTTGCGGTGCCTCATTCAAGAGGAAGGTAGTTTTTCCACATATTAATAGGGTTGGCCACTAACCTATTGAACTTACTTACTTATTAATAAACCTTTAAAACCTAGGAAGTTAGGTAGTAGGTATAATACAATTCAATTAAATATCAATTCACTAGAAATATTATTTTAGCAGTACTTTTCTATACCTAATTCCTAAATAATTATATTGATTTAGAAATATTTTACAAGATCATATCTGCAATAAAGACTTTTTTATGTAAAAAACTGTCTTTTATTTGATTTTTAAAATCTTAGAGCACCCATATCGATTTTTTTTGTTGTTGATAAGTTGAACACATTGGAAAGGAAAAATCCAGGCATTTTCAAAATAGTTCAAAGAACTCTCAAAAAATAATGATAGATTCCTTTCACAGAATAATTAATATAATACATAATATAAATAATATATAACTTGTTATAAGTAGCAGTGGATTACTTCTTATAAAACAAGTTTATTGAATTAAATCACCTGTTTTAAGGTAGACATGAAAAGAAATCAGAGAGAATAAGAGTATCAAAAGAAGTCAGCATTAAAGACCCCCTGAAAGAAACCCTTGACACACTGATTTCAATGTAAAAGGTCACGGTAACAATACCAAAAACTATAAACCAGTTGTTCGGTATTTAGCGGGTTTTGTAAAGAATCCAGTACTTTATGTGACATGCACTTGTAGTTAAAAAGGTAGGAATAATCAGATATGTTGAGTGACCACTTTCAAGTGATTTGGGTCAATGATTCAGGTTGATTTGAAATGTATTGAAAAGAACAGGGTGTCTGGCTTTTGTGTTAATTTAAAAATTTAAAAAACTAGAAGATGGATTTAAATTCTTGTATTTTTCGTTTTTATTTACTTGATATTATGTGTATTTTTATCTGAAGTAGTGAAGTTGAAATTTTGATTTTTTTATTAATATTTTAGTAAATATTTATTTTTTATTAATATTTTTATTACTTAACTAGCGGCGCCCCGCGGTTTTACCCGCGTTGTGCCCGTTCCCGTAGGAATTCCAGGATGAAAAATAGCCTATAACCTTCCCGTTGAATGTGGCTATACATTACAAAAAGAATTTTTCAAATCGGACCAGTAGTTCCTGAGATTAGCGCGTTTAAACAAACAAACAAACAAACAAACAAACAAAACAAACTCTTCAGCTTTATAATATTAGTATAGATATTTAAATTTTATTAATTTTTTTATTAATTTAAGGCACAAATGCCATAAATGAATTATCCCCCTCTTAATCATATTAAATAGTTATTTATCCATGGGCATACAGTGTGCAAGTTAGGTGATTATGTCTAATCCACATCACTGTAATGATATCTTCAGTGAGAATAGCGGATTTTGCTTTACAGATGGACTTTACAGGCTAATGTTTTACTTTTAAGGTAGTTAATAGTGGTAACCTGAACATACTACCCATGAGTTATTAGTGGTAGGTACATAGTTGGACTATATTAAGACTCAACCCAAGTGTATCCTAGCAATTGGATTGAAGTGGTCTATGATAGGGAGGGATGCTTAGATGGCAGGGAAAGAGGTTTGCCCAGAAGTAGAAGAGTAATGCCAATCACTACATAGTATAAAACAGAGTCCCATTCCGCTGCCTGGCCCTCCCTATGTATGCTTAGATCTTTAAAACTACGCAACGGATTTTGATGTGTTTTTTTTTAATAGATAGAGTGATTCAAGAGGAAAATTTATGCATATAAGAATTCCCGAAATTCCCACGGGAACGGGCACAATGCGGGTAAAGCCGCGGGGCTGCTAGTCACTAATATAATAAAGGTGAAGAGTTTGATTTTTTGAGTGTGAATGCGCTATTCTCAGAAATTACCAATCAGTTTTGAATAACTATTTATCAAATTACTACCCACATTCAACTGGAAGGTTAAAGCTATTTTCCATCTCAAACTTCCCACGAGAACGGGCACATTGGGGATAAAATCGTGGGATGTTACTAGTAGTAAAAATAATTCAAGGGTAAAAATAAGTGGCATATTCTTTTACTTTTAAAAGACATCATTCAGGTACTTCCAGTATTGTATATAGGTGCATTTAGATTGAAATTTAATACTTTTAGTTATTCAAAACCTTGCAGTGACATTACTCTAGATCTGGTGATGTAAGTCAAGTTTCTTTTTCGTCATTTTATTTCATCATTAATTTACTATTTTTGGGACTTTGCATAATATAAACAGAACATCCTACCCATGGCCAACATGTTTTACATCTTTTATTAAAGAGGGAAATAACTATGTCTTGGCTATAGTGAACTTATTAAAGAAACAGTAGATATCTGTTATACTTTTATGATAGCCTATACCTGGATTAATATAATAATATGTAGCTTCTACAATGAACATTTTGGTTAAGAAAACCGAAAACTTTATGTAGTAGAAAAACTTACAACAAACTTTTAATAATCTGTTCAAGTATTTCCAATTCAGTGCCTTTAACTAGGAAATAATCTTAAATTACTCCTCTACATTTTACGTAATACTTGAATATAAGTTTCAGTATATATATTACTTTAAATATCTAATTAAAAAGTAGGTATCAAAAGTTTACATGTGTGAATAACTCACGTCTACAAAACTTGTAGCGCGCCTTCTCTTTCTAGCACACAAGGAAGATGCATTCTACATCCCTGTCGCTCCCTTCACTCCATGTAAGAGAAAGTAACAATAGAAAATAATCATCACAACCGAGAATAGATACTTTACACGCTCAGTAAATACATTGAACCACCCCTGAAACACTAGGAAAGTAAGTATTCGCTCCTAGTAACACCAAAGTAGTAACTTCAGCGAATAAATAGGTATCTAACCTATTTAACAACAAAGTTGTATGAGATAACTTTTATACGGTTTAGTTAAGAGTTGTAAAAATAGATGTTACACGTGAAATCAACTATGTTATACGACATATAAAGTAAACATAAACAGGTAAACTAACCCCTTCTTCATGAGCCACTGCTATTTGCGCCAGTTGGTAAAAGATTCCAAACTTGAGAACACTCATCCATTTTACGAACACTCATCTATTAACACAATTCATGTATTTTATGTTTGCACTAACTTGTCACAATCAAAATAAAATTCCACTTTTGCTGCGCTAAACGCAGACGTCATTGACAAACAACTGAAGTGACGAGTTATTGCACGGAATCACAGAGTGGATGAAAACACTGCGTTTTATACGAGCCATAACTAAGGCATATCACAATTGTTATCACTTGAACTTATTACATTACAAATCACTTCAAATGTTTCGGTTATTTACAAAAATAAAAAGGTAAAAAGCAAAATTTACTCGTAGACAGCATTCACGACTTCGCACACTCACTCACGTAACGTACGTGCGGATTTCATTCGCACACACACACACATGCAAACAAAAGTCAAAATGACAGTTGAGCGCTAGTATCGCACCAAAATGGACCGAATCGTGGTGTCGTTGGCTATGGTGTTGTCATTTTATTATAATAATTTTTCCAAGGACTATTAATTTTACTTGGACGAATTAACTTAAAAATCATTCAATTAAGGGCTGATTACAAATATACTACTTTACAACGTAATATGTGAATTATATTACTACTGTCTACTTGAGTTCACTGAAACTGACGTGACCCTATGGCATTTTCAACACAAGGTACTACTCGTACATGTAGACTACACAGCTACGAAACAAAGGGAAGAATGAGGAATACATTTTTCTCCATTATTTTAAAAGTTATAATTAATAATTGCAAGCAAAACTCCAAGAGTCTTCTGTTAGTCCTGTCCTACCTCTCCATGTAAAATATATTCTTTTACATAACTGTAATGTTAAGTTTAATAAATTATTTGATCACACCCTTCCAGAGTTAAATTCGTTAGTTGATATAAAATAGGTAGTTACGAGTAAGTAAAAGTTTATTTTATAGATACCTTGACTTCATTTCCAACAAGTAAAGCTTGCTTTTCCAGATTCTTATGCGACAAGTATCTAATAGATTATACCAAGTAAAATACTTACGTAATGATTTTAATAAATTCGTAGACCTATTATACCTCTCAATGTCGATATCTGAGCCAAAGTGAGGCTGGGTCAGTCCCATGTCTGTCTCATGCCACCAGAGATAGAAGACTTGACCAAAAGCCACTGTGAGGCAGCAAGATCAAGCGTGAAGGCGATGAAAGCGGCAAACCAAGATGCATAATGGACCAAACCAACTGGAGAGAAGTGGCCCAGCACTGACAATGCAACACATGAAATTAAAAGGCTTTCCTCAGCTGTAGATCACTAGTCTATAGATAATACGAAACCCTAAAAATCAATGCCACTTTTCGTTGTAGTTTTATAACTCAAAAACGGGCTCACCTATCCAAACCAAATGTTTAGGCTTTGTTCGGACTATTTAGGTTCAGTTATGTGAAGGTTGCACAAAATCGGTCGAGCAGTTCTTAAAATTCCCTCGAGAACGGGAACAACGCGGGTAAAACCGCGGGGCGCAGCTAGTAGCTCATGTTATATAAAAGCACTGAATTTAAATGTATGGCTTTGTATGTGCGTTAACGGAGAAGCGATTATACACGCGTTCGCTTTAAATTGAGCGTCATCCGTAGCGAGGCCCGCAGCGGCGCACGGAGCGTCGACCGGGGCGTTTTTAGATTTCAGGGTTACACACGAATGTTTACTACGCGGGGAACGCTGCGTGGGACGCTACGCTACACGCTTGAAGCCCCGCGGCGGGTACCGCCACACTTCTCTCTTTATAAACAACATCGTATTTTGCCTTAAATATTTGTGTTTACGCGTGTGAATTTTCGGGTAGTGCCAAGCGCCGCCTCTCTGTAGGTAAATGGACAAAAAGTCCGACACATCGCGCTATACCAGGCGTCTCCGTGAAGATGCCTTCCAAAGTGTTAACATATTTGAAGTAGGTATAGATAGGTTATGTGAAGGCTTTGACCTTTAAAAAAGTACGAGCATGTAATTTCCCACTGCTGAACAAAAGACTCTCATCTCACTGACGATATCAGACGATTAGGCGTAATCACCACGCTTGCCTAATGCAGGTTGGTGATCAAAAACATGTGCCATGTTTGAAAAGTAGGAATCATGTTATCGCTCGACCCGGGAATTGAACTAGAGCCGTCAGCTGTGGTGTGTATTCTGACCTTTAAATATTGTTGATCGTTTTATACTCGTTTTTATTTACCTGTTGTCACCTAGGACAACATGTAAAACCTAGGGTACCTAAAACTTATCTGTCAAAATAAGTAATTTCATCCGCCGATTTTGATGTTAATCAGCAGGAGGATGGGTATTCATCCTGGACCGTTCGTCCCTCTATTATATTTGAGGACAAAAACTTTAGGCTCTCTGGAGTTGGGTAAGAGGAAATATCATCAAAAAGCAACCAAATTAAATACATAATTTTATTTAAAAAATGGAAACAAAATTTCTTACACTACCTAAATAAGGCACGACGTGTCCAAACAAACTGCTAAAAATAGCACGAATTGTACATTGAGCGACAAAAGTTCAAAACTTCGCTCTTTCTAAACCAAGTTTTATTTAATTCACACTTTTGCCGCCAATTGTATGAAACGCGCTATAAAAAAACAGCGTTAAAACATCAGCAAACACAACTACAATAAATCATGTCCCTGTACAAAATGAGTTTACAAAATATACAATCTGTGATCCAACTTCAAAATAAAATACATTTCAAAACAGAGGTTTAAACGTCAATAATGGAAGGAAACATTTAGGTAACGGCTAATGAAATGTGACGGAATCAGACCATTTAAACAACCTTCAAATTCATACCAATAGTAACTTTCTTTCAATATTTCTTCTACAGTAAAAATGGTCTTTTAAAATATATGTTTGATATGCGATAAATACTTAAACATGATAATTTAACTAGACTAAGCCGAATTAGTATGCGCTTGATCGTGGTATCACTTTCGTGACAACATGAGTCACTTCGTTTCTTTAGCAAAAGGAATATTTTATCATACCATCATATTTCAAATGAATTATTCTTACATAGGGATTTAGAATCGACAGAATTCTTACATAGAGATTTAGAACCGAGAGAATGTACTGTGATTGCTAGAAACGCTTGTCTAATTTGAAAATCAGATGGTGATGGTGGTTTGAAAAACAAGACAAGTAATTGCACCATGTCTTTTCGTTTAGTACTTTCGACCACAAGCATACTTATCCAACGAAGTCTATTGCAACTTTAAATGTTTACGCAAGCAGATATTGAACCGTACGTTAAAGATATGTAGTATAATATATTAGGTTAATATAAAGTCGATACATTGTATAATTTTTATAAAAGCTAAAAGTTATATTACATTTTATAATAAGTATATTATTAATGTATATACATAGTTGTGTGCGTTGTGTATATATGTTGAGTTCAATTGTTAATTTACGACTGATGAGTAATCTATGTTCGTTATTAGTACGTGTAAAAGCACTAACCTTTATTATTTTAACACACTGGACTGGCTATTACTTACCATACAAATGACAGCTAATTTTGTGTGGCAATTTGAAGCGCCCCTGTGAGTGTCCCGAGAACTAATTTTGACGTTTACTGCAAGCAAATAGTAGTATTTGCTTGCAATGAACGTCAAAATAAATTTTAGTCACAGTCGACTAATTTTAGTTCCATCGACATTCGTATCTGCCTACAGTGGCCTACAGCGCCAAAATGGCGACACTCAAATAGGCACAAAATTATTAAGACAGCAGCCTGTCCAGTGTAAATAATAGAGGTCAGTGTGTAAAGGTCATCGGTGAAAATGAATGAACAGATAGAGCCTAATAAACGCGTATAAGCTATCGAATGGTTCGTTACTTTCTGACACACGCCATTTTCCGACGATCAAAAGTGACAAAACTCAATATACCAGTGTTTAGTTACAAGGCGTTTATTATCTATACTAATATTATAAAGCTGAAGAGTTTGTTTTGTTTGTTTGTTTGTTTGTTTAAACGCGCTAATCTCAGAAACTACTGAACCGATTTGAATAATTCTTTCACTGTTAGATAGTCTATTTATCGAGGAAGGCTATAGGCTACATTTTATCCCGAAATTCCTACGGGAACGGAAACAACGCGGGTAAAACCGCGGGGCGCTGCTAGTTATTAATAAGCCGGATGTTTAGTTTCGTTGCTGCCATTCATAAAGACTTATCGTCTTATATACTTTCTCTCTTTTACTCCTAAGCAAAAAAGAAGAGAAAGTATATAATATTTTTCTGCCCATTCACTTTGATCAATGACTACTGATATATTTGTCAATGTGCCTCGATAGTACATGCTTTTATAATACAGTTAGTATACAAAGTTTTACTATAGTATAATTTACATCTAAAGCAATTAATTACACATCTTCGAAACGATTACAATCTCTAAACAAAATGCATAAAACACATCTTATTAAAATTTACATTGAAATAAATTACTATCAACGAAGTAACGTACACTATAAAATATACTAATTCTTTTGTAAACATATAGGAATAATATCTTAGTTTGTATGTCTTTGTACCAAATCGTCGTTCTTGCATTGGAAACAATTTTGATTTTATATTTAAAAGTGGAGAGAGCATTGTAATAAAAAAAGGTTAAAATCTCAACTTTTCCGAGCAGAAAAGTGAATTTTTCGCCTCAAACTAAAGACATAAGCAAAATTTTCTAAAGAAAACTTTGAATGCCGGATAATTTTTAATAAAAATAATGTCAATGGATTATTTTTCTTATGCGGCCGGATAATGTTTTTCACAAGAGACAGTTACATGTATAAAAGCAGAAAAATTCAGACTAAATTGATTTAGTGATAATTTTAGTCGATTTTATTGTCTCGATACAAAATCTACTCATATAATTGGTCTTCAAAAAGTCTACGTCACGATATGAATCGATTTGAACACTCAAATATTGCGCTCTCTTTCTGACGAGCTCAACAACATTATTGCTATCACTCTTTGATTTCCGACGACGCTATTGCAAGTTAAGTTTAGAAATAAGATTTTAGTTACATAAAAGATATAAAGCAATTATTATCATCATCAAAGACAATTTGTAATCAGTCTGGTTAATTTAAGTCTAGAGATTTAAACCTTTACGGCAAACCTGGAGCATTATTTTTTTAATATGGCAATTTAATGAGTAAACGTCAAATTTGACAGTGACATTGACAGCAACATCAAAGCAGAGCAATTGCACTGCCATTCTTATTACTTTTAGGGGGATTACTTAACGAGTTTTTTCAAGTATTTCTAGAGGGATTTCAAGTATTTCTAGTTTACTTCCACTCGGGTTTACTAATCATGACACTTAGGAACTGGACTTAAAACACTACAATTTTCTACGTAATAAATGAGCCTCAAATCAACCAAATATCAATGGTTCCTTCACAGATGAATAATTATATTATCCTTGACTTTTATAGTCCTTGCACCGTAACATGATCCGGATGACAGCTATTACTCTAGTATATTTTTGATTAAAAATTTACAAAAAAACAGCTGTCATACTGGTTGTGCTACATTGTAGACTAAATTAGTTTTATTCTCAACGTAACTAACATTGTCACAAACTGCAATAATACTCGAAAGTAAAAAACATTCTGATGTGAATAGTCTGTAACACTATTTCCTTAGTGCAAAACACTGGATTTAAATGAAAAAGTTTGAAAAAGGACCATGTTTGTTAACATTTTAGTTACGTTCATAAGACTGTACAGCATATAGTTCAAATGTCACGATTAGCCGTAGTATAGTAAAGGTTTAAATCTCGACGACTAGTGTTAGTCGGGCCGCGTGCCCAATAGGTTGGCACAGCAGGCTAAATGTCAGTAGTTCTCAGCATCCGCTGTCGGCGCCACAGTGTACACTGACGGAGGCCTGAAAATACAAAATGAACAGCTATTAGATTTCGTTGATGCCTTCCATATATGACAAGCCCGTTGGCACAGTGGCAGTGAGAGCGCTTACTGTGTCTGGGGTTGCGGGTTCGATTCCCGCCCGGAGTCAACAATATGTGCAGACATAGTTGTTGGCGACGACGTCTGGGTGTCAATTATATATTCTTATAAAAATATGTGTGTATGTATATGGAGTAGTATCAGTTAATTAGATTCCATAACACAAGCATAGAGCTTACTTTGGGTCTATTTAAACGTTTGTGAATTTGTCCAGGTAAAACAAAAAATATATATATATATTTTGAAGTAGGTATAGAGATAAACGTGATGAGTATAGAGGTTATGTGATGCCTTTGACCTTAAAAGTATGAGCCTGTAATGTCCCACCGCTGAATAAAGGCCTCTCATTTTACTGCAGATCGTAATGGCCACGCTTGGCTAATGCTAAATTGTGATCTCAAAAGTAGGAAAAATACAGTAGTAATTAGTACCTGAGTGCCCTTCTCGGCGCCGGCAACCGCGACGGTCGCGGTAGCGCTGAAGCTCGCGGCTGCTCCACTACGGTGACCGCTGTAACGGACAAACGCATGTATTAACAATATCCTGCAAGGAATCATAGCTGAGATGAACCTAAGATTAACTTAAGACGTGTTAGTACTACTACACAAACTAAATAAAGTTTTTAGTGTGTGGTAACTGTCAAATAGAATATGACACTACGCATCAATATGGGATTTATCTTTAATATTAGATGGATTCGCAGTTAAGCAATTATTTTTCCGTAACTTCACTGTTTAACTTAACTTCACATTGCTGGGCATGTTTTCCAAAATTATTTCCACGATGTACTGTTGTTAAGTTTGATGTGTATGTAAGACATACTGTAATTATTTAAGTATTTATAACTAGTTGCCCCGCGCGGTGGTTCCACCCGCGGCCATATAGATGTCGCTAGTGTGAATCTAACCACCTAAAAATTCATTCAAATCGGCCCAGCACTTTAGGAGTTCAGTGACATACACACGTACAGTAGAATTATAAATAAAAAAGATTACAGATTAATATAACGGTAAAAAATATAGTATGACAAGTGATTACCTGGATTTGATTTAGGGGGTCCCGAAGCGGGCCTGTTAACCCTAAACTGATTCGATTGACTGATGCCCGCTGTCGAATAGATCCGGCTAGGGGGTGCCTGCAAGTTATCATTGACATAACAATTTATTCTTCATCATAAGAACATTGTTGGTTAAGGATGTGAATTGACGCGGAGCGGAGCTATGCGGAGCTCAATGGACCAATCACAATGCATTACGAAAAGATTTGACAATGTCGATTCGTTGTTTGACAATCCCAAATCTCTGTAATTGGTGAATTCAGCTCCGTACAGCTCCGTTGCCCTCCGTTGCGCTACAATGTAAACGCACCGAAGGGCCAACTTGTCAAGTACCTATAGGTAACTTCGAACAGTTTAGTCAACTAAAAACACAAGTTGTTATTTTAGGGCCGAAACTGCGAAAAGTGCAAATTCAAATTTCTTTATTATATAAGATCATTACAATCAGTTATAGTGCGCCCGCTTAACGCAGTTTCGGCCCTTAGGGTTCCATAGACGGCCGGTAAAACGGACCCTTTTGATTCGTCAACTCTGTCTATCCGTCTGTCACAGTCAATTTATTCTATTTTACATTATAAAGCCTTTAGGCACTGTAAAACTCAGATACCAAGGTTGACCATTGATCTATTCGAACTTAGTTCATTAATTTCACTAAGTATACAAGTACTAAATAAGTAAATAAAAAAATATATCTACAAAATACAGTCTAAGATTGACATACATTATTTAAATACTTAAAACAGCTTTGATATAATCCTATGCGACTAATATTATAAATGCAAAAGTTTGTGAGTATGGATGTATGTTTGTTACTCTTTCACGCACAAACTACTGAACGGATTTGGATGAAACTTTACAGTAATATAGGATAAAGAACAGAATGAATAAATTTTATCTTATATTTATTTAAAGCCACGGGGCGCTGCTAGTATATCTATAAAAGAAATATAAAATAAAAACTAGTGATACATAAGACAGACAACATACAAATGCAAACGATAAAATAAGTGCATAGCAGATGCAATGATAGTTTTTAATAGAAGCATGCTGTACAGGGTGATATTTTCAAAAGTATTTCTTTTTTATCATAAAATAACGCCGTTGTTTTATATGTCTACTATGCAATTATTTAATAAACTTTATGTATTATATCCCCATACAAGTTATTTTAACAAACGAAAATGACAACATGCGGCTTACTTGAAAATCTCACCCTGCACAAAATCAAGGGTATGTTTCCATATAAGCGCAAAGGAGCGGCGGGGAGCCCGATTCACCAATCAGCGGATTGTTAGACAACACATTGTCAGAATGTTTTCGTAACGCACAGAGCTTACTGGTTGCTTAAGTTTAAGCGAACACTACTATTATATATTTTGAATTGAAACTACGTTTTACATTTACACATTACATTTCTGTTAACACTGTTCCTCTAAAGGGGTCGAAACGTCAGATAAAAGCGAAGTCTATCCGTAAACGTTTACGGACAGACTACGTAGTCACTACGTATTCAAACTACGTAGTTTGAATTCAAAATGCACAAAGATTGGCCAATAGAGTTCCGCACATCTCCGCTTTGCTTCAACGGGAACACACCGTAAGATAACATAATATCATATAAAATAAAAAACACAAACTCACAGACATCATGGGACTCCTAGATATAGGCACGCCACTGGGGTTGCGCACCTAGCCACACGCACACACACACACAAATGTTATATTGTTATTTATAATGGTAAGTGTTGGTACTTAGTGACAGTATTATAAAGTATTTTAAGCGTTAATTATTTATTTGTACTTTAAAAGTCGTGAATATATGTATGCACGCAATTATAATGATATTACATGATTTTGCATTCTGTATACAGAGTGGCCATCCCGATATCAATTACTTTACCTCCCGTATATTTTTCTAACATGTATTTAACAATTTAAGGTTGTAAGAAAATTATAATTCTGGCCATTTAAAAAATATATTTTTCACAACAATGAACCACTAAATACCAACATGCAAAACATGATAATTAGACACAAATCAAATTAGATCAAACCACCACCATATACAGGGTGGCTTTTTTTGAACAGTCGGTATAGGCAAGTCTGAAACTACATTTTTTCACTAAATTCGATGTCAAAATTCTTAAGACTGACCGTTTAAAAAAACCACCCTGTGTAAACCACGGACCAATCTTTTAGTTACACCATTTTACATAAACCAAACACATTTATTGCACCTTTAGCTGCAGATTACACAGCATGGTGTACACGCTGATCAAATTGGGAGGTACTAATTTCATATATTGTTGACATTTTTTGTCAAAATTGTACACAAGTGCTTAGTTTGAGAAACGAGATATATTTGGGGTAAGATGGTAAGTAAAGCGCTGCATTTTTATTATAATTTTTTAGTATTTTACAGACTTACAAGTAAGAGAATGATAATGTAGATTGGCCCGAGATTCATAGATACAATACAACACAGAGGTTTTTATAATGTCAATCTTTCAAAGCTTTTATAATGAAACTTTGATGTGATAGTTGATTGTCTTTCACTCTAATATGGATTTTGATCAAAATCGGACACACAGTTACAGCCGGTCATATATCGGCTAAAATGTCACAGTTAGCATGCTATTATGACAAAAATATGGAATGAAATATAAGTTAATAATTTAAGAGGTTAATTGGAACCATGTCGCAGTAATCGTATATTTTATGTATGCTCACCGGCGCGGGCGCAACTAGTTGACTGGTGGGTCGTTCTCTCCGCAGCGTCTCGGTACCTTGTCGCACTAACACGGGCGGGTTGGTGAGCACCGGTCGAGATATCTTCTCTTGTGGCTGGGGCTATGGGTTTTGAGAGAGATTGATGAATATAGGCTCTATCCGCCTAGGCTCTATACATAAATGCTTTTTAACTAAAACACTGTTATAAATTGTTTTGTCTCTTTTGCTCTTTGGAATATAGAGTATGTTGGAAAGGGACAAACTAGTTGATAGCTAAAATGCTGTTATAAGCGTTTATGAATAAGCCCTGTGTCTTTGTGTGTTATGGTAGCTGAACTATGTGCCTGATCCTTTTAAGCAGGCTTGATTCTGAGTGTAACAAGGTATACTTGATTGTTAGTACTGTATACTGTTTGTGTCTCATTTTATTAAGTGTACTTCTTTTGTAACTTATTCATGTAGAATTTTACGAAATAATATAAATAAATATTGTATTATTATTTATTACTGATTTCTTATGAAAGTGTACATTAGCTACCATGCTTCGGAGGGCACGTTAAGCAGCCTAAAGGTCTCCACTTTAGGCTTTCTAAAAACTTTGACACTAGGGTTGGCCACTAACCTACTGGAAATGAACGAATGAACATTAGCTACCTGTTCCATCGTGATGTCGTGGGCGGGGTGTGTGGGGCTGAGCGCGGGGTTGCTCCCGTAGACGCCGCGCCGCACCATGCTGCGCCCGGGGACTCCCGGGATGATGGCGCGGCTCGCAACGCTGCCGCTCGCTACAATATGGTAGGGGGTGAAATGTTTGTTTGATCATATGATCGGGTCATTATCATTAGTTAAATATAACATTAGTTCCATTCATTACATAAATATCTTTTTGTAAATATATCCATCTTTTTAGCTGCAGATTAAACAAATGGTGTAAATTAGGCCCTGGAAATCAAACGCTACTCAAATTGGAAGGTACTAATTTAAAAAATGCGAAGATCTTTCTGTCTGGAATTGCTTCAACGATAGACCGATTTCGATGTATTTTTATGGAGAAGATATTGGGTATTTTACCTCCAAATTACCACGGCAATAACCCTATAAACAGCTAGTGTAATCTAAATTATAGCCAAATTGCTCGCCTATTTATACTAGTAGCAAAAAATTAGTAAAGTTATAGAAGCAAGCGGGATTATATTACCGGGTATTCTGCTAAGCTCTCTATGTGAACTGTACTGCCTTAGTTTAGACGTGGGTAAGCCCGTCTTACGGGGCAGCGCTGCGGGCGGCACCATCGAATGGTGTTGCACTGAAAATATTAATACATTAGCAAGCGATATTAACCCGGCGAGGATGTTGTAGGGTCATTTTGACCCTGACAATTTTTAAGCGTCTGTGGTATTTTTTCCCGCGACCGTAGGGTATTGGGCGTCTTAGTAGCTGTTGCTAAGGAACCGGCGAGTGCGCCACGTACCGATATTCAGTCGGCTGGCGCCTGCGACGGGATTATCACGTGCGTGAAGTCGAGAAGGGTAAATATGACCCCGCCACAACCGCGGCGTGACATTTTTTGTGAAGCTTCGAAAATGTTTTTTACCGAATATTATTATATTTTCAGGTGTTTCTTATACAAAATGAATAACCCGGAGCTTGAGCAAATGTTTGTGACGAATGCCATAAATATATTTGTCCCGAACACACTATTTCGTTCTGCCAGAATTGTGCTGCAACCACAGACAATAATGACATGTAGTTTATAAGCAATTATAAGACTGTAGGGGAAACTGATTGATCTCTACAAGTTGTAGGTACCTAATTAGGAGCTAATTGATAAAAAAGAAGTTATCTATTTTTTGTTATTTTAGTGTTACTTAAGTAGTTCTATGAAAAAGTTTAATTGTGTAGTACTTTGCCAAAACTGATTTAATTATAATATTTTGTATCATTATATGCCTGTTGTATTTATCAATTCATAAAAATAATATGTAATTTACATAATACCTATTAAAGCTTTAGTTTAAAATTAAAAATCTAGCTATTTTGAACCCAATAACATACAGGGTCAAATAGACCCTCGACAACCTCCACGTAACTATTTTCACCACATCCTCGCCGGGTTAAGTGTGTCTAAAACTAAACTGTAGTACATTAATCATATATTACAAGCTTGTGCCTCAAAATTAATAGAAATCGCACCTTTAAATCATAGTTAGTGTGAAAATAGTAATCACAATTATTATAAACTAGCAGAACCCCGCGGTTCTATCGCTTTGTACCCGCCGTTTCTGTAGGAATTTTGGCATTAAAAGTAGTTATATGACCATTCTCTTCAATGAACTATAGAATGTTCTTACACCCATTTTAGGTGTAGTGATAAATAAATACCTTGGGAACAATATTAGCTACTTTTTATACCCAAATTCGAGCGGGTTTGTAGTGAAATTATCTGTTATTCAAGCGGGTAAACTAAGTAAAGAATGTTTTGTCATTTGTGAGCTTAGTCATACGGCAATGTGTCATATATCGTGTATCTTACAAGCTAAGCTGGACTCATCGCGCAAGCTAGGCTCACTTAAAATAAATACTAACTTAATTAAACAAATATTTCTAGAAAAATAGTAAATTTTTGATTAATAAAACTATCCCCCTAGCACTCAAACTCCACACAAAATAAGAGAAACATAAGTTGACATACGCTATTTTTCATCCCGAAATTCCCACAGAAATGGACAAAACGCGAGTAAAACCGCGGGGCGCTGCTGCCTGCTAGTTTATTAATATTAACATCATATGTCTAACATACCTGCACTAGGATGTAGCACTCTAGCGGGCGACTTCGCCAACACATGCACAACAGTTTTATCTGGACTCGACGTTCCCGACAATATATCTCTTTTAGCCGAACCTTTCTTCACCAAAGTCGCACTGTTGATCACTGTAGTATTATGCATGTTGTACGTTCGTTCGAGTGAAGTGTTTGATGGCATTTTTATGACGTGTTTGTCTTCAGAGTCAAAGATCGGTGATATTGTAGTGTGTATGTCTAGGAGGTCGTTTTTGGTCCCTTTTTTGAGTGACATCAGTGGAGTTGATGCTACTGTGGCGCCTGTAATGAAAGTAAAGTAGACTATAAGTTTGATTAGTGGGTAGGCCATTAGTGGGGTTGATGCTACTTCTTCTTCATCGAGTGGATGGTCAACCCGACCAATCCTGGTGTCAGAGTTATTGAGCCGCCAAAGGCCTCTGACATGGCTCATGTAACTACTATCCGTAGAAAGTAACCGGAACCAACGGCTTAACGTCCCCTCCGAAGCACGGAATCATCTTACTTTTCGGGCAATCAGGTGATTCAGTCTGCAATGCCCTAACCAAACTGAGGAAAGTCTCACAAAGAGATTTTTGTGAGATATTGTCCCCACCGGGAATCGAACCCGGAACCTCCGGATAGTGAGCCGAGCGCTCAAACCACAAGACCATGAAGGCTGTTAGTGGGTAGGCCATTAGAGGGTTGATGCTACTGTGGCGCCTGTAATGAAAGTCTACTCTAGACTATACGTTTGAATAGTGGGTAGGCTGTATGACTTACATTTGAAATCACTACTAGCAGCGCCCCGCGGTTTTACCTGCGTCGTACCAATTATTTTGACAATTGACAGCTAGATTGTCATTGACTGGATACGGTGATAATTTTGTCGTTTCGTTCATAAGTTTACGGTTTATTACCGGCAGATTATGAACTACCGAAAAATTATAAATTAAATTAAAGTGTTTGTGTTTGTATAGTTCACAATCCGTCGACTGTTTATAATCTTACTAGGTAGATTATAAAATAACGGCGTTAACAATATTACGGTGACATATACATTTAAAAAATGACGATATCTTGTCATAGAAATAGAAACAGCACAATGAACTTGTCAAAATCTTTTCAGATTGGACAATTTAGCTTCACATTGCTCACATTGGCATGAATATACTTACGCGGGTCATGAGCGGGTACTCGCTCGGGCCCGCTCTCGGGCGGGCTCGACGAGCTGAACGTGCCCGTGTCGGTGCTGTCTGAGGAACCCACCATCGCACGCTCCTGTAGATTCCAATCCTGAGATCACAAAAAAATGGAACATAAGAGAGAGATGACTTTATTTATTTGGAGTGGGAGTGAGAGAGGTATAGTCAATTCAATATTTTGCTAAGATGAGAATAAGTGAGTAAGACGTAGTTGACAGAGTCTCAACTACGTTCTCTGTCAACTACGTACATAAAAACAATTTAACTCATACTTGCGTTGTGCCCCTGTTCTCTTGTTAATATCGGGATAAAATCAAACCTATCCCTATGCCCCAATATTCTTCAAAATCTGCTCAGTTAATTTTGCGTGCAAACATAAATCAATCCTTACAATATTATTAGTAAGATAGAATATATTCTTCATACCTGTTGCTCCAAAGTTTTATCACCATCATCGATGAGATTCAAAGTAGCCGAATTGATATCAATGATATCTTTACTCTGACCGTCATCTTTGTTATAAACCACCGTTGCATCCATACTCTGTTTGGGCGTAATCTTTTTAAACGTAGAGTTTCGTTTGGGAGTTTCTCTAGTAGGTTGTTCTTCTTTATCGAAACCGTTCAGTCTTCTTCTAGAAAGAAGTTCAGAGGCATTCTCCATACTCTGTTTTGGCACTGTTATTGTTGTGTTAGGAAGTTGTATCGTTTTCACTGGTGATTCTTCAGGCCTTTGATTGGGTTTAGGGTCTGAAGGTAACGCTTTTCTGGCTAACGATAGCTTCTGTCTGGCTTGAATGATTTCATTCAGTTCTTGCTTCCCTAAAGTGACGTTTAGACTGTTCCGTCCAATGTCTTCAGGTTTGGGAAGGCCCATATCTTTGTAAAACGCGTCATCTCTTTCAAAGTTCTCTTTTTCAGCATCATTGCTTTTGAATTTATCATTTGTAAAATGTAATGTTATTGTTTCAGTCATTTCGTTTTTCGGTTTAGGTTGTTCCTTTTTATCAGTATTTTCATTCAAAATCTTAGTAGTATCAATTTGACACGCCTCCTCTCTTGCTTTCGTGTAGCTTTCGGAGCTTTTGATAGGCGCTTCTTTTCTGAAACTGCTGTATAGTTGACACCTCGGTCTTGCTGAGAGAAGTTTCTCCGATTGTTCTAGATGGGTGAAAGTTGCTGAGCTGAAGATGTTGGAGTCTGGGTTGGTTCGAGACGTACTGACGTTACTGACGACGTAGGAGGAGTTTACTGAGCTGACGAGACTCGGGGGTAAAGAGTCCATTAAGCTGTCGTTGTCAGGGTAGGTGGTTTGAGAGAGGAAGGAGGTACTCATATCCTTTTCATCGAGGATGCTGAGCGTCATGCTCGTCATCATAGGGTCTAGGCTTTCGCGAGGAGGCGCGACTGCTGAAATAGAGATTTGATTTCGTTAAGATGGTGAAGCAAAACACAAAGTGGTGTAAAATAAATGGTGTAAAAACTGTTACATAAATGAACCATTTTATTTAATTGAACTGTGACCGCGGTTCCTGTAAAGGGGCCGAAACGTCAGATAAAAATGAAATAAAGAAGATAATAAAGAAAAGAAACCAGTATGTTAAACGCAGTTTTTAAATAAATTATCCAAGTACCTGGCTCCTTATAAGACGGCAACGACCGTTTACTCTCCATGGACTCAGGGTTGAAGTTGCCGGAGCTCTCCATCATCAGCGAGGACACGAGGCTCGGCGGCGACATCCTCATCAGGGACTCCCCGCTCTGGTACATGTTGAGGCTGCCTCGCTCGTTTATGATATTGGTTAATCCTCTGAAGAGACAAAAAATCATATCACTGAGGTGAGAGAAAGGAACAAGTGGCGATGTTTGCGGAAGACCTTAGTCCAGCAATGGGAAACCAAAGTTTAGGTAAAAAAAATCGCGGCATATTTAAAGTAAGGATTTGTAACCACACAGATTTATAAAAGTTACTTTTAACTGTTCTATTTCGGTTTAAGATCACTATCACGATTTTGCCTTGAATTTAAAAGAACTAATTAAGACGATTTAGTACTAAAACAGAACAGCTCAATTATTTTTTAAAGTGCGAACTATACGACTTTATTTTACCAACAAAATGGTCTATTGTTGTAAATATATTATTATTAATCATAACCTAATACAATTTTAATTTTAGATCTAGATTTTTGCTTAAATTACTCAAAAATATTAGTCTTTACCTTTTGTAAATCCCACAAACAACCAAATTGGAGTTGAAATAATTGAATATCATTTTTAAATAATAATTATATTTTTTAAAACAACACGTTAACACAGGACAAAGTCTAGTTTCAGTCTGCGAAAGTGAATTCGGTTGCTCGTAAAAGATTACCTCAAATTATAATTCGAGTTTACATTCTATTATGCTTGTGGTTTTCAACAATAGGAGAATATTTTAGAACTGTGTCACTTTAAAGATTATGTCAATAGCTGCACTATTGACATAATCTTTAAAGTGACACACTGTGTTCACAGCACAATTTGTTTATGAATTTGCCTGTCTTCTTCTTCTTATCGAGTGGATGGTCAACTTGACCAATCCTGGTGTCAGAGTTATAGAGCCGCCAAAGGCCTCTGACATGGCTCATGTAACGACTACTATCCGTAGAAAGTAACCGGGACCGACGGCTTAACGTGCCCTCCGAAGCACGGAATCATCTTACTTTTCGGGCAATCAGGTGATTCAGCCTGCAATGCCCTAACCAAACTGAGGACAGTCTCACAAAGTGAGATATCCCCACCGGGAATCGAACCCGGAACCTCCAGATCGTGAGCCGAGCGCTCAAACCACTAGACCACGGAGGCTGTTGCTGTAAGATCAACCTAAAGGACAGGTTAATGTGTTACAAAGTTTACAACGCAACAGTGTTATATTAGCCAAAAATCTGAAGAATTTATGAAAATCTGAAAGAAATACGAATTCTTACAAAATAAACAGAAGTGTAAAAGTATTTAAACTACAGTACAATCAATAAAGTATGAGCCTGTAATGCGCCACTACAGGTCAAAGGCATCTCCTTAAGCTTACCGAGAGTACAGGCTCAAAATCTTAATCACAAGTACTTTTTAAAAAATCTTTCAAAATATGTTGTTAATTTGACATGGTTGTATTGTTAACGCCCAACACTAGATATATTTTGAAAGTAAAAGTAATGTGGATTTAACGAATGATGAACTTTGAAATAGACAAAAAATGAGTCGTTATTTTTAGTTTTTGTCCATTTAAAGTGTCTGTCGCTTATCATCATAAGTAATTACACATAGAATTGTAGAAAGTTAGTATTTTTATGTGATGTCAGGCACTTTGAACAAATTTTTATGCAACTTAACAGTGATATAGGTTATACATCAGAACAATACATAGGATACATTTTATCCCCAAATTCCTGCGGACACAGGTACAACGTGGGTTTGGAGATAGGATCTAATGAAAATGGTGTTATAATTGGAATGGTGTTCGTGATTAAATAATTAAACACAGTTTTATAATAGAAGCGCAACGTTTGATTCGCAATAAATTCGTAGGAATTTTATGTGAAAATGTAGTACATTTTATATTTTACTATGAGACATAAAGCTACATTATATATAGTGGCAATAAAATACAACTACATTTTTGAGTATTAGATAGAAATATCTACCTAGTAGAACTCTCATGTACATTGATAAAATTAGTAAGATGATGCAAACATATTTCGATGAAAACGCGAGTAGAATTTATTTTTGCCAATATAGGTACATGTATTTCTTGTTTATACTAATATAAGCTCTACAGGCTGGTATTGAGGGGTCATCCCGAATCTCCCACGGGAACGGGCACAACGCGGGTAAAACCGCAGGGCACTAGTGTAGTCTTCTTCTTCTTCTTCGAGAAACTTCTTAGAAGAAAAAGACTAATGAATTTATATGGATGAACTTGCCTGGTAAACGTGTTGTGTAGATTGTGCACGGGCTGCGATAGATCAATGTTGATCGGTTTCGAAGGCGTGTGGTCCATGGAGAGACGGTCGGAGGTCTCAGATGCCAGGGTTATTTCAGCGTCTTCCAACTGAAAAGATGGAATATCATCTAAGAGCTGTAACTTAATTAACTTGCATTGTTTGTTGCTGGTAACGTTGCTATACTCTCTATTGTAAAAAAAGACCGGGTTTGTGGTCCAGGTTTGTGGTTATGCCAGCAGGTTGCCTGCAAGAAGGAAAAAGCATCGGAAAAATTTATAGGAGTGTTAAAATAATAATTTGTGATCTGTGCTAATATATTAAAGTTGAAAAGTTTGGTTTTTGTTTATTTGGACGCGCTAATGGTTTGAATAATTATCTTTGTAATGCATAGGCACATTCAACGAGTAGGTCATAGGTTATTTTTCACCCCGAATTTACTCAGGAACGGGCGCAACGCGGGTAGAACCACGGGGCACTGCTAGCTATTGAATAACTTTCAAGTCAGTTCTATCAAGTATTAAGTCAAGTACCGGGCTGTAAGATCAAATTGCAGGTCAAAGGCTTTCTGCTAGTTGAAGAGGTGTCATATAGATATTACTAGTAGGACATGTTTTTTGAAAAATACTGTACTGTAAACATGACAACTTGATATCTTATATATAAAATTCTCGTGTCACGGTGTTCGTTCGCGTACTCCTCCGAAACGGCTTGACCGATTCTCATAAAATTTTGTGAGCATATTGAGTAGGTCTGAGAATCGGCCAACATCTATTTTTCATCCCAAAATTCCCGCGGGAACGGGTACAACGCGGGTGAAACCGCGGGGCGCAGCTAGTAATATATATAACCGATGACGTCAACGAGATTAAAATATATTATGTAATACAAAAATGTGCATTCTGAATGACGTAAATCGCAGAGAGTGTTGTAATACAACGGTATTAAATAAAATATGTTATGTATTAGCGAATTTATCTTTTAAATCACATGGGATACATTTCATCCCTAAATTCCTGCGGGAACGGGTACAACGCGGGTAACACCGCGGCGCGCGGCTAGTAAAAGAAAGATTTACAAACACAAATAGTAAATTACAGATATATAAACACGCAATCTTATGCAAAATCTCTACGTACTTAACATAGAGAAGTGATTCTTGTCAGCCATCCCCGCAGACGGTAACGTTGCTTTCGATCTCCATTGGTAAACGGAAGCGCGTGGCATTTGCATTCTGCATAATGGATTCGCACTTCCGTGATGAGTAGTGAGTGGGCTATGCGTTCAGCGGGGAGCGTAGATTGTAGCGGAGCGATTAATACAGCGTTTATCAATTGTTACAAATGTTAAAAGGTTAAAGAATACGCGTAAAATCAGTGCGCTTAGGGCTCAAGTAAAATTCAGTTACAAAATCACTGAATGGTTGGAAAATAGGCCCTATTAGATTGAATTAGTTTATTAAGAATAAGTATATTGTACAATGTTGCTTTTGGAATAAATGCCAATATGGACCAATGGGCTTAATAAAAGCAAAGGAACCAACTAAAAGCAAACTAAAATAAGTAACTGACCCATTTTATGTATCAACTAGCAGCGCCCCGCGGTTTTACCCGCGTTGTGCCCGTTCCCGTGGGAATTTCGGGATAAAATGTAGCCTATAGCCTTCCTCGATAAATAGACTATCTAACAGTGAAAGAATTATTCAAATCGGTTCAGTAGTTTCTGAGATTAGCGCGTTTAAACAAACAAACAAACAAACAAACAAACAAACAAACAAACAAACAAACAACCAAACAAACAAACAAACAAACAAACAAACAAAACAAACTCTTCAGCTTTATAATATTAGTATAGATCTGTGAGTTTTTGTATTTCAACCATAATAATATAAATCCGACAGATAATATATACATACATATTTAGTTACTACCGAAAAAGATCGGTACCGGTTATTTCAATCGTAAGAACATGTCAGAGGCCTTTAGGCGGTCTAAAAACTCCCGACTCCAGAGTTGGCCACTAACCCAACCGACATTTTATTTTACTACGGAAATTCAACTATATTAGTGCCTGCAGTCCGCACTATAAAATATATTACGGTACATTTACATATTTATAAGCAACTAGCTGACCCGGCGAACTTCGTACCGCCTTAGCGTAGCAATGATGCACTACTTTCCGAACAAACAATGCTTTCAATATAGTCTATGGCTGTGAATGACATTGACATTCGTTACGCGTGTTTTTTTAAATATGCAAAATTAAATGTACATTTTTCAATATTTCTGAGAGATTTTCTTAATATTTTTTTCCGTAAGAACCTTCTTCTAATAATAACAAATACAACAAAAAAAGAATTAGTGAAATCGGTCCAGCCATTCACGCGTGATGCGACGACAACAAAAAACGGGTTTCATTTTTATTTATATAGATATAAGATTAAAACAGTCATTCATAATAATATACACATCCAGTACTGAACATTAAACATTTATATACAATATAAGTTTTAATGTATTTTCTAACAGTACCCGCCTGTTGCGTGGCCTATATGATAAATTGATTGTTGGAAGACTTTATTTCTAAGACATAAGGTTTATATTACTTTGAATAGCGTGTTTTTCAGTATGCATTGCTTAATTAACGATATTGTATTGACTTGTAATACATAGTGTTAATCACTACATAGTATAAAACAAAGTCGCGTCTGTTTGTCTGTATGCTTAAATCTTTAAAATTACGCAACGGATTTTGATGCGGTTTTTTGTAACAGGTAGAGTGATTTAAGAGGAAGGTTTTTATGTAAAAAAATCCCGAAATTCCCACGGGAACGGGCACAACGCGGGTAAAACCGCGGGGCGCTGCTAGTTTAATCAATATTAGTTGGTCACTTACATATTACCAGTTTGTTTATTATTGGTGTGAATTTATTCATTGTAATATTAATGTAGATAATGGTTATATTTAGTTTATTATGTTATACCTGACATGGAAACGGATGTTATGAGTTTGACATGTGAATACGTCAATGGCAGTAACATCTTTATGTTTTGTTTGAAATAGATTTAATGTAGTGTTGTAGATATGATTTTTAAAATAATAGTTATGTAGTAGATATAGCAACTTTTGAAATTCCAGCTTAATAATTATTTAAACACTAGCCGCGCCCCGCGGCTTAACCCGCTTTGTGCCTGTTCCCGTGGGAATTTCGGAATGAAAAATAGCCTATAACCTTCCTGTTGAATGTGGCTATCCATTAGAAAAAGAATTATTGGAATCGGACAGTCAATTCTTGAGATTAGCCCTTACAAACAAACTTAGAAATGTTACCTCTTTATAATTATTATATAGTAAGATAAAACACTGTATCTTAGCTGCAAACAAAAAGTGTTATCTCCAATTAGTTCCCGATAATTAACCGTAAAAAGAAGACAGTATCAATTCCAGATTAGGTACTAGGTAAAATAAGTTGTACAAGTTGCATAAAAACTCCGTAATTGAAGACCAAAATCAGACCGAATCCAATCAGGTTAGCCACAGAAGTCCAACAAACTTCATGCTAAGCCAACACAAAACATTTTTAAACGGCTTGCTATTGGAACATAGAATCTCAATTCCAATGTATATCAAATGACCGCAATTTTTAAAAGACATTACAATTTCACAGACACAAGATGTCGGATGAAATAAATCTATCAAGTTACGTGCAAGGCCATAGGCCGCCTACGTACTAACCGATTTTGGATCGAACATACATACGTGTTTGTACGACTTTCACTGCTTTAATGAGGTCAGAATTGTGGTTTTCTTTTTTTAATTACTGGGACGAATCCTTAGTAATCACTACTAATATAGTGAGGCTGAAGAGTTTGTCTATGTTTGGACTTGTAACGTGTTAAAAATGAAAGAGCTGCGGCGTTTTATTGTCCAGTTTCTAACCCGCTTAAACACCTTTTATGATTGCTTCACAATGTTTAGCTTAAAGATAGAAAACAAACAACCATCGTTTAACTTTACTCACAAAAACAAACTTATTACAATTATACACAGATCACCTAACAGTCACTACGTGTATTATGCGTAATAGGTAAGTATGTCCGGACAACTAGGCCAAGGAATCCGATACACGGTACAAAGTTAGTTGATATGTACCACGTAGTGTAGGATAGGAAGGATGTGACTGCGATGTACTAGTCAAGATGTATATCGCTACGTCGATCATGTATCGATCAAATACTATCTTTCTGTAAGATCTTACAGTTTATGAACGCTTACGAACGTCTGTAGGGGTTATAAAGTTCTCGTATATAGGAAGACTAGCACCGCCCTCTAGTTTTAACCGCGTTTTGTCCGTTCCCATGGTAATTTCGGGATAAAAAATAACCTATAACCTTCTCGTTGAAGGTGGCTATGCGTTACAAAAATAATTATTCAAATCGGACTGATACTTTCTGAGATTAGCGCGTTCAATGAAACCGAATTGAAAAATTATTTCAGTGTTGGATAGTCCACTTATCGAAGACTAGCAGCGCCCCGCGGTTTTACCCGCGTTGTGCCCGTTCCCGTGGGAATTTCGGGATAAAATGTAGCCTATAGCCTTCCTCGATAAATAGACTATCTAACAGTGAAAGAATTATTCAAATCGGTTCAGTAGTTTCTGAGATTAGCGCGTTTAAACAAACAAACAAACAAACAAAACAAACTCTTCAGCTTTATAATATTAGTATAGAAGACTATAGGCTAATTTTCATCCCTAATTTCCCACAGGAATGGACACAACGCGGGTAAAACCGCGGGTCGCTGCTAGTACTGTATAGATGTATATATTTTTCGTTGTTACCGTATAGATTGGCTTTTCAAGTTCATGTATTGTGTGTATGAAGATTTTCAAGTTTATAATACCTACCTACTTTCTTTACTTATTTAACTAAACTTTTATAGAAATGCGGTGTTCTACGGTTTTTCATCAGTGTATCTATTCCGTTGGAATTTCGGGAACGCACTCCTCTTAATCTATGTTATAAACAAACTAGCAGCGCCCCGCGGTTTTACCCGCGTTGTGTCCATTCCTGTGGGAAATTAGGGATGAAAAATAGCCTATGTTACTTGTGGATAATGTAGCTTTCGAATGGTGAAAGAATTTTTAAAAACGGTCCAGTAGTTTTTGAGCCTATTCATTACAACCAAATAAAGTTTTCCTCTTAATAATATTAGTGTAGATAGTGTAGATTAAATGTCCCGTGTGTATTTGTGTGTTGTTGATCTATCGCTCGTGGTGTAATTTGAATAAGCTATGTTAAATCACCTCAATTGTTAAGCAACTGGCAGCTCGACTACCAATTTGATGGGTGGCCTAAACACTTCTTAAACAAAACGAACACGAACACTATTTTGCCAGTTTACTAACTATTGAAAAAGACGCTGAATGAAATGTAACAATAAACATTATCGACCGTTATAGGTAAACGTCCGTGATCCCAATTAAAGTTCACAGTCACGGCCGTACAGATAAACAAACACTACTTTTGTTTAATTTACCATTCTGCTGTAGCGATGGTCGATAGACTAATAGAGAAGTTTATTTAAAGTTTGTTAGACTTTCAGGGACTACATCTTATTTGATCAGATTTGTTATGTAATTAATTGTAAGGGCAGGTTGCTTTAGCTTACGGTCACGCATCAGTAAACGTCAATCTTAACAGACGTAAGAAAATGAAAAGTCGTGCCATTCTACTGACCACCCGAATAACTATAAAAGACTGTCATTTAATTTATAAAACAACGCTTTCTATTTAATAGACATTTAACAGCGTTAGTCGTGAACTTTTTACCGAATGTAACTTACGATTACCCTAACTTGGAAACACCTACGCGGCAACTAAGCTAAATGCACTTCACTATACTAAGAACTTCAAAAACGATAGGTTTTTGCTTTCTAGTGAGATTTTATTGGTCGTTACTTCAATACTAGAAACTGAACTGAACCTAGCCCTTCTACTACTTCCCTATCTTCCTTCTCCCTTCTACTACTATCTTTAATCTAACTCCAACATACCTGAGGATCATCATCATGTAGTCCCTCCACGAAGCTCCTCCTCTTCATAGCGTATTCCTTCACAGCACTACTGTTTTCACTATTCACATCCACATTAAACGTTTTTAGCCTTATCATCGGACTGATACCTCCAAAGGACGAGTTATACTTGTTGTATGTCATGTATTTATTGCCGGAATTAGGTACGGATAGGGAGGGGGGGCCGGATGGTGCTTCCATTATGTTCTGGATGCTCGGCCGGGGCATCCGCTTCTTCGGTCTGACGTAGGTCCGGGAGTCGAACTTGTGCTTGTCTGATAGCTGTTGGACTTGATCTGTTGGAGAGATTGGTTTATTTTAGTATGATTTAAAAAAGTTATGTTGTCCGGAACATATTGTTAAGACAGTCATTGTTTGCTTTGAACATTTTGTTTTGAAAACAAGGTTTGTTGTTATGTCAAAGTTCGCTAAAATATGAAACACATGTTTTGATTAACGGGAAAAGGAAACGTTGTTCTCTACCGATATTCAGTTCAGTTGCTGATATTATAATAGAAGTGATTTTATTTACTACACAAACAAACGATTGCTCGGTCGGAACTGTACAGAACACTAAGTGAAAACGTAGCTTAGAGTGAAGCCCTTGAAACGTGGCTTAAAGTAATTGAATATAAATCAGATATGTATGCGCTATGAACGTTTTAGTTAATATCATTATTGCTATATTAGAGTACTAGCAGCGCCCCGTGGTGTACCCGCGCTGTGTCCGTTCCCGTGGGAATTCCGGGATGAAAAAAAGTTTTCCATTGTATGTGGCTATGCATTACAAAAATAATAATCCGAATCAGATCGGTAGGCTCGGAGATTAAAGCGTTCAAACAAACAAACAAAAAACTCTTCAGTTTTATTATAGAAGTATTTAATGATTTGTAGATATCAAACGTAGCATAAAGCAACGTAGCATATCATCCACCATAGTGGTGGAAAAGTACTAAACGACACCAAATTATGTAGAAATATATTTTTAGTTTACAGCAGAGCACAGTTTGCCTACTAATTTTGCATATAAGACAACATGAAGCAAATCAACTTAAAAAACCAATACTATATTCCGTAAATAAAGAAGTATTTTCCTTATTATGTCGTTCGAGTTTTCCGCTATGCGCCATATGGAGACTGGTCGCATTGAGACAATGCATCTGACCTATTTCTGAAGCACGAGATGTCTTCAATAATAAAGATGTCTGTTCTATTTCTCAGTTAAGATTAGGTACTACTTCGACACCAGAGTTAGGGTGCCTGTCCATTGATGCGGAGCGCAGAAACGGACAAATATTAACCAATAGGATTGCAAAAAATATTTGACCGGAGATTTTATGCAATTTTATTGGTTTATATTTGTCCGTTTGAGCGACTCATTTGTCCATTTCGAGTTATTACTGACCATGGTGTTACCGGAGTTTATAGACCGCCGAAAGGCCTCCGACATGGTCTGACGATAGAAACAACCGGGGCCGACTGCTAAATATTACGCTATGCTTACAATTACAATATTATAGTAGTAGAAATTGTGTGTGACGATTTATGAGTGAATCTTATTACTGAACTGATTATTATAAATTTCGATGGTTTTTTCGCAATTATTAGATAAAGAACTTAAAAGTGGATGGACATTGGATGTGTTATATAATGAACTAGGAAAGCCAAGCTTTACCCGCGTTGTGCCCGTTCCCGTGAGAATTTCGGGATGAAAAATATAATATCTTGCTCTGCGAAGCTGCAAACGCTACTTACAATGGAGTACAAGTAGAGTATAAGTTAAAAAATACAATAAAATCCTATCAATATTCTTCGTTTCTAACACTGACATTCTTCAATAAGAAACAATCTTAAAATAGGTTTAACTAACGTGTGATAACTATTACAAAACACGGAAGATAACAAAAACGAGTTCAACAGCCCAATAAACCGCATCACACAGATTAGAAGATGTTAACTCAATTAACGACTTTATCTCAATTGGTTTAACTTATAAAATTGAATGTTAAGACAGCAGAGACAGTTTAAAAGCGTTTGAATTGAGTTCGCGACGCATTGTTAGGTGTTAGGCACAGTTGTAGGTGCCAATAGCTAAGGGCAGACATGATATTTGGGATCGGCGGTTTAGTTACTTGTTCTTCTTCATCGAGTGAATGGTCAACCTGACCAATCCTGGTGTCAGAGTTATTGAGCCGCCAAAGGCCTCTGACATGGCTCATGTAACGACTACTATCCGTAGAAAGTAACCGGGACCGACGCGACGGCTTAACGAGCCCTCCGAAGCACGGAATCATCTTACTTAAAGAAGTTCCTTGTTTGAAGAATATCAGTCTATTTTATTTTTATTTAAGGCTATTTTAATCAGTCTAAGTCCGAAACCAGTCGTTAAACATGTGGGAGGCCTTTAGGGGATTTAAAAAAATTCCGACACCAGGGTGGGCCAGTAACGTACCTACTCGAATTGTTTTTTTAGTCTCATTGAAAACCTTCTTTCTTTTAACCGACTTAAAAACCAAAGGAGGCTATCAAATCAACTGTGTGTTTTTTACGCTGTATGGAAGGGTATGCCTACCGACAGATCCCACTTTTACAATTAAAAATAATTAAAAAAATCTGGCTAAATCTTGTAAAAATCCTGGTCCAAAGTTGATTGAAAACGTAGTTTTAAAAGGTTGGTGAAACTGAGGGTAGAAAATATAATTCTAAAGATAAACCCAAATTACTGGCGTTTTCAGCAAAATTTTCGAGTAAACTAGATGATCATTAACGCAGGCTAAGATCATGAAAATAATAGGGCCTTAAAGGGAAATATATTTTCTATGCAAACCAATCTCTGACGTGAAGGTCAAGCCTGTCATACCCTTTTAACTTCGCAAGCAAAAAAGGGGTGTTGTATGTTTGACGTGTCTGGCACTGGCATGTAGCTCTTAAACTAATGGACAGATTAATGCCCTTATGCTGGGCAAAGGTTTCTCATCTCACCGAAGATATCAGTACAGTGAAGAGGATTAGGTGTAATCTCACTTGCCTAATTCGGGTTCGTGATCGCAAACCCGAGTTACTTTTGTGAAGTAGGAAAAATATTTCGCTCGATCTAGGAATTGAATCCGGGGCTCAGTCTCGGCAGGCGGTTGCACACACCACTAGACCACCGAGGCGTTAGTATTTTTTATTTTCAAATTTTATTACATATTTGAAAATATTTCATGGCTTATTATGAAATCATGGCTTGTAATAAATTGTCTCATAGCTAAGAATACATTAGCATAATCTATGAGACAATTTATTATTATAAACGCCGTAACACATTTTCTAGTAATAACGTTGCTAGTGCAATAAGTAAAACTGTTGCAAATTAAAATTAAAATATGCGCAGTCGCACTTAAAAATTACATCAGGAAACTGTCGTTCATTTGTTTTCACAGATACACACAGTTGTTCAAACACAGACGTGAGAACAGATGGGACAAAGCTTTTGTTTTTAACTGGTAAGTGTAATTTACGAAAGGAGTTTCATTACTACGTGATGTGTGAGAAAATTATTATTTAATGTAATAATGTTTGATGGGGGTCACCTAATTTGTTATTGTAGTCATGATATAAGAACGTTATACAATTTTAAAAGTAATCATAACTTTTTAAGGCGAAATACCGTATTCAGACATGTTTTTCGATAACGATTTTTGAATATGGTAAAAATGGGATAATTCTGTAAGCATACCGAAATAATTAGAAATTATTGATACAAAAACGTAATACATAACAACTAACAAGCTAAATTTTGTTCACGAACGTAACTCATTGATGTGACGCTGACTACAAAACTATATCAGTAGTTACATGTTTATGCTATAACTATGCTGCTATGCAATGTAACAAAATCTATACTAATATTATAACGAGGAAAACTTTGTTTGTTTGGTTATAATGAATAGCCTCAAACACTACTGGACCGTTTTTAAAAATTCTTTCACCATTCGAAAGCTACATTATCCACGAGTAACATAGGCTATTTTTCATCCCGAAATTCCCACAGGAATGGACACAACGCGGGTAAAACCACGGGGCGCTGCTAGTATTTAGTACAAGTACACGTAGCCTAGTGCTCAGTATATCTAGCGCTCGTAAATAAACAAACAGTCAACAGCTGATATTATGTAACGTATTATTAATAGAATGGAGCCAACGCTTCGAAATAGATCAATACTACAAATATATTCGGATTTGTTTATTATTTGACATAACATAACATCGTTATATCAAAATTACGTTAGTACACTTCGCTTTTATTGTACACTAGCCGCGCACCGCGGTTTCATACGCATAGTACCCGTTCCCGCGGGAATTTCGGGATAAAATGTATCGCACGTGTTATTCTCATGTAAAACCTATATTACTTTAAAGTTTCATCCAAATCCGTCCAGTAGTTTTTTTGTGAAAGAGTAACAAACATACATACATCCATTCTCACAAACTTTCGCATTTATAATATTAGTAGGATCTATTAGTTAATTGCCGATTTAATTAACGCCTCCGACTACAACAATAAGCGCTTTAAGTGTCCTACTCCACGATGTATAAGAGGGATGAAATACACCCCCGCATTAGCGTTGGCATTTCCATTAGGAGACGTAAATGTGACGTGGTTTTGACGTAAAAGGATCTCCTTGGAGAATTTATCATAGTAAGATATGTGAGATGATGTAATATTAAGGATTTTCTATAATACATATGATGTTGATGAATACTTATAAAAGAAAGCGGAGAGGTTTGTTTGAATACACTAATCTCTCGAACTACCAGTAAGGTTTGAAAGAACTCTAAGTAAATGATGGCCACATTAAGGAGGTAGATAATGGGCAATTTTCATCTGGAAATTATACAACGGGGATAAAATGCAGGCGTGAAACGAATACATTAAAACCTACTTTCAATACTTATACTATACTAGCTGTCCCACGCGGTGGTTCCACCCGCGACACAATAGATGTCACTAGTGTGAATCTAAACCATCCTGGGTGCCGACCATACAAAAAAATTGTTCAAATCGGTCCAGTCGTTTAGGAGGAGTTCAGTGACATACAAACGTAGTCGAATCATATATGTATGTATATAATACTAACAGCGTCCCACGGTTTTACCCGCGTTGTAATTGTTCCCGTGGGAATTTTGGGATGAAAAATAGCCTATAACCTTCCCGGTGAATGTGGCTGTCTAGAACAAAAGAAGAATTATTCAAATCGGACTGAAATTCCCGAGATTAGCTCGAACAAACAAACAAACTTACAAATTTTACCTCTTTATAATAATTAAGTATAGATAAAGATTAAGGAATAACACAGAAAATTTCTGTAACTATAAAAAAAAGAAGTTAATCTTCAAAATCAGTCATTAGTGTATCTATCTAGACATATCAAGAGAAAGTGAAACTAGTTTCAAATGCTAATTGAACCGTGTGGGCGCTTCAATGGCAAAGAATCATTACTTACGTCACGTCTTTAGAATACGTACGAGTACGTTCACAATATACTCTCTTGATAATAGTAGGGTTAATGGATAACAACTGGTTTTATAGTTTTAAAGTAGCTCTCGTAGTATAGTTTGACATAGCCTCTACTTGGTAACTCATAGCAAAGGTAACACCACTTAGGTTAGCCAAAAGTAAAGTCAAAGTAAGCCATACGCTGCTCGGATACTTCTTGGATGGGTGGCCGATATTGGGTTAGGTTAGGGTTACCTTGCTATTTGATAGGATATAGGTTTAAATTGTCAGCCCAGGTAGTTTCAATTAGTCGTTATAAGTTCTTAAAATATCTACAGCTAATCCAGACATTTAATTATTTATTCACAATGACACTACCGATATTTTCGCAAAATTAATGCAAATAAAAACTTTCCAAATCCATTAAATAAAGAACTGCCGTCTTATCTGACAATCTCTACATAAACTTATTAACGTCGATAGCTACTGGTTGCAAAAACACTGATAAATTAAACCTTAAATTAATGCCAATAAGATTGTTACATCACTACATAGTATAAAATAAAGTCGTCTCTGTGTCGTGTCTGTCTGTCTGTCTGTATGCTTAAATCTTTAAAATTACGCAACGGATTTTGATGCGGTTTTTTGTAATAGGTAGAGTGATTCAAGAGGAAGGTTTTTATGTAAAAAAAATCCCGAAATTCCCACGGGAACGGGCACAACGCGGGTATATGTAACCTAAGGTATGAAAAACATGCCTAAAAAAATTGGTTATTGGCGTGCGCTACTAAATCTATTGATGATACACAAAAACAATGTTCTACACAATCAAAGTACATATCATTGCGAACAAATAAGTTCACGAGGGCATATGTCTAACTATTATAGTTAAGCCACAATAACCGTTTTTAGTTAAAATTAATTAGTTAAAAAAGGAGTGTAATTTTAAATTGATGATATTCTTATGATGATATGAATCTACATCAAAATAAATGGCTCTACAATCAAGGTTAATTATGTTTCTTTGTATACCTCTTTAAATTATTAAAATCGGACAGTTAGTTTCATTCAGAGTTATGATGAGAAATATCACTACATAGTATAAAATAAAGTCGTCTCTGTTTATCTGTTTGTCTGTATGCTTAAATCTTTAAAATTACGCAACGGATTTTGATACGGTTTTTTGTAATAGGTAGAGTAATTCAAGAGGAAGGTTTTTATGTAAAAAAAATCCCGAAATTCCCACGGGAACGGGCACAACGGTGTAAAACCGCGGGGCGCTGCTTACAAAATAATAATGCTCGATGGCGGGTCTCTTATGGCTACTTACTGTTTCGTGCGGTCAAAGCGCGCGGAGATATACCTACCTACGAACTACGAACGACGAAGACGTGCTATGTAGGTATTATCCCGAATTCTTCCTCACATGAAATCTTGATTGTGTATACATATATACTCGCGGGAAACATGTAATATTTTATCCCCAATTTCCCACTTGAAATTTTGATTGTGTATATTCCTGCGGGAGACACGCAATGTTTTACCCCGATTTTCCTACATGAAATCTTGATTACCCGAAGCGAAGCGAGGGCGGGTCGCTAGTGTATTTATATTAACAAGCATTATCCCTGACTAGCAGCGCCCCGCGGTTTTACCCGCGTTGTGCCCGTTCCCGTGGGAATTTCGGGATAAAATGTAGCCTATAGCCTTCCTCGATAAATAGACTATCTAACAGTGAAAGAATTATTCAAATCGGTTCAGTAGTTTCTGAGATTAGCGCGTTTAAACAAACAAACAAACAAAACAAACTCTTCAACTTTATAATATTAGTATAGATATGATATGTCCCTGTCAATAGATCTGTCTATCGAAAAAAGCATGAAAATCTATTGATGAGTTTGGAGTTTATCGCGAAAGTTCAAATACACGAAACTGTCGACTTTGTTTATAAAAAGCATATTATTATTATTTTAGAATGAAAAGCCTATAGCCTTCCTCCTCAATACAACCGCGTTCAAACAAACTATTCAGCTTTATTTTATGTATAAGTAGAGATAGATAGTAAATATACGTGCATAGCTGGTCGTCAACGTAGTCATTAATGGGAAAATCTCGTCCCATTCAATACATCCTACACCGGCAATTAACAATTATCTCGGTATGGAACTTTTTGCGTCTCGTCTGGGTCTCGTTCGTACCGTTGAGTTGATTCCGTTTTTTCTACGTCCTTTCGTTGATATACTGTTTCCTATTTAGCGAAGTTTTAAAAGAAGAAACGGGTTTTTATGTCTAGTGGAAAAATATGGGATTGTATAAAGTAAAGTAAGACGTTTCATCTCACCGAAGATATCAATACAGTGTACGGTTTAGGCGTAAACACGATGACTGTCTGCGGGTTGGTGTTTAATGAGATGTTATAAAGTATTAGCCTGTAATGTCCCACTGCTGGGCAAAGGCCTCTCATCTCACAGAAGACCAGTACAGTGAGGAGGATTACGCATTATCACCACGCTTGCCTAACGCGGGTTGGTGATCTCAAGCCCGAGCCATGTTTGAAAAGTAGGAAAATATTTTCGCTCGATTCTGAGGTGTTATGATGATTGATAAATATTATTCTATGGGGATTGGTTCATTAGGAGTTACGGCATCGATTCTCGATTGAAGCATAGCATGATATTAAAACACTAGCGATGCACCCTTGCGGTAAGTTTTCGCACTCAGATTTTGCAGTTGGAGCGTTCGGGTTTAAATTGCTTTGAATTACACTGTTTGATGGAGAAAACCGCATAAAAATCCGTTGAATAGTTTTTGAGGGAGACTTTGTTTTAACATGTAAAGATAGTATGAATGGACATGAATGAACTGATATGCCTATACTATACTATGAAGCCTTTTAAAGGATACTATTATCTTTTAGTAACACGAGTAACGAGGAAGCAAATTTTTGTACATGCCAATTTAGACTCGATCATATGTCAACGTCTTTAATTCCTCAAGGTTGATAGAATGATCGAGTAGCAATTCACTGAACTGTAATCGCCGTAATAAAGGTAATTTGGTATCTATCATTTAATAGGATTATCAAAGATATTTTATCAGTGCTTTATTGCGTATTATAAGTAAGGAAAGTTTAATATCAATGTGTATGATTTATTTCGATTCATTCATTCAATAGTCGTATAGATTTCCTATGTAAATTATCGATTTTTATTTGAACGAAAACCATTGATTATAAGAACGAAGCTTTAATTCCCCGATGTAAAAACTCACCGAAAATAAAATACCGATGTTTTTTTCAACTTCACTATACTTGACCGACTAATCATTTTGTCGAATGTAACATTTCACCAATAAATCAATGAATAGTTGTCGTTGAAATGAAAATCGATAATGTTTGTTTCGATTTTACGTAGGAAACCCGTTTCGTTTATTAAGGATTTGCACCTCAAATGAGAATGGATTAGATACAATGAAATTGACATTCGCACAAGAAAATATCTAAATCCTACACTTATTTACTGCAATACTATCAAGGTAAGCCGATTTACAGGACAAGTAACATAATCCAGTAAGATATTTATATACCGAGCGGACGATAAGTCACGTTACATACAAGTTGTTCGATACAATGTCGTATATTGGATGATTGGTAGGTTGACATTGAACTGTTTATGGTGCGATAACTGTTTACTTAAAGATGTGACGAGTTTACGACTCGCTGTGGTATAGGACATCTATGACATCAGCTTTTATCCGGTTAGCTGGTTAGGAAGTGATTTGCAAAGTTTATGGTACATTTTATGTTTACTAGATGTTGTACCTGCAGCAGGAAATACGAGAGGAAAGGTAGGCTAGGTCTTGTGGCCAAAGTGTAATGTATATCTGTGCCAAAAGTCGTCTAAATAGGTTTTGTGGTTTAGAACCAAAGTACATAATATTGTATGGCTACGATTTAAATTATCAACAACTAGCAGCGCTCCGCGGTTTTACCCGCGTTGTGCCCGTGCCCGTGGGGCATTCGGTAATTTTTATACATATAAACCTTCCTCTTGAATCACTCTATCTATTTAGAATAACCGCGTCAAAACCCGTTGCGTAGTTTCAAAGATCTAAGCATACATAGGGACAGACAGACACAGACAACGGAAAGTGACTTTGTTTTATAATATGTAGTGATTTATTTTATTAAGTACCAGTTAGTTAAGTGTCCCAACACTTTATCAAAGTGTGAAGACCTAAAATTAATCACTAATTTAAGCGAAAATTCCGGATTAATACATGGAGGCTAATATGAAGATCTTGATCAAAGCACAGTTATTTCACCAAACAAGATTCGAATTCAGTCTGCTTTTGGCAGTAATTTGATAATATCGGATTCTGTTTATTGGGGACAGGTCCGCGGCGTTGGATCGCGAATTTATCGACAATTCACAAATCGATGACGGAACGACTTTGATAAGTAAACCTGATTCACTTAATTCTTAATAATGTTATGGAGTTTTGTATTTAAGCTGGTTTTACTTCAAATACCTAATGTATGTTTATTTTGGACTGCTTCGATACATATAGGTAGATGTTTTTCGAAAGTAATATTATAAAGAGGGAAAATTTGTAAGTTTGTTGGTTTGTATGTTCGAGGTAATCTCGGGAATTATCAGTCCGATTTGAATAATTATTTTTTTAATACATAGCCACATTCAACGGGAAGGTTATAGGCTATTTTTCATCCCGAAATTTCCATGGGAACGGGCACAACGCGGGTAAAACCGCGGGGCGCTGCTAGTTATCTATAAAAGTAAATGCACATAAGATCCTACTGCAATACTTAAATATTAGGACGAAACGCGTTCGATGCAGGTGAAATCACGGGACGGTTCTATTTACGAATAGTATCATTCCGAAATACCTTAGTAATGATTGTACTAATAACTTCGGTGAGATGAGAGGCCTTTGCCCAGCAGTGGGACATTACAGGCTAATACTTACTTTCTTACTTTAAAATATTAATTTAATTCCTTTATTGCACAAATCTTGGTGCTTTATTAAAATTTAGTATTGTCTTTGTGTTTCCGTCATTTAATACGAGAAGGCAAGATGCCGTAAATCTTGATAGATGTCACAAAGATTTAATAGTCTTCGTTCTACACCTACTTAACTCCCAAATACAGGTTTATTTATATTCATTTTAGAGATAGTGTAGTTTGTTCTAGTTAGGCGAACTGTCCTCTATATCTATTTATGTTCAAACAAAGGTACCCATTATTTATTACTAAGCGACAATATTTTATGAGATCACTAGCCGCCTCCCACGGTTTCACCCGCGTTGTACCCGTTCCCGCGGGAATTTTGGGATTAAATGTATCCTATGTGTTATTCTGATGTATAACATATATAACTGTAAAGTTTCATCCAAATCCGTTCGGTATTTTTTGCGTGAAAGAGTAACAAACATACATACATCCAGCCACAAACTTTCGCATTTATTTGTAGGACTAGTAGGATTATGTAAGAAAATTAGGATAAACTAAGATCCTATCCTCAATTCAAATATTACATTGGTGATAATTCTGTGAACCAAACACAGAATTTTAGTACTCTAAAATACGCTCTGTACACATTAGTGCTATATTTAATCATAAACATATACATATATATAATATTAGATAGACTTATAGAAACGAGATCTTTTATACTTGCTTTATGACCCGTGTCGTGTCTACATCGCAAGGATTGGCTGGTGATTGACGAAACCATTCAGATGGGACCGCTTAATAGCTTGTTCATTAGACTGTTTGATTCGGTCGATGTTTCAAGGGTATTTTTGTTTGTATGTAAATATGTTGTTTAAGGTTTGTTTGTCTTGTGTTGGAGGATTGCATCTTGTCTAATCTATAGTCATATTGAGAGGTAAAATTTGTAAGTTTGGTTGTATGTTCGAGCTAATCTCGATAATAACCCGGCCGATTTGAATAATTATTTTTGTAATAGTTACATTCGACGGGAAGGTTATTTTTCATCCCGAAATTCTCACGGGAGCGGGAATGTTGCGAGCGAGACACAGGAGAAGTATTTTTGGAATTAACTTGCCGTGAAAAGGATCGTACATTTTAAACATGCTCGTAGTTAAGATATTTATATCTACAGTGTTTTTATAGAGTAGCCATTAACATAATAAATATGTACTACTTATAGTTAACGAGAGCACATGCCGTAAATTCCACCAACATTCATAACAATAAGAGGCATATTGAAATGCAAAGTATGAGAGTAAGTATTTCATTGAGTTGATTAACAGCCTTTAACAGCCTCCGTGGTCTTGTGGTTTGAGCGCTCGGCTCACGGTCCGGAGGTTCTGGGTTCGATTCCCGGTGGAGACAAAATCTCACAAATATCACTTTGTGATCAATTTTCACACTAGTGCCATTCCTGGATAGCGGGTGGAACTGCGGCATGGAGCAGCTAATATATAATATGATAATTTTATACAAGTTTAAAATCTTCCACTTACTACTGAGTATGTTATCGAGAACATCATAGAGTTCCTTCTCGATTCTCATATAGTCACTATCGTCTGTCGGCCAGTCGCAGGACAGTTTCCAATCGATTATATCTACTTTATAACCAGGATCATTTGGTAATTTCATTAACCTGTAAACAAAAACATATAGTTAGTATTTACTTATGAAAGGTATTCAATATTTCTTTTATAGTTCTTCTTCATCGAGTGGATGGTCAACCTTGGTCTTTTATAGTTGATTGTTTGTAAAGTTTTGCTTGTATTAAGTATGTTATACTTATGCTTGTATGTTATGCTGGTATTATGTTATACATTCATACGATTATGTTGTATTATATATTCATATGATTGTTTTAAATTTTTCAGTAAACTGCTCAGAGAGGGATTACAAAGTTCTTTAATTTGCAATATGCACCTCTCTTCTAAACTTAAGAGCTGGGCTCTTGTCGATGGAGTTCTTTCCACTTTCCTCTGTCATCTGCCATTCTCTTCAGCTGTTGCACCTACCACTCAATAAATATGGTTTATCCAACCTTTGCATACAGTATCTTTGTTAAATTTATAAAGATCTCTAATTGAAGCAAATAAAAATAAGTTTATAAGAATTACATTACCATATACAATCAGTTTTGAGCTAATTTACTGTTGTAATCTTATCAACATTATCAGGCACTGCTCTCATTTAATTATAAAACAATAGGAATTGTTACTAAACCATTGTTAATATTAAATATGTAGGATGTTGTGTTAAGATTACAAATGTTTATGTTAAACATCTGAATGGATTTATGTTATTTATGTTAATATTAATTGTAAAGAAAATAGTCACAGGTTCCTCCATAATTCCGAATTTTCTGTTGTTACAAATACACCTAAATCAATAATAATTCGATTGCCAATTGGATTTTTAGAGCAGTTAACTATAAGATAGTTTTTTGAATGCATTTGGCATGTAAAGTATCACCTGCACTGCACTATCAGTGAGTCATCAGATTCTATAGCAATAACACCTACAGCTGTTACTACTAGATGACTAGCTCAACTGGTGAAACCTGAATTGGTAAATAATTAGTCTTCCCTCTCATTTTCATGGTCTAAATTGCATCCCATTCAAAGTTGACGTTAGGTGCCCATTGACAACAAGGAACTTCGTAACTAACCACTGCCCTTCAATAATCATTTCCTGGTCTAAGTAAACAACAGAAAGTGCTCACCAGGTCTGATCATCGCTATAATCCAATGAATCCACGTCGATCAGATCCAAATCATCCATATCTTTGTGTTTATTTATATTTTGATCACTCTGATTTCACACCAGGAACAAATCATCAATTTGGCACACAAATCACACGGAATTTTTCACATATGAACTACATTGACTGCTCGAGATAGTAAATATAACAAGAAATAGTATGCTACACAAGAAAAATAATAACTATGAAATATCCCAGGCAAGTTTAGTTTGGATTGGAATTTGACATTTCTTTCACCATACCATAAACAAAAAGCCAAAAAAGGACGAGTTTGCAACGGCAAATCTTGAACCAATCAAATGATTCACGAATACATAGACAAGAATATTGGCATATTGACTGTTACTAGTGTTGAAATTATGGCATCATGATGATTTAGTCGATTATTTGCAATGTCTATCTGTGGCTTTCATATAGATTGTCTATGAATTATGACGTTAAGTCATCTTTGAAAGCTGTCACTCACTCTGCCATAGACAATTTTTCTCTTTTTGTGCGGGCACACGTCGCGAGCACGTTGTTTGCCGTAGTTTTACGATAAAAATACAAAAATGTCGTCCCATTTGAACTGGATGATCATCCGCAACAACAACGCTTTCTTAGTAAAGAAGCGTGACATCAAGAAGCCTTTCAGCAAGGAACCTAACAATGTGACTAACCTCAACTCGTACAGATACAACGGCTTGGTTCACAAGAAGGCTATCAGCGTGGTCGAAAACCTGCCCGTAAGGAAAGGATTCTCTATTGTCCTGAAGAAGGGTAAGGCTACCAACAAGCCCGCTAAGAGCCAAGTGCGCCGTACCTTCAAGGCGGGAGCGAGGAGATCCCTCTTCAAAGTGAAGAGGTTGTTGAAGTCCAACTACTACCGCACCGACTTGACCAAGGCTACCCTCCGCCGCGCTTCAGCCATCCTTCGCTCACAGAGGCCCATCAAGGCGAAGAAACCCAAAGCCGCTGCGGCCAAGTCTGAATAAGTTTTATATGTAAGCTGACAATAAAAAATATAAAACCCTATTTCATGTTTTCTTTCAATTGTAAGTGCTAACTTAGTTCTAAAGAAGGCAGGAATTTTCTATAGTTAACCTCTGATTTGTTGATTCAATAGTAGTTCCGGCAGTATTGTGGTTTCAACAAAACACATTGAAGAACATACTTGCTATGGGAGATAAATTGAAAAAATATTTGCACAAAATTATTTATTTAAAACAATCATGATTTTATTGCAAGTAAAAGGCATGTAGAAGTACAATTTTATACATAAATACTATGTACACAAATGAGTTATTACGGAGTTTAATCAGATATTCTGTGTCATAGAAAGATAAAGTTACTATAAAATATTTACTAGTGCAAGTAAAGTAAGTGATGTCTTAGAGAATTCCCACTAACCCCGACTGTTAAAACTGAAGTATATCACTCAACTTAATCCTAATTCACAAGCTTAAACTGCTTCGCTAAAACCAAATTAAGTTGATTATGGTTTGAGATAGAAACATTAATTTGTACCTTTTACTTGATAATCCAATGCCCTACCCTTGGTTCACACCAAGCTGGCTTCCTGCACAAGTAAATATTCTACAAAACTTTAGAAATTGTGCAACAATCAATAGATACATTCAACAAACTATCTAAATCTTACAGACACCTACAAACTGGACAGTGTGCCTTTGAGAGCTGCAAATCATGTACAATATTATTTTATAATACTTTTTAATACACCAATTGACTATAGAGCAATCAAGTAGAAAATATTTAGGGTGGAACCAAACCACATATTGAAATAGTTAAAATACAGTAAGTAGTCAAGCAAAAAAGTTGATACAGTATTTCCATTCAGTTACTTATCATAATTTTAGGTAGTATATAATATAATTTTCAAGTAAAGTACATCAAATGAAGCACATTATGAATATGAACAATAATCTTATTGCCCACAAATACATAGTTATCAAATACTTTCTTATTTGTTACAAAACACATAAAAATCTTGTCAAATTCAGTAGTTATCACACCAATTCCGTTTTTTATAACATTGCTTATCAAATAAAAATATGATGGAATGTGCAAAGCAGAGTATTCATTAGGCAACATTTGTTCATAAACTGTTTACGACGTGTTTATCACCAATTTTACCACACTGTTTTGTGTTTCTCTCCATTTGGAGTGGGCAGCATGGCAACATTTTTCATAAACAATGTTTATATCACTTTCGTTTATAAACCGTTTTCAGGTATGATGAAACACTGTTCATAAACTGTTTAAATACTAATATGTTTATTGAGAAACGTTACCTAAGAATACCCAGCTTTAAATTAACTATGGAATGTCAAATTTTTCAAATGCATCTATTTGTTAGGAATTAAATCGACTATCAATTCCAACTAAATGTTGCTATATAATGTGTTACAGAAATCACACAAATATGAAATCTAGGAAAGTACAGGGACTATTAAATATACATAGTTAATTTTTATCTACCACATTTCAAAGACTACCACGACCTATAAAGCCCAAATCATGTTACATACATGCCAACAACTATTTTAAAGATATTCCATATTTGGGGTATAAAGTATAGAACTACCACATAAGCATCAGGTACAATATACATACAGTTGACAAAATAAATAAAAGGCACGAACACTTAATCTAATTTATCCAAAGGCACAGTAAAAATACTAATATTTATACATAGTTATATAGTTTATGCACATACAGGAGTAGGGAGAACGCCAGACTTTGAATATTTTGTCGGTAAATCTTTTATCTAAGACTAACGCCTAGGTGGTGAGTCCATTCCCTTCCAATACTGTTCAGATGAGGGAAACATGATTCCAATTTCCTTTTCAAACATACCTCGGGTTTGAGGAATTACCAACATTTGCAGCATTTGGCGAAAAGTTGTGGTTACGTCATCTTCCTCATTGTACCGATATCTTCAATGAGATGCCTTAGCTGAACATTGGAACATTATCGTTTACTTTTTATGCCGAACTTTTGAAGACCCAGTCCGTAAAATGGTTTGGATAACGCGATATTTCGTGACTCGCGGACCCCCACCCCGTGGTAACGTTAGTAAGTAATATCTAATAACTTTATCCTGATTTATCGAATGACCCGATTTGCATGCAAAGCGTGGCGACTCCCTTATAAGCAATATTTAAAAATCAAGGTGGTTAAATTTTTAATGGGACGGAAATCGGGGATAAAATATTAACTGTTCAAACATTATTCCATACCAATTGAAATAAATAAGTTAGATCAATGATACGCGAAACCATTTTAATAATGGCAATTTGACATGGCTGAATCACAGAAGATAATGAACAATTATCTGGATTTATAAATTTACGTAGAATTACATTATAATTTTAACAATTATTACAAATTTAGAATGTAAAATAGGAAATGACTTTTTATACGGGTGAGTATGGCTGTATACTGATTATTTTCATTAGTGGCAACAATATTCATAGACAATTTTATTGAGTATGTAATAAAATACATACTGGTGATACAACACGTTAAAAAATATTATAGGTTACATTATTTAAAATATAATTCTAAACAACAATGGACATTTTTCTAGACCAATTAATTTTATCGATTAGGATACAAAATAGACCCATTATAAATTCACACAATAAAGTGCGTGCCAGATGAGTTTGCGCGTCGGCGGGGGAGCCACTTTGATAGACTTCAGTATATATTGCAATAATCCGATTCGGAGATCGATTAGTTCATAAATTAGCCGCGCGCATACTTAAATTGCACGCACTCTAACAACTATGAAGCTCATTATGTATTGACGCATTTATCTGTTTATTTAAACTTATTTTTACATTATTTTTTTATATATTTTATTTAAATTTATCTACACACATAACCTATGATAGGCACACATTTAGTTTCACTTAATTAAGTATAATGTTTAGCTAAATAGTTTATGATGAAGTTTAAGTAAGGCAGTTAGGTATTGTGAGGTTAATGAGATCAAACTTCTCTTTAGAAAATAGTCGATATACCATAAAAATATGGTTCATGGAATAGACAGAATGACAAAAGTTTTTAAAACTAATACTGGGTCGGTGTTGCCATTACACAATGCATAATAATTTAATTTTAATACACATGAATTTACATCCTAATATCCTAAAATTACCAGCTAACATCAATGTAAAATTTAATTATTAGATAGTTTCAATTTTTTCTAAGAAATAAGAAGAAAAACGCAAATAAATAACTGGCAACTTAAAGTGTCAATGTCAAACGTCAGTTTTGACACTGACAGCCCACTGGCTAATTAAAAAATGGAACATACTACCCGCAAATACATTTAGGCTAAGTAGCATTGCTCCCGCCATAATTTAATTATAATAAATTGTGCGTAAATATAATGTCATGATTGCAATAAAAATATTAATAGTTTATAACTAAATACAAATTATACTATGACTAGGAAAGCAATTCGATTCAACTTAAAAATTAATTTGTACATAATATTTGTGACAATTTGTGTCCGTTCATTTGTCAATGACATAAACTTAGGTTTTATCACTGGTTTAGCTAAGACAATCTAAACTTAAACTGTGTTATATATTGTAATGACACAGGTATAATGACCCGAAATGTTTGAAAGATGTCTTATGAAAGAATATTGCTCGATATGTTTCTCTCTCTTTAATTTATATAAGAAAGAAAAAGACAGCAACATACGTAAGTCCAGTCATTGTTAAAATGAACCAACAAGATAATAATAATAAGGTGGAATGTTATTAAACAGTTCTGTTTCAATATTTACCTTTCATCAGTCAAGGAGAGAATAAATATGAAATGAAACAATGTTCCTTTCAAAAAAATACACTTTGTAAGGAGAAAATTACGTGCGTGCTTTGTAGACTACGTACGCACTTAGCTGGCGAAATCTCAGTACTAATATAATAAGGCTGAAGAAAATGGTTGTATGAATATATTTTTTGGAACAACAGGTTGGATTTTAACCAATTACTTTGCCTGTTAGGAATTTCCTGAAGAAAAGTAAGGCATAAGATTCTGCTTAAATGTGACTTGTACCTACAAGAATGTTTCAAATACCACAGGTAGTGCCAGAGATTAGCGAATTAAAGAAAATCTTCAGCTTTATTATATTACTATAGATAGTTTTGCTGGCTAGCAATTAGTAAAAACAATTGAACTCAATACGCACGTAGATTACATAAATAATAATACGTATGAGTAATAACATTATTTACTCGTTAGAAAAATAAATGGAACTTTGTCGAATTAGGCGAAAATTGTAACATAAGCGTTTGGCAATTTTGTCTTGGACTTACAAGTACAAGGGTTAATAAGGGGTTACAGGTTAGGTTAAACCGGGATTCTGGGGTATTTTTTTGGATGAATATCCAACCATATAGGACAGCCATGTAAGATAGCCTGCCGTGGTTACTCAAAAGGAGATTCAGTTATTGATACCGAAATTGCTTTTTATAGCTGTTAATACGGATCTACTTACTGATACCATGATACCTTACAGATTTCTTTTCCTTGTGATATTTTCTTTTAGTCAGACAAAGATCCATTGTATTCCAACAGCGAGACTATACAGGTACCGTAATACACACAATAGCACATACATACATAATTCGTTCTAAAGTCGATGAAATGCGAACATCAACACAACCGACGTCACAACACAACAAGACCGACACTATGTGCGTTTAGTTTCTGAAGCGTTTGTTATATTGAGCGAGTTTACTAGCTAGCTAGATGGAGGATTGATTTGGTTATGTTGCTAGCTTCGGTCACATTCGAAACCAACGGTTACGAAAGAAGAATTTATATCAAGAAAAATACCAGATATATTTTCTTAAAAATACTTCTTTTTACAAAACATGTTTTGAATATGGAATACATATATAATCTTCTTTTGAAACTCTAATGTTCGCAAAATACTTGGCGGGTCCGAAACTAGTTCCAAAAAAAAGTAGTTTCCAAAGGTTCGAAGCTAGTTTTTGGTTTCGAAAGTGACCGACACCGGTAGCTAAATCATATGACTTTGAGCAAGTTTGTTTGTAGATGACTCGAGTAGTAGCTAGTAAACTTGCTTATTATAATCGAGGCTTGAGGACTACACATTTAAGCCGTCACTGACACAAATCGACGATTTCGGCTAAGATGTGTAGAGTCCTTTATTAAGCGAAACCCTCCTTTTATTGCGCAGTCGGGTAAATCCGTGTAAAACTATCTTTGTAGCAATATTTTACTAGTACATTTTCGATAATTTGTATAGTTATTCAGATGCTATACATTTTCAATAAGTCACAAAAATACTGTCACAAAAGATAATTTAAACAAACTGCAACAAAATCATTCGCAAGCCAACTTACTGTCGAAGGAACTCAAAGCGATACCGAACGCTTGCAACGCACACAACGGGTACCTGAAATCCATCGTAAACACATCTTCCGAGATCCTACCGAATTGCATCACAACATAATCCGGTTCCGAATCGTGGACAATTTGGAAATTTTTGACACTAGCTTGTGTCACTCTGCCGTGGAAATTTAGGACATAAGACTGTGTCTCGTCGTTCCAAACTGGCGTTTTGTTGTGTAAAACAACTATGTCGTCTAAAGTTTGGCTTTTTAGTCGTTCTAGGAGCGTTTCGCTGTCGTCCTGGGGCGCAATTGTGACCCGTTGTCGGTCGGGAGTCATTCCCGGGAGGATTACTGTCATTTTCCGAGGTCCTTTGAAACCGAGTACGTTAGTGTCCTGTAAAGGAAAAAATAAAATAAATAAATATTTCTACACTATAATAAAGAGGAAAACTTTGTTTGTTTCGTTGTAATGAATAGGCTCAAAAACTACTGGACCGTTTTAAAAAATTCTTTCACCATTCGAAAGCTACATTATCCACGAGTAACATAGGCTATTTTTCATCCCGAAATTCCCACGGGAACGGGTACAACGCGAGTAAAACCACGGGGCGCTGCAAGTTACATATATACATACACAAATACTTTACATGAATATTTATTTAGTTGCTTCGTTAGTTTATTGTTGTTGGAAGGGTAGGGTTCGCAGGACCAAATCAAACGTTGAATAAGTAAAGAGGTAAACATTGGTTTCGGGTGTTTATAGTTTGCTAGCTAAACTATCCGTATTCTAAAAATACTTTTTACCGAACAACGCGTCTCATTTAAAATTCCTTATAAAATCTACTATCTAGAACTGAAGGATAAAACATATAATAAGGATAAACCCTAATGTCCCACCCACATTAACACTAAGGTCTGTCATTGGTTAATCCTACTACTTCACTACATAGTATAAAATAAAGTCGTCTCTTTTTCGTGTCTGTTTGGTTGTATGCTTAAATCTTTAAAATTACGCAACGGATTTTGATGCGGTTTTTTGTAATAGGTAGAGTGACTCAAGAGAAAGGTTTTTATGTAAAAAAAATCCCGAAATTCCCACGGAAACGGGCACAACGCGGGTATATGTAACCCAAGGTATGAAAAACATGCCTAAAAAAATTGGTTATTGGCGTGCGCTACTAAATCTATTGATGATACACAAAAACAATGTTCTACACAATCAAAGTACATATCATTGCGAACAAATAAGCTCGCGAGGGCATATGTCTAACTATTATAGATAAGCCACAATAACTGTTTTTAGTTAAAATTAATTAGTTAAAAAAGGAGTGTAATTTTAAGTTGATGATATTCATATGATGATATGAATCTACATCAAAATAAATAGCTCTATAATCAAGGTTAATTATGTTTCTTTGTATACCTCTTTAAATTATTAAAATCGGACAGTTAGTTTCAGAGTTATGATGAGAAATATCACTACATAGTATAAAATAAAGTCGTCTCTGTTTCGTGTCTGTTTATCTGTTTGTCTGTATGCTTAAATCTTTAAAAGTACGCAACGGATTTTGATGCGGTTTTTTGTAATAGGTAGAGTGATTCAAGAGGAAGGTTTTTATGTAAAAAAAATCCCGAAATTCCCACGGGAACGGGCACAACGCGGGTAAAACCGCGGGGCGCTGTTTACAAAATAACTTACTGTTTCGTGCGGTCAAAGCGCGCGGGGATATACCTACCTACGAACTACGAACGACGAAGACGCGCTATGTAGGTATTATCCCGAATTCTTCCTCACATGAAATCTTGATTGTGTATACATATATACTCGCGCGAGACATGTAATATTTTATCCCCAATTTCCCACTTGAAATTTTGATTGTGTATATTCCTGCGGGAGACACGCAATGTTTTATCCCGATTTTCCTACATGAAATCTTGATTACCCAAAGCGAAGCGAGGGCGGGTCGCTAGTAATATTATAAATGCGAAAGTAACAAACATGACCTGACAAATGTTTGTTACTCTTTCACGAAAAAAAAACACGAAAGGACGGATTTGGATGAAACTTTACAGTAATATAGGTAATACATCTGAATAACACATGGAATACATTTTATCCCGAAATTCCCACGGGAACTGGTAATCGCGGGGCCCCACCCCGCGGTTTCACCCGTGTTGTGATATTATTTAATTTAAACTAGGTAGTACGATATCATTTAATTTCCGTTACGGAATAACATAGTCCCTGTCCTGGCCTAATTAACGAACGACACATAAATAATTGAATACACATCAAACTTATAACATTCTTTCTTTAGGAGAAAGTCAAAATTAGGTTACATTCAAGCTATGTAGGTAATAATTATAAAGATTACATAAAGCCTAGTTGTTAAAGGCAAGACTTTTCAGAGTTCATGACCTGAACAAGTAGGTCGAACCAACATTCTTACCTATCCAACGAGTCGGTTGCTTACGATAAATACGAATGGGGGTGATTAAGGTAGTTGTACAGTAAAGTTGAGTTAAGTGGAGCGATGCGCGAACATCTTTTGGTATCTATCTATACTAATATTATAAAGCTGAAGAGTTTGTTTTGTTTGTTTGTTTGTTTAAACGCGCTAATCTCAGAAACTACTGAACCGATTTGAATAATTCTTTCACTGTTAGATAGTCTATTTATCGAGGAAGGCTATAGGCTACATTTTATCCCGAAATTCCCACGGGAACGGGCACAACGCGGGTAAAACCGCGGGGCGCTGCTAGTGTATACTAATTCTAGTTACGTCTCGCGGTGTTTCCGCGACTAGCAGCGCTCCGCGGTTTTGCCCACGTTATACTGCAGGAATTTAGAGATGAAAAATAGTCCATACCTCCTGTTGAATGTGGCTATCCATTACAAAAATAATTTTTCAAATCGGACCAGTAGTTCCTGAGATTAGCGCGTTCAAACAAACTCTACAGCTTAATAATATTAGTATAGACTATTTTAAGTAGGTATATTATATTAACACGCTTTTATTCTATGATGTATATAACGGTTTAATTTGTGTGTAAGTTAAAACAGACTAACGTTTCAACGTTGGAACTGAACATTGTTGTTAATTGTTAATGAGTACATTCGATCGCAGTGGAAACTAGCGTAAACTTGGGTGGATAAACTACCCGGTACAATTCAATGTGAATAAACCAATATTTTACTTTGCGACGTATCAAGGGCAAGTCAATTTTCCTTCATTATTGCTGTATTTATAAACAACAATTTCGTTATTGTAACTACACTTCAACTTTTACTTGTGTTAATGTTTAATTAATAGCTAACTAGCGTCGGTTTATTATTCGCCATGTCAGAGGCCTTTAGCGGCTCAATAACTCTGACACCAGGATTGGTCAGGTTGACCATCCACTCGATGAAAAAGAAGCATTATTCGCCATCGGTTAATTAATCAAGAATTCTTTTGGGAAATTCAGGATGAAATAGGCAAACGTTATCCTCTATATCTCTTGGGAAATTTGGGGTATAAATGGTTAAACATTATCTTCTTTAATTACTCTGTCTGTTAGTGTAAATCGTATGAAAATCCGCTCAGTAGTTTTTGAGATAAGCGCCAACATACAGACACACGGCGGGGATATTGTTTTATTTTATACTAGCAGCGCCCCGCGGTTTTACCCGCGTTGCGTCCATTCCTATGGGAATTTCATGAAAAATAGCCTATGTTACTCGTGGATAATGTAGCTTTCGAATGGTGAAAGAATTTTTAAAAACGGTCCAGAAGTTTTTGAGCCTATTCATTACAACCAAACAAACAAAGTTTTCCTCTTTATAATATTAGTGTAGACTGTAGACTATAGTACTATAGTAAAATGTTGCGTTGTTGTTTGTAAGCGTTTATAAATAAGACCCTTAATGTATAAGCAGTTTCAGACGTTAAGTTTGCATGAATCAATTTTAGGTAGGTAGTCAATCGATACGTATGAGTAATACTTAGACCAAAACATGACTAAGGTAATTATTCATTCATTGATGTTTTTACACTTCACGTGTGTGTGTCTACAGCTTGACTTTGCGGTTTTACCCGCCTTGATCTAATTTCCATGAGAATTGGTCATAATAAAATCATCTACACTAATATTTTATAGAGGAAAACTTTGTTTGTAATGAATAGGGTCAAAAACAACTGGACCGTTTTTAAAAATTCTTTCACCATTCGAAAGCTACATTATCCACGAGTAACATAGGCTATTTTTCATCCCGAAATTCGCACAGGAATGGACACAACGCGGGTAAAACCGCGGGGTGCTGCTAGTAGAATATATGTATAAGAAATAACGTCTAAGTAGGTAGTCTAATTGGACTTGCCTTCTGAAAAACAAGTGTACACATGAAATGTCTCTATAAATTCAGTTTTAAAGTTTCTTTTAAAGACTTCAGTAGCGTTAAATGCACAACAAAGACAGTGTCTTTAAGAAGATAACAAAACAGGTCAAGTGCGAATCGGCCTCGTGTACGAAGGGTTCCGTACCGATTATCTTTAAAAGCGGCTAAAAATCATAAAACAAAGTCCCCGGCTGCATCTGTCGGTCTGTCTGCCGTTCTGTTCGCGATAAACTCAAATACTACTGGACGGATTTTGACGCGGTTTTTTAATAGATAGAGGTGATTCAAGAGGACGGTTTATATGTATAAAAATTCCCGAAATTCCCACGGGAACTGGCACAACGTGGGTAAAACCGCGGGGCGTTACAAGTACTAATAAAACCTCTTAAGATCGACTACTCACATAAACTACAGCAGCCAACTCGTGCCTTGTCTTGTTATGGTCATGTTTCCTCCACGCCTTGCCGTTGTCGTAGACCGTGAAGGCTGTCCCCAGTAAGTTAGACCGCAGTTTGCCCGCGAAGCTGTCAGCTGTGCGAGTGAGCTCGGTCGGGTCGGTAGATATTAGGTAGTTTGATGTGGTCGATTTCTTGCGTTTTCGAGCTGTGTAGATAAATTTATTTGGTTATAATTATAGTATTTAACATCACTACATAGTATAAAACAAAGTCGCTTTCCGCTATCTGTCTGTCTGTCTCTACGTATGCATAGATCTTTAAGACTACGCAACGGATTTTGACTTGCTTTTTTTAATACATAGAGTGATTCAAGAGGAAGATTCATATGTATAAAAATTCTCGAAATTCCCACGGGAACGGACACAACGCGGGTAAAACCGTGGGGCGCTGCTAGAATAAAAAAAACTCTAATTAGACACTACTACACACTACATTTAACAACAATGCGAGGAGCTGCAAAAGCTGCGCGCTCAGAACTTTAAAACATAGTTACATAGATAGATTTGGAAGTTAACACCATTTAAACCATAAAATCAAACCAACCTGCCAGAAGAAACACCTTCTTCCCGATATCCTTCTCAAGATGGAGGAAGTATGTCGGATAGAAGCCCCGGTCCATTCCCTTGCGGTCCCTCGCTATCCTGCACTTGTACAGTGTGCCATGTTTAGCCGGAGTCACCACAAACATCTCAACTGCACCTTCTACTGACCCTTCGATTTCAGCTACCTGGAGGGAACATATTAACTTAGTGTTGACTGACATTGTCCTACGATTTTAACTAATGCCTTAGGCGCAAATGGAAATGTTGCCTGTTCTATAACTAGACTGAATTTTTTGGCTTGGGCTTGAGTCAGCAATGTTTATAAATAGTGTATTAATTTGCCAAATCTGGCTACAGTAAAATAGTGTTTTTTGATAAGTAGTAGAGATAGAAGATAAATTGAAAATTATTAATTGGTACTTTAAGTAGTGATTTTATAGGAATATTGATTTCAAGTTTACATTTACATTGTATTGAGGGTTAACCAATTTAAATAAATAATTATTAAAAACTTATTAATCTATTTTCAAAAACCATTATTATTATGGTCTAAATTACCTGTGTTGGAGAATCCTCTCTCTTAGCTGTTTTCGCTAGCATCGGCGCCACAGCCGCGTCGGCACAGATATCATCAACGCTGGCATCCCGGCCCACGCTGCACACCGGTACACTCTCATCATCTTCCTCTCCGCTGTGATCTGCGTCACCCACTGTCAGTACTTCTATTTGATTACCTAGCTCTGGAAATAAGTGTTGTGTGTTATGACTAGCAAAGTGTTGCTATTTCAGCAAAGCTAAACTTTAATTGCCAGTCATAAGTTCTTGTTTTATTTTATAAGGTGTTTCGTTTGTTTATGAGCATAAGACAGATGAGCAAAACAACAGCTTTATTCCTCCTAAAATTTTGCCAATAAGTACAAGGCTATTGCCAGTGTATACATGCAACTAAGTTTAAGGTGCCAAGTATATAATTTATTACAAGAATGTGTAGTTTTTGCCTAGTTTTATCTTTCGTGAACCATTTTAGCTGCAGTGTCTGTCTATAACAGGTACATTTTGACTACATAAGTGTCTTCTGTGCTACTCGTTTGCATTGTGAATATATTGCCATATGCTAAAATTTTGAAATTCTTATTTATGATAAATAGTTTTTAATCTAAATAGAGAATTACTTAAGTTTCTAAGTATATACTAAATAAGTGGGATTTAATAAATAGGGTGAAGTGAAAACATAAATAAATAATAATAAAGTGATTCAGCTTATTGGATATTAACGGAAAACTAGCTCGACCACAAAATGACTAATATAAACTTTACTAAACATACTTGAAATAAACAGCGGAACATAATCTATAAGCTTACCATCATAAGTAGATATTCTATTGGTCTGCAAAGGTATGACCTGGTCCGGATTCACTGGAGACATTAGAAATTGCATTGGACCATCATAGCCTGTCATGAAATTAAAAATAAGGATGAACCAAAATGCATAGAATGGGTCATGCATGGAGAAACAAAATTATGGAAAATTTTGGGAAATAGGTATGGGGTTACTTGGTGATGGTACTTACCGTGTAGTTCTCGAGATCGGCTTCCAGATATAGGTCGTTTTGCAGATATTACACGCAAATCATTTGCCTGAACCATCCCAGAATTCTGCCGCTTTTGCCGCATTTTCTGCTCCATAATTTGACGCTAAAACAAACATCGCAACACATGACCTCAAGCGTACTATCATAATCTATGCATATAGCCTCAATTTCACCTGTATTGATACGAATATAGTTATTTTTTTATTCAAAATTGATCGCTTACCTGCTGTTCAATCTTTTGATCTCGCCCATTTCTTGGATCCATTTTTGCTAAACGTTAAAGAGCTGGGACAACGTAATAACTTAAGACGTATTTTTTAATAATAAATGTACACATCTGCTTTATAATTCCTTACAAATAATTGGCATTTTGTAAGCTCACTTTTTGTTTATAAATCATCTTGCCTACCGTTGCCCAGGAAAATAATGTTGCCAATCGTAAATGAATGGATTGAAAATATTGAAATTGACTGGAACGGAAATTGGGAAGAGGGTCGGTACCAGACCGGTACGTTTTTGTTTATCAAATAATGATTCATTCATCCATAAAAATGTTTTAGATAAAATGCCTTCTATTTTGAACTAATAAAAATAACTAGAAAAGTATGCAATGAGTTTCTAAGTTACATTAATTTCAGTTATATTTTGTAAGTAATAATATTTTTTCCCCCTCTTTTCCTTCCTCCTTTGGATTTTTTAATAGCAATACCGGAAGTTAGTATTGGACTAAACTCGATTGGATAAATGGGCTGGTACAACAATCGTCTAAAATGGAATGGTATGTAGTTTTTACAGATGGCAGCACCATGACTTTTCTTTCATTCTTGTCAAACACAGCTGTCATTTGTTAGCCCGTTTTGTCTAGATGACATCTGTCTGTCATTAGTTTGGAGTAATTTCTTTTCCAAAATGGCTCCTACCCGGAGTGTTCTAGGATTTTTAAACCCAAAAACCCTTAGTGCTGTATTTACAAGTAATTTATCAAAAACGCCATACCGCTTTATTCACAAAAAGTGCAACAGTTGTGACAATTTTTTATCGGGACCAATTCTGTCGAATACTTCAGCTAATAAAAACTGTAAGTTTACATGCTTTTATTACATCACCTGATAATAATTCAACTTTGATCTAAACTCCTATTCATATGGGATCATTATGTTAATGTTCTACTCACTGTTCACGGCAGTCAGTCTATTCGATGCAATAGAAATGACGATTTCATAATATAACCTCAATGTTTGTTACTAGATCTATCGGGTCCGAATGGCCGATTTATTTACACTAGCAGCACTCTTAGCGCTCGTGTAGACTATTACCAAGTTCTTGGCGTGTCCAAGAACGCTTCCGCCAAAGATATTAAGAAGGCTTACTACCAGTTGGCCAAGAAGTACCATCCTGACGCGAATAAGTCCGACCCATCTGCTTCTACGAAGTTTCAGGAAGTTTCTGAAGCTTATGAGGTAAGGGAAATTGTAAATTAGCATAATAAAAAAATTACTTCTTAAACAAAAGAGATAGACTCTTGTCGATGGGGTTCATACCCCTAATCTTATCTTCTGCCTACCTCTTTCGTTTTTCGTACGACACAACATTAGCTCTTTCTTTTAGTTGGTCTCCACTTTTCAAAATAATTTACTTTAAAATAATCTACTACTGCAATTGGGTATCATTAAAGTCAAAAACTTTTTAAATACATTGATATTATATTTTCAATTTAAGTTTTAATAATTCCCACTGCAATCACTTATGGACTATTATATTTGTAATACGAAAGATTTTTCCTAACTAATTCATTTTCTAGATACTTTCCGATGACAACAAACGCAAGCAGTATGATACATACGGCACCACCTCTGAACAAATGGGCATGGGTGGTGGACCATCCGGGGCTGAAGGTTTCACCCACCAATGGCAGTACAAATCAACCATAGACCCCGAGGAGTTGTTCCGGAAGATATTTGGTGATGCCGGCTTCAAGTCTGATGTGTTTTCCGACTTCGCTGAAAGCCAATTTGGGTTTGGGGCATCTCAAGAGGTTAGTTCGATTATAATTGCTTGTGATTTTTTATAAAATAAGTATTTAATTCAACAATTTATTCTAATTACTCTTAAATATTACTTTCTTGCGATGAAGTTTTATTTTGTCATATTTGTTTTTAATAAATTAATATCTAATTTCATATTTAATAACCATTTTTTTCTAATTTTCTTTTAGTCCTAGTAATACATTTAATATTAATAATCAGGATATTTATATGTATATACTCCAATAGATCCAACAACACTAATTCTATCCACCATTTCAGGTAATAGTAAACCTCAAGTTCACGGAAGCTGCCCGTGGAGTCAACAAGGACATCAACCTGAATGTCGTAGACACTTGCATGAGATGTCAGGGCTCTCGCTGTGAGCCCGGAACGAAGGCCATCAAGTGTACCTACTGCGGTGGAACAGGAATGGAGACATTTTCTAGAGGTGACCACTTTTAACAGTTAAATCAACTTATACTACTCACTGTACTGGTATCTTTAATGTGTGAGAAGCCTATGCTTTAAATTGAAACTATGTTAACGGATACATTTTGCTTGTATTTTATATTTTCATCTGATATTTGGACCCTTTACAGGTTACTCTGTGACCACAGTTAATGTAAAGGGGCCCAAGTCTCAGATAAAAATGGATATGTCAGATTGCTTAAACCTAAGAACCAAATCTAAACTCTGTTGTGTAACTTCACATTTTCACTTAGTGTTCTTAACATGTTCACTTGCTCAAGTGTTTGCAAATAAAAACACTCAAGTGAGCTAACATGTGCATTTCCTGGTGTTTGTAGCAACAATTGTTCATTAATTTCCTCCATTGAATGAAGCTTGTGTTTTATGTTTTGAGCAAACTAAGGGAACTAAGTGGTGTGACTTTGATGATTTCGTATGGAAAACCGTTAGTTGTTTAATTTTCATCAATGCATCTTTTTTATATTCATCCAAAACTGGTACATGTAATTGTTAAAACAGTTATCATCACTACACCCAAACTTTACAGGAATTCGGATTCTCAAAATTTCAGGGATCTTTCGGCGCTTTGTATCTGTGTTCCAGGATATTTTAAAACTCTGTCACAAAGTTTTCGTTTAGTTAAGTGTCTTTGGATTGATTTTTTGGGTCTTTAATGTTGATTGCATCTCCAAAATCGGATCCGAAATTTGGTAATTTGATGTTTTCACTGTAGGTTAGTACATCAGTTTCGTTTTGAGTGTTACTTTGTACACCCAGGTGATATCTGATATAATCCAGGTGATTAAAGTGGAATAAATTGTAATATAGTCGAAATTTTTGCATATTTCATTATAAAGGTAAATGAGTAGTTCGTCAGGATACTTGACGGCTTTTGCGTATTTTGGCAGGTGATTCGGACATGGACGCACATCTTCAAGAAATGTTTCACCAGCTTGAACTTTTCGGTATGTGTATTCAACACATTTAAGTGTTTCTCCTTATGGAGGTAGTGACTTTTCGGCAGCTCTATGTCAAAAATCGTCAACTTTTGGTCCAAAAAAGTTTTTCAACATTTGGTATTCCGAAATTTTATGATGTTTTAAGCATCACCTCCACATTTTTAGGCAAGTAAGTTTCTAGAGTCATCCCGTGCCCACGAGCTGTGTAATTCGCTCGAAACGTCGGGTATGTATTTTAGTAGAATACGTAAAATTATCTAACGCGATACAGACCCGTTTCATTTAGTAAAATAAGTAAGTTTTGGTTTTCTGACTTAGCTCATAATTACTCGAAAATTTCGCAATCTTTCTGGTTGTAGCTCAAAATTTCAGGTCATCTATGGCGGGTGGTGTAGTGATGATATTAACCTATCTTACTTTGTAGAGTGTAAAGCACTCATTTGGCATCCCTAAGAATGCCTTTTGACTAAGCTTTTAATATACTGTAGTTTGTGCAACTTTTGGCGTACTTGCGAGTATAAATTATTCTAATTTTCAAAGGATTTGAAGCACGGAAATTGTTGCAGGTCCATTCGTGATGAGATCCACATGCAGACATTGTCACGGAACTAGAATGTTGATCAAGTTCCCCTGTGCTGAATGTGAAGGGAAAGGGCAGAATGTAAGTTTTATCACTACATATTATTAAACAAAGTCCCCGGCCGCGTCTGTCTGTCTGTCTGTTCGCAATAAACTCAAATACTACAGCACGGATTTTGACGAGGAGTGATTCAAGAGGAAGATTTATAAGTATAAAAATTCCCGAAATTCTCACGGGCACAACGCGGGTAAAACCGCGGGGCGCTGCTAGTTCCATAATAAAACGTTAAAGCACAAGACCTACAAACCTAAGCACTATATCTATCACACACAAACACCTACCTTAGTGACTATATCCATCTCTCGTTCTCCCGCTAAACAGGTGCAACTTAAGAGAGTGACAGTGCCAGTACCCGCCGGCGTAGAAGACGGACAAACTGTAAGAATGTCAGTTGGGAGCAATGAAGTATTCATCACGTTTAAAGTGGAAAAGTCCCCTTACTTTAAGAGAGATGGCGCTGACGTTCACACTGATTGTAACGTACGTTTAATTTAACTGTTTATTTACTTAATAATTGTTTAATTACTTAAAGCGATGATTATGTGTAATTAACTTTGTATGCACTGGTTTTTTAGTCCATTGAAATGCTATATTTGGGGTTGCGCTAATCAGAGAACGCAATTTTAAGCTTAAATCCAACTGTGTAGTCTCTACACCCTTGTTCTATAGCCCGGCCCCCATCTTCGAAAAGAGGGTGGGGGTGGTTTTCACGTTTTATCTGGCAAACTAACCTTCCTAAAGAAAATTTAAGAACTCATATTTGTTGGAAAATAAATTTTCTAAAATGTATCTGTTATCAATTATCATAGTTATCAAACAACAAAGTTATATACACTGCTAATACAATAATTATAACGTAATATACATTTGTTTCACTGTACTGATATCTATTACAAGCTATTACTTACTACACGTTTTATTTTCAGGTATCAGTATCTCAAGCCATGCTCGGCGGCACAGTCAGATTGCAGGGATTGTACGAGGATCATACTGTTCAGGTAACTTACATATCAATGGCATTATAGTTCCTATACAAATGAAACGATTTACTAGTTTTTTGTCTTGAAAGGAAAAGCCTTTAGGCTGCGTTTTTATTGAAGCTTAGCAGTGTGCGGAGCTCTATTGACAAATCACAATACATTGAAATTGTCAAACAAGGCATTGAAATTGTCAAACAAGATATTGTCAAATAAGGCATTGAAATTGTCAAACAACATATTGTCAAATAAGGCATTGAAATTGTCAAACAAGGCATTGAAATTGTCAAACAAGGCATTGAAATTGTCAAACAAGGCATTGAAATTGTCAAACAAGGGATTGAAATTGTCAAACAATGGTATTGATATTGTCAAACAAGGCATTGAAATTGTCAAACAATGGTATTGATATTGTCAAACAAGGCATTGAAATTGTCAAACAATGGTATTGATATTGTCAAACAAGGCATTGAAATTGTCAAACAATGGTATTGATATTGTCAAACAAGGCATTGAAATTGTCAAACAAGGCATTGATATTGTCAAAATCTTTTCGTAATGCGTTGTGATTGGTCGATTGATCTTCGCACGGCTCCGCTTCATTAACGGACTCTTAGTGCCTTTAGTGTGTCATTTAGCTATGATTGAATAAAACGACAGTCGTGAGTTATACAATTTTAAAATTTTCATTTTATATACATAGATCTTTATTTTCATCATGTTATTAGGCGTAATCACCCGCATTTGTCAAGCGTGGTGATTACGCCTAATCCTCCTCACTGTACTGATATCTTCGGTGAGATGAGAGTTCTTTACCCAGCAGAAATTACAGGCTAATACTTTACTTACCTTTTTACTGTACTTTTCTTACAGGTGATGCCTGGGACGTCTTCTCACACTATAATCAGACTCGCACAGAAAGGAATGAAGCGAGTGAACCAGCACGGCCACGGGGATCATTACGTGCATATTAAAATTATGGTGAGTGCTATACAAACTTGAGCGAAATCATTATTATATTGTTACTAGCCGTGCCCCGTTTCACCCGCGTTGTACCTGTTCCCGCGGGAAATTCGGGATTAAATGTATCCCATGTGTTATTCTGATGTATAACCTATGCTACTGTAAAGTTTCATCCAAATCCGTTCTGCAGTTTTTTCGTGAGAGTATCAAACATACATGTATGTACATACATCCTCACAAACTTCGCATTTATAATATTAGTACGATTAGTAATACTGTGGGTTTTTCTCTCCACATAATATAGAGACTAAGTGGCTATGACATCTTCCTCACTATATTGACGATATCTTTAGTGAGATAGAGGCCTATGATGGTAGCCTATCTTCGTTTTAAAAACTCTGAAACCAAGTTTCTTCGGAGGGCACGTTAAGCAGTCGGTCTCGGTTGCTTCAATCGTCAGACCTTGTCGGAGGCCTTTAAGTGGTCTAAAAACTCAGACACCAGGGTTGGTCCACACTAATCTCGAATTTATTTGACTTATTTGACAAACATGATTCCAGGTGCCAAAATTCCTGTCTGAAAAGCAGAAAGCCATCATGTATGCATACGCAGAGCTAGAAGAGGACACACCGGGACAGGTCTTCGGCGTCACTCGCGACAGAAAAGGTAAGTCACGGCAATAATATCCATATTCAGCCCACGAATAAGTACTCAAACACCATGTTTAGGTGATATGTCTTTAATAAAATTGAGAAATATTCTCACTCATTTTGACTAAAATCTCTCGGTTTGACAAATTTCTCATTATGACACATATCTCTCATTTTGGCAAGTAAATATCCTTAATTTTGACACAAAGCTGCCAATTGTATGAAAACCACTGCCTGATTTTTGACATGTTGGAATATTTGTCTTTTGTATTATTTGTCCTTATTTAGGAGAAAGATGCTTTGACTTACCTTTGCGAGCGGCTATGAGGAAAATGGAAATGTAAATGTGAAGTTAAAATTGTGATTTTCTACAAAAAATATATTTTCTTACTACTGATAGGTCTTTGGAGACCACATTATATACAAATAGACAGTATATATAGACAGGTAGACAGTATACCTGTATGCAAAAATAAGTTAAAGTGTCTATGCAATTAACTTCCAAAACCCTACTCCGCAGTAGGAATATTTTTCATTTCTTTATAATTTGGGTATTCCAATGTTAAAATTATTCAAGACTTCTTTATGATTACTCAGATCACTAAGATCACTAAGATCTGCTAATCTTCAGTTTGCCTTCACATCTTTTAAAAAAAGCAGTTGCCAATACAGCACTCAGTACAAAAATAATTCCAGAATTATATCAACAACATTAATTTTACAGAACCAAATAAGGCAACGGGAAATAAAAATAAGAATAAAGCTGCACAAGGCAGAACGGAAAAGGTACATGAGAGTAATCGCGAGGAATATTACGAGGCATTAAACAAGTCTAAATATCGGATGTACTTAGAAAATTTAGTAGACATTCTAAAGTCTCAGAAACCATTGTTCGTTACTGGTTTCTTCAGTTCCATTGTGTTGATAGTGTTGCTGTTGAGTCACGATCCTAATAGTAAAGTGCATGAGTATGTGATGGAAGAGCCGGTTGGCCGAGAAATGGATGTTCCTTTTGGTTACCAAAGAGCGATTCAAAGGCAGAGAGAGGAAAACCCTCATTATGATGACGTTTGAATGGGTTGTATGGAAGCGTTGGAAGTGATGTTGATATATTGTTGATGAATTCTTAAAAGGTATTAAGTTGAGTAGAATTATTATTTTAATTTGTATTTGTCCGTTTCAAGGGTTCGTAGTAATTATATCTCTTCAGTCAGCATAGCACAACCAATGTCACGGAAGGCGACATGGTATAATAAATACTGTGAGTTGATTGGTGGAAAGTTTGAAATTCGAATTTTCCTACATTAAAGTATTAGCCAGTAATGTAACCACTCCAGGGCAAAGGCCTCTCATTTCACCGAAGATACCAATAATAGTGAGGAGGATAAGGCGTAATCACCACGCTTACCTAATGCGAGTTGGTGATCTCAAACCCAAGCCATGTTTGTAAAGTAGGAAACATGTATTCGCTCGACCTGGGAATTGAAACCGGGACCTCAGTCTTGGCAGGCGAGTGATCATGCCGACGAGGCGATTGCCTACAATGATTGACCAATTAAAATACAGTATTCATCATATCTTGTCGCTTTCTGTGACATTTGTCATGGGGCTAGTTAGTGTGAATAAGATTATTAATACTGTTATTTCCACTAAGAATGGCTTTCATCAAAATACATCCCATCATTTAAGCTCTAAAGTAAAAGAGCAACAAATATACATCTATTGTATTGAGCCGTTGCATTTCAATATCAGTAATATTCTACTCTACTTTAGCTATTCGTTGTTAAAGGTTAAATATTTTAGTTAAACATGAAATGTATACAGACAAAAGCTATTTAGACCTCAGATCTAGACACAAATATTATTAACTATGTAGTTGGATGTAAATATTGTTTTCATATTTATTTGTAAGGTAAAGAACGTAAGATGTTGGCGTAGAAAGTGGCAAGAGATATTTATATTTTAAACCTAGACAAATATCGATTCTGTCTTATTATTAAGACATTGTCTTTGTCGATATGTCTTCATTGGTGAGCAATTAGAAACTGAGTTTTTTTTGTGGTAGTAGTATGACCTATTTTAACAGTTAACTGGGTAAAATTTGTTTAGACATTAGTTGCAAATGGATAAATAAAGATGCGACCAGCGTTTGTGTATGGAAACTGCCCACAGACATTTTTAATTTTTTTGACATTACTTTGACAGATCAAATTGTCTACTTTCTACGCTAAAAGTTTGTGAATGGACACTAAAGGGAAACAGTATGATGGTCGAACAATTATTGTAATGAAATAATTGTAAATAATTTGATGAATATATTAGTTTAAAATATTTAATGTTGTTTCATTTTTTATCCTGAAAACCCTACCATCATGCTATATCCCTTTAGTTTTTGTGTTGCCAGTTGCCACAGTATTACTTTAAAATATTTTAATCAAATTCTTTTAAAATTTAGGCAACTTAAGTTTTGTTAAGCAAAACTTATTTCGAAAGGGATGGCTTGCTCTTGATAATGGATTGGTGATTGTGGCATATCTTTTTTCATACGGCTTTTAAAATACGAACGACTATGGCAGATTTCTAGCCACAGATAGTTAATTCTATAGAGGAAAAAGGTCTTCTGATTTGATTCCTTTCCAACCCCATCACTGAATCCTTTTCCTCTATATAAATAATTGTCTTTGGTTGGAAATTCAGTGAAATTAGTTCAAATATTAGTACAGTGCGCCCCGCGGGTTTACCTGCGTTTTGCCTGTTCTATTGGGAATTTAGGGATGAAAAATAGCTTATTACATTACCAAATTTAGAATTATTCAAATTGGTTTGGTAATTTCTAAGTGTAGCGCCACATCTGCGGAACGTACGGCGCCGAACGTTCCGCTCTATGACACATCAGTCGAAATTACGCCGCGTACTGATGTGTCATAGATAACTTGAACACTACGAGCGTATTTAGCGGAAGGTTCGGCGCCGTACGTTCCGCAGATGTGGCCCTACACTTAGATTAGTGCGTTCAAAAAAATTAACTCTGCAGCTTTATTATATTAGTATAGATTGTTTTCGGTTGGAAAATGAGCCCGGCAAATTAATTCACACCTCGCCATACGTCAATACATAAAAAGTATGTTATCAATGTATGTCTGTATCGGTATTTTAAATAGGGTATCGTAGTAGATTTTTGTTCATACTATTCTATATTCATAACTTTAAAACCTATGAACACGAAGATTTAATATTACAAGAATGAACGTTACAAGATTACAAGGATAGATAGTAAGAAAAATGTTATTTTCCTTTTAGAAAAAGTCAAGCTAAATTCAACGAGGATTTGTAAGTCTGTTTGGTTTAATGTTAGTAGGTGTAGTTGTGTATCTAATTCCCGAATACTCAAACACCCGCTTAATTTAACTCTCATTTAATTCCATACTTTTTGAAAAACAAAGTCAAATTACTGAAACAAGCTGTACTTAATTTGAGTAGACTTTTCTTTATAATAGTTGTTTGTGTCCTCCCATCCATTTTAAGTGTACAAAATATTAGATAAAATTTGTTGGTTTTGTTATTTATTCAGTATTTTCAATATAACTAGATAACTTGTTTAAAAACTTACTAAGTTGCGTTGATTTGTTGATAACAGCATCTTTTGTTCAGGGGTCGTATCTATAGTTCTTTACCCTCGAATATTCAGGCTCGCGATGATTTTAGCGTAAAAATAGTTGAGTATTCGGGGATTAGTCTACCTTATAGCCTAGCAAATTCATATGCAATGTCCATAATATATATGAAGGTATGTAATGTCCAAAATACATACAATTAGTTTTACTCGTTTTCTTGTGTCAAAATGATCTTTTGAGACTATTATTAGGTTTGCAGGTAATAAAAAGACTATCGTCTATAAATACGACCCCATTACTGTCCTATTACGTAGTGTCATGTTTGAGAAATAGATTTAAGTACTATTTGACAATTCGTCAACAGGTAACAAATTGTCAAATCGTTGACAATATTAATTTGACTACTTTTTAACAGGTAACGCACTGCCGAATTCCTGACATAATGACTAGTATTAATATGTCAATTTGTCAACAGGTAACAAATTGTCAGTAGGCGGACCACAGGACATTATAGAAGAGGTAAGAGAAGCGCTCAAAGAAAAGAAAGCTTTAGAGGGAAGCGCAGTCGAAGCTAATGATACTACTAAAACTTCTAAAGCAATTGACAGTTCCAAAACACCTAACGAAACTGAAGAGTCAAAAACTTCCGAATCGCCCGAAGTTTCGGAAGACCTTAAAAAATCAAACAGAAGCAAGGGATAGATTTTTTGTTTAATATTTTTAAGACAAATTGGCGTAACAAATCTCTTAGAAGATTCGCCCGCTAAAATTACATTAATTTATAACGAATTTATGTTTTTGTTTCGCCAATAATGTTAAAGAAATTCGTCGAAGTAGTAAAATATTCCAATGTATAGTTTTAATAAATTCGTCTGTTCATTCATGTACGGGTTGTATTTTGTTTCATTGATTATTCTTACCAAAATAAAGGTATTATTCATTTTGATTTTTTCAATATTTTGTATTACTGTGATAATTTTCAATTCAGTGGTGGTTTTGTTGAATTGTCGCCTAATCGCGGATTGAAATGTCAATGTCAAACTGACATATGTCAGTTATGTGTCATACGTCGATTAGGCGAAATCGCCACTGTTTCCTTTGCAAGATTATTGAATGTCTCAAATAAATTTTCAATTATTGCCGTTGCTTTATAATCATACTGTACATAGCCGTTGACTAGTGTGTAGGACTTGGTAGGTAAATAAATACATGATCTTTATCAAATTGTCTTATTTATAGCATTTAGTATTGTGCCATAGTTAGGTACCAACTGTACCTTTTTTAACAAGACCTTGAGTCCTTGAGACCACTATAAAGTCCTTGAGCAAGGCCTACATTAATTGGACTGACAACTGTAATTTGAGTGAAAAACAGTAATGTAAGTATAGGTTTCCCTATTTATGCTAAATCGTTACTGCAGGGAAGTCTATTCCACATATTATTATCTACTTACTGATTGATTTTCACCAAACTGCCCACGTTTCCTCATAGCTAAGTTGGTAGAGTTAGTAGAATTACTCTAATGCTGGGGCCACACTATCGCGATAACGCGAAGATTTGCGTTGTCGCGACACGTCTGGCCAAAGTTTTCGTCCTATCGCGAATCATCTTCGCGAATACGAATGCCCTTCGCGCCGCTGTCGGTAAATTGCCGTACATCAAAGGGTTTTGTCGCGACAAAGTTCGTGCGGTTGGCTACACATCGCGCGCTTTAGTTGACTGCGAGACTCCGAGCGGTTTGAACGTGTTTCAATTAAACAAAAAACTAAACATTTTCAGCGAACTTGTCATGGATTGGAGTACCTAATGAGAAAATATTATTATTCATACAAAATTATGAACCATCGCCTTTTATTCCTCTTTTTAACCTTTTTATTTTTGTTCAAGTAATAAAGATGTAGTATATAATATTAGCCGCCATGTGACACAGCGCAACTGCCTCTTCCATGTTTCCCGCGAAATGAATTATCGCGACGTTCTTGATTATCGCGACGTAGTGAATATGTGGCCAAGCACTTCGTCATGGATCGAACACGAAGTTTTTATCGCGACAACGGAACAGGAATTATTGCGCGACAGTGTAGCCGTAGCATTACAATATCCTCTACACTGTCCTTGCTAGACACTAGGCTTTAGCTATAGTCCTATGTATTTATCAATAATTGGTAAAGGTATTAATTCAGTATCTTTATTGACTAATATTGTGCTCATTGCTATCAAATAATCTGTATTTCTCTGCTATGGCGCTGATTTTCTTATGGCTCCGATGGCGCAGTGTTGCTAGAGCACACGACAGAAGCACCATAGCGCCCTCTATGTAGAAACCGTAGAACACACGCACGTGGGACGATACCTACAATAGGAATAATCTTAAAAAGTAGCCTATGTCTTTTCTCAGGATCTGGACTAACTATGTATCAAATTTCATTAAAATCGGTTCAGTAGTTTTGGCGTGAAAGCGTAACAGACAGACAGACAAAGTTACTTTCGTATTTATAATATTAGTTAGGATTAGAGTTTAAATATTAAAGACTATTATAGAGATAGATATTTGTTAAAGATTCAGGTATACATACATATTCCAATCCCCCGGTAGTAGTAAACTCCAACGGGAACATGACAACGTCGACCGCTGGTCGTTCCCGCATCACTCCAAACACAATGGCCCCGCAGATGTAGTACACTAACGCGGCGAAGGGAACGCAGTGGCAAGCGCCTATCACTGACATTATACTCTGAAAAATATAAAATCACCATTATTCTCAGAAGATAAATACAAGAATAAGAAAACAGGAGGGCAGAGAAGTTGTTGACGCGATCAACCGTACCTACTCTATTTTTTTTTGTCCCAAAATATGAACCAATGTCTTCAATTTTCCAGCCGAAGATGATTGCTCCAAAGAAGAAAAAGGTTTATTGACTTTATTTCAATCTTACCCTATCTCTAAACCTTTTTACTCTTAAGGAGTAGCCTTCTTCGAGTGGTAAATCGACGACATTGGTCCACTTTTTGGGACAATCAAGAAAACAGGCTCGCGAGCCGCCATCATAAGTCGTGTATATTCAGCTGCAGCTTCGCGCGCTAGCCAAAACATAACCGTACCCACCTAACACACAGCGCTCACCGAGGCACCTTTGAGCGCGTCAAGTTTACCGTTACCCCGAGCCATCTGTTGTCGCTCGGGGCCGAGCCGTGCTCAGCCGAGCAAACGCGCGCCCGAGGCAGCCCGAGGCACGTCCACACCAGCCGAGCATTTGGCTCGCGAGCCATGGCTCGCGAGCCTGTGCGCTAGGTGGGTACGGTTATGTTTTGGCTCGCGCGCGAAGCTAGGAAAATAGCTGCAGCTGAATATACACGACTTATGATGGCTCAGCCTGCCTCGCGAGGCGGCCTCGTGAAAATTGAACAAAACTACTGAGGCTGGCTCGCGAGCCGTGGCTCGCGAGCCTGTGCGCTAGGTGGGTACGCGGCTGAAGAATTTGTAGAAAATAAAAATTTTGGTCGACATCCAGTCAACACTACCGACCACCCATTCGTTTAATTTTGAAGACGTTAAATCGCAAAGGGCATTTAAGAATAATTAAGCACCTAACAAAATATAGACAACGTGCCCCGCGGTTTTACCCGCGTTGTACGCGTTCCCACGGGAATTTTGGGATAAGATGTATCGCATGTGGTATTCTGATGTATAAACTATATCAATGTAAAGTTTCATCCAAATCCGTTTCGTAGTTTTTTCGTGAAAGAGTAACATACATACATCATCCTCACAAACTTTCGCATTTATATTTTAGTAGCATACACTTAATTCACTATACAAAATCTTGTAAGAATAACAAGTTACTTAGCATAGTACACATAGTTAAGTTAATAATTAACTCACTTTAAGCTTCTTGCTGACACCCAAGTTAGAGTGCTTGTTGAGTTCAGAATTTCGACTGTAGTTCGGACTTTCTGGAACAAAAGTGTTGATAGATGAGCTACTTTATCGCTAAGTTAATGAAAAATTTAATGTTCTAACCGCCTTATTCATAAACGCAATATAAATTAAAACAGTTGTAAAGTTATTATCTCTTTCGCTCTTTGGAAAATAGTGTTTGTCGGAAACGCCTGTCCGTTTCTAGCTCTAGCTAGCTCATAGCTAAAATGTTCTTCTTCTTCTTCTTCTTATCGAGTGGATGGTCAACTTGACCAATCCTGGTGTCAGAGTTATAGAGCCGCCAAAGGCCTCTGACATGGCTCATGTAACGACTACTATCCGTAGAAAGTAACCGGGACCGACGGCTTAACGTGTTCTCCGAAGCACGGAATCATCTTACTTTTCGGGCAATCAGGTGATTCAGCCTGCAATGCCCTAACCAAACTGAGGACAGTCTCACAAAGTGATTTTTGTGAGATATCCCCACCGGGAATCGAACCCGGAACCTCCGGATCGTGAGCCGAGCGCTCAAACCACTAGACCACGGAGGCTGTTGTGTTAATAAGCGTTTATGAACCTATTCATAAACGCTAGATACTTACTTAGAGTCCTAACTCTAAGTAAGTATCTTAAGATAGATTTATATACCGGAATCCACTCGTTTTCAGTATCTACTGAAAGGATAGAGATGAAATTTTACAGTAATATAGGTCTATACATCAGAATAGCACATGGAATACATTTTATCCCGAAACTCCCGCGGGAACGGGCACAACGCGGGTAACACTTCGGGGCGCAGCTAGTAGTCTATACAGAAAGACTAATGTATCTGGCGTGTGAGAACCTATCTAATATTCATTCTTCATTTGTCGCTAACTAGTAACTAGGTATACACTTCAAAATTCTGACCCAAAACCCACATCTTCAAGGAAATCAAGAGACAGTGGACAAATTAATAGTAAGACATTCCTGGAATTGTCGGAACTAATCTCGCTCCCGAGAGATCGGTACCAGATGGAATAATCTATCAAGTAGCCACCAATAATTATACCACCTCCGTTAATTAGGTTTGAACTAAAGTGGTCGTTAAGTTTATTGGAACAGAGGATTGTTATGTACTTAGTAATAGGACTATGAGATTTAGGTTTAGCTGAATTGCCCTGTAGTTTATTTATATAAAATAGGTCATAAAATTAATGCTACTTCGGAAACTGTCGTGAGTGACCTGCGGTGATGGGTCTACTAAATAAATAAATAAAAAATTGCTTATTGCCATTCTACAACTAGAGCTTAAAATTAAAAAATGACTATCTAGGACTTATCTACTTCCTACAGTAGGTAAGTATATTTATAGTTAAGCTATATTAGCTAAGAAGATGCCTAGTAATTAATAATTTCCCACTTAAGCTAATAGGTAGCCTCTTTGTTAACTAAGGGGGCATTATGTATGTAAATATTACATATCACTACATACTTATTATAAAACAAAATCCCCGGCCCCGTCTGTCTGTCTGTTCGCGATAAACTCAAATACTACTGCACGGATTTTGACGCGGTTTTTTCAAATAGATAGAGTGATTCAATGGGAAGGTTTATATGTATAAAAATTCCCGAAATTCCCACGGAAACGGGCAAAACGTGGGTAAAACCGCGGGGCGCTGCTAGTTGGTAATAAAACCGGACGGTACTGAAAGAAAACCAAAATAACCGCGTCAAAATCCGTTGCGTAGTTTTAAAGATCTAAGCATACATAGGGACAAACAGACAGACAGTGGAAAGCGACTTTATAATTTAAACGTTGAAAAGTTTATAAATAACTTACTTTTTATTTCAACGCGAAAAAACCCGTGTGAGTACGTTTAAATTATGTGTTCAAATCGTGTAAGTTTAAAAAAGACGAAAGCGACTTTGTTTTATACTATGTAGTGATTACCGCACAAGTATAAAATAAACCAGGAATCAAGTATTAAATCATTCATTACGGCCGCCCGCGCCGGTTCGTGATTAATCGCAGTGTTCTCTTAACAGCTGTTTATATCTTAATCCACTGTTAACTAGTTGTCGGCCCAACGTTTCCGTTTAATTCTAATTTATGGAACAAACAGAGACCCTTTGTCCAGATGGTGCGATATTTATGGCCGCTTTATGATATTACTTTACTTTTATATGATTTCCCGAAATAAGGAAGATCTAAGTAGGTGAAGTATGTTGTTGCTTTGTAATAAGTGCGTATTTATTACCGCTACATATTTAAAAAGAAATTTCGAGTAGGTTAGATGCCAACCTGGTGTCGGAGCTTTAGACCACCTGAAAGCTTCCAACATGGTCTGACGATTAAAACAACCGGGACCGACTGCTTAACGTGCCATCGGAGCACGGTAGCACTCAGATAGAAATACCACTATCGATTATCCATCCAAGTAGTAACTTGCAACTCGGCTTGAGTTGCAGGTTACTTAACAATCGCAATGAACTAGCATCGCTTAGTCAAACTACGCCACTAGCGGTACATCTAGGTAGGTACACATTCAATATCGAGAACGGTGGTACTCAAGCAGGTACAGTCATAGACAGAAAGTTCAACAAAAAGCAAAAACAAGCACGATTTTTTTAAGTACATAAACTTGTCTTTATTAATGTTCCTGTTTCTTTACCAAAAGTACCTACTAAGTAGTAGTAGTATTAGCCTGTAATGTCCCATTGCTGGGCAAAGGCTTCTCGTCTCACTGAAGATATCAATACCAGTATGAATATCAGTTTTGTTTAGTACCTACTAACAAAATATATTGTGTCTAGTCAACACACCTCTTAGCTACTTAAAAACATGTTGAAAGTCTATGTATCGACCCTCCTTCATAAATAAATCATGCCTTTGGATCAGACACAGCACTATTGCGTTCTAGAGACTAAGCTTACAAAGCACTAGATCACCAGTCAATACAATCTAGTTGTTAGTTAGTATTTACTTAGTAAATGTTCTATTCCAACTATTAATATTGAATCTGTTGATTAAACGATGAGACCTGTCTTGATTTAGTTTAGTAAATCTATACTAATATTATAAAGCTGAAGAGTTTGTTTTGTTTGTTTGTTTGTTTGTTTGTTTAAACGCGCTAATCTCAGAAACTACTGAACCGATTTGAATAATTCTTTTTGTAATGGATAACTACATTCAACGGGAAGGTTATAGGCTATTTTTTTATCCCGAAATTCCCACGGGAACGGGCACAGCGCGGGTAAAACCACGGGGCGCCCGCTAGTCTAGTTATAAGTCTACTAGCAGCGCCTCGCGGCTTTGCCCGCGTTGAGCCCGTTCCTGTAGGAATTTTCGAAAATCCTTTCTTAGTGTGCGCTTACGTCACTTGAAGAAACTTCCTACCAAATTTCATGTTTCTAGGTGTAGCGGTTGAGGCTGTGCGTTGATGATAAGTCAGTCGTCAGGACTTTGAATTTTATATAAATAGATATGCTCGCATATTCTGATAATTGCACAGATTTAATATCGAAGACCATTGTGAATTAGCTAACTCATTTACCTATATATATAAAAATGAAACCCGTTTTCCTTGGTCGCGGCATCAGGCGTGAATGGCTGGACCGATTTCCACGGTTTTGCATTCGTTGGAAAGGTCTCGGGCTCCGTGAGGTTTATAGGGAACTAGCAGCGCCCCGCGGTTTTACCCGCGTTGTGCCCGTTCCCGTGGGAATTTCGGGATAAAATGTAGCCTATAGCCTTCCTCGATAAATAGACTATCTAACAGTGAAAGAATTATTCAAATCGGTTCAGTAGTTTCTGAGATTAGCGCGTTTAAACAAACAAACAAACAAACAAACAAACAAACAAAACAAACTCTTCATCTTTATAATATTAGTATTGTGGAGTCTGTTAGGGCTGGGAAGATTCGAAGGACCTAAGTATGTAAAATTTAAGCCTGTACATAAACGATATACCCACTAGAATTTGGAAAAGATCTTTGCTCACAAAAGTAGATAAATCAAGTCCACCACCAACCTTATTGCTTCCACACGTCGTCTGTAAAGATGGATCGGCACAGAGGTTTCTGGATGGCGTGGAGATGATGGAGCAGCGTTGTAAAGTCCAAACACCAGCTAGGTATCGAAAATGGCACAGCACTGTTTGCGAGAACGTCTCACACACACAATATTGTCTGCACGGCAGGAATATGTATGAAATTCGTAATCCTGGCTATCACGGATAGCAGCTCAAGGATGAGATCACGACCGAATCAGGGCGGTCGTCCAAGGACACTGGTGATGCGCGCCCGCGCAGGCAAGGATGATGCGAGGGCGGGGGGGGGGTGCCTCAACCACCGATTTCAAACGACGGCAGTCGCAGAAAAAGCGGATGGCAAACACAATTTATCTACCCTTTAGTTAAAAATGAGCAAAGATCGAACATTCCCCCCACCGAAATTATCATGATAATTTCCAGTAGATAAATGTACATGAAATAAGAAAGAAATTTCTACGGCAATGGAAATGTTGCTAATAGGCAGAATAGTGTACCTAAATATATATTTTTTTATAAGTAATTACTAATTATACATAAGTAAATATAATAAGATGCTACATAAGTAAATATGATAAGATGAATAAGATTTATTTAGTATAGTTTATGAACTTATCAATTCGAATAAGGAAAAGGACAGATTTTATTTACCGGTCTCTTTAATAGTCCCTTTTGCGTCCTCAAAGTTAAAACACGAACTACCCCATCAGGACCATTATGAACACGTTCTACCTTGGCCCGAACCCAATTGAGTGGGCGAGTTAGATCAGATCTAATGAGAACTAAATCGCCAACCATGAGATTTGGAGAATGTGTGTGCCACTTTGCTCTTTGTTGCAATGTATGTAGGTAGTCATCGGACCATTTTTTCCAAAACGTTTGGGAAATCCTTTGAACGTATTGCCAACGTGACAGCCGGTTCACACTCACGTCTTCAACATTGTACTCGGGTACGGCGAGTAAGCTTTGACCTATTAAAAAATGACCCGGTGTTAATGTTTCAAACTCATCGGGACTGTTAGACAATGGACACAGAGGACGTGAATTTAACACTGCTTCGATTTTACAAAAGACAGTAGTGAGCTCCTCGTATGTGAGCACCTTATTTCCTACTGCCTGAAGAAGATGACGCTTGGCTGACTTAATCCCGGCTTCCCACAGTCCGCCCATCGACGCAGCTGTAGGTGGAATATTTTTCCAATCAATAGACCGAGAAGCACAGCCTTCAGCAATCGGGTCATTATATTTATTAAAAAAGATTACCACATTCTTCAAATGTTTTGCAGCGGCGACAAAATTTGTACCGTTATCTGAATGTAGGCACGAGCATAGGCCGCGTCGCGCTACAAACCTATCAAGTGTAGCTAGAAAACAATCAGCTGATAAATCGCTTAAGACTTCAATATGCACGGCCTTTGTGGAAAAGCACACAAAAAGGCACATGTAGCATTTTAGAACCTTTGTGTTGCGTTTATTACTCGATTTAATGAGGAACGGACCACCTAAGTTACAACCGACATGATCAAAAACCTTGTTAGGTATCAATCTTTCGGCGGGTAAAGTACCCATATGGGGTTGAATCGATGTAGGGTTGCATTTAAAGCATACGATGCATTTCGACAACACACTACGGATTACATTGCGCGCGGAAATTATCCAATAACGTTTACACAATATACCTTGTAATGAGCGAGGTCCTACATGTAGGTACATGACGTGAAGATAATTGATTATTAGAAAAGTTACGTGACATTTTTTAGGCAATAGCAGAGGATGTTTGCTATTGTAAGGTAGTTTAGCTTGGGATAACCTACCCCCCACCCTGAGGAAATCATGGGAATCGACGAAGGGTGCTAACTTCCGTAACGACGGAACATATTTGTTATTTTTAAGTTTATCTATTTCGTCACGAAAATAGGTATTTTGTGTAAGTTTAATTATAAGATCGTGCGACACATTCAACTCGCCAATTGATAAGGGTCCAAACAAACGTTCATTTTTTGTGAGTCTGCAGTTTTTTACAAATCGTAAACACCATGCAAGAACACGTTGAAGTTTCGTGAATGAGGAATACCTTTCAAAAAACGTTTTTGAAAAATCGTCAGTTAATGTTTGAGATAGACAGGAGAAAGTATCATTATTTGATTTTAACTCTAATATTTCCGAGTCATCTTTTATGTAAAACGGACTGATTGGCCACTGATGAACGTCATCAGCCAACCAATCTGGTCCGTGAAGCCATTGCTCGTAATCAGCTACGAGCTGAGTCGGCATGGCGCCACGCGAACAAATGTCAGCGGCATTGTTTTCGCTTCTCACGTGATACCAGCTATTCGACGGAACTACCTCCACTACTTGAGTGACACGATTAGACACAAAGGTTTGAAGTTTGTAAGGAGGTGTTTGTAACCAAGCGAGTGCAACACTGGAATCGGTCAAAGCCGTTACTTGAAAGTTTATATTATTTATATTTTTTTGAATGAATAAAATTAATTTAGATAACAAAACAGCTGACATAAGTTCGAGTCGTGGAATCGTAAGAGGTTTGATCGGTGCGACTTTACCTTTACTGATAAGTGGTCTGGTTTTCACCTTATTATTTGGGTCGACACTTCGAGCGTAAACACATGCCGCATAACCACGGGTTGATGCGTCACAAAATGCAATTAAATGTACCTCACAGAATTTCGGCATAAGCAAGTGCCGTTCGATTTTTATAGACGAGAGACTCGATAATGATGTTATATACATTGACCATTTTTCCCGCAATTGAGTTGGGAGGGACTCGTCCCAACCAAGACTAAGCTTCCACAAGTCTTGCATTATACATTTAGCGAGAAATGTGCAGGGAGATAGAAATCCAACAGGATCGAAAATACTTGCAAGAAGTTTTAGCACCGATCGTTTAGTGTAGGTATCGTCCGTCATGTTGTAGTCGAATGAAAAACAATCATCAGAGGGCAGCCATTTCAGTCCTAGTACCTTTAGTGAAGAACACACGGTGTCGTCACCAAAGTTTATAGCGACGGATTGCTCAGCGTCTATTCTCGCGAGTAACTCAGGGGAGTTACTCGCCCATTTGCGCAGGTCAAAGCGGCCGAGTTTCAATAGAGCTACGAGCTCATCCTGTAACGTACAGGCCTCGGCGAGGTCCTGTGTAGACCACAACAGGTCGTCAACAAAAAAACCTTCCATTAAAACCTTAGCAGCGTGAGGGTAATTTCTACCCTCATCTTGAGCTAACTGCTGCAAAGAGCGCACAGCCACGTAACCAGATGAACGCAAACCGTAGGTATTCGTGAGAAGTTCGTACGTTTTGATTTCTTCAAAAGGAGATTCCCTCCAAAGAATGTGTTGATAACAGCGGTCCTCGGGAATTATAGATATCATTCTATAAAATTTAGCTATATCAGCTGTTAGGCAAATATCATACAGGCGGAAATTGAAAATAATTTTTAAAATATCGTGATGAAGCTTCCTACCTGTGAGCAATGTGTCATTTAATGACACGCCATTCGAAGTGACCGCTGAACCATCGAATACCACTCGCACGGGCGTAGTAGTACTTGAGCTTTTTACCACACAGTGGTGTGGAATTGTGTACTTACTCGGCTCTGTGCCGGTGTATGGTCGCATATGTCCGAGTTTTTCATACTCGCGCATGAACTCAACATAAGGAGTACGCAACTCAGGGGCTCGAGCGAAACGTCGCTCCAAATGGTGTAGCCTTCGCACGGCTTGGCTACGTGATTCACCGAGGGCAGCACGGTTCGGGTCGAGCAGAATAGGTGATACGTACCTACCATCCTCGTCCCTATAGTGCTGCTTAGAAAAAATCTCCTCGGCTAATTCATCGTGTGGGCTGAGCTTAGGGTTGTCGCACGGCGACTCCTCTAATTCCCAAAAAGATTTTAATGATGCATTGATGGTGTCACTGTCATTGGTGTACGACACTAAATTGCAAGATAATGTTGCAATGTTAGTGACATCATCGGAAGTACACGGTACTTCCATCCTTCCACACAATACGAACCCGAAAACACTACCTAGTGCTACGGGTAGTGTGGGGCTCACTATTATTTTATTCCCGTCGTAGATATCAGGGAATATGTCACCTGCGAGAATTATATCAACAGGGGATTTTTTATAAAAGGAGGGATCCGCCAGCAAAAGGTTTTTATAATGGTTGGAAACTTCTTCGGAGATTTCCACCGAAGGTAAGTCGGAAGTAATTTTTTGCAATATAATAGCATCGATTGTAAACATCGGATTTTCGCAATGTCTCGGTTTAATGGTACACGAGGTCATGCCAAAATTCTTCACGCTGTTACCGGCTAAGCCGAAAATATTATACGGACATTTTTGTCGTGACAATCCTAATCGTTCTAAACATTCCATTGTAATAAAGTTCGATTGAGCGCCTGAATCGATAAGAACACGGCAAGCTTGCGAATTACCAAACGAGTCAATAACATTAACTATAGCAGTACCAAGTAGAACCATATAGTTCTTTATATTGTTTACGTTCGAGAATGATAGCTTCGTATGCGCGTGCGCACTATGTGTATCTATAGATCGTGCATCGATAGTATTAATTACGGTATCTAGATGCAATAACGCATGATGGCGCTGATTACAAGCAAAGCATTTGAACTGACTACGACAATCGGCAGACGAATGATTTTGTTTGAGGCAGTTGTGGCACAATTTTAAATGATCAGCACGGCTGAGTCGTTTCGCGGGTGTCAATTCACGGAATTGTTCACAGCGAAAAATCATATGATTTTGGCCACAGTGTAAACAAACCGGTTTGTTATTTACAGATTGCGTCTGTGAAGAAAAGGTTTTTCTTATGTAATTCTCACTCGTTCTTTTGTTTGAATTAGCGTTAGGTGTAGAATTCCTATTTTGCGAAACAGTAGAACTAGATTGCGAATGTTCCAAGATTTTAATATGGTTATGTACGTGAGACATCAGCTGTTCGTAAGTAGGTATAGTTTTTTGGTCAATGCTTTGTTCGAACGTCTTTCGGGTATTAGGGTCTAGCCCTTTCAATGCTATATGACAAAGTACATAGCTAGATAAATTATCGATGTTGAGAGCATTTATTGCGCGATATGAATGATCAAAAGTCTCAATAAAATTATTTAAATTGGAAGGTGACTCAGTTTTTAACGCGGGAAAATTCAACATTTTATCTAGATATTTACCTACTAGCATTCTATTGTCCTGATATTTATCAAGCAATGACTGCCATACCACTTCGTAATTACTCGATGTTATAGGCACACTTTTGACGATGCTGAGTGCGGAACCTTTTGTACACGACAGCAAATAATGAAATTTGTCTATATTGGAGATACCTCTTTGATTGTGCACCAAAGAGCAAAATGTTTCATAAAATGTTGTGAAACTTTCAATATTCCCATCAAACGTGAACAATTCTAATTTGGGTAAACGCGGCCGTACTTCGGCGTTAGAATTATCTTTAGCGCATGGAGGAACGTCCGCCATTTTGGAAGCGTGCTTTGATTTACACAGCTTTATGCGAAAGTACAGGTCATCGAAGGCCTTTAGATCGCTGTCATTGAATTGCGCATCGGGATCTAAAGTCAATTTCAAATCATAAATTTCCATGCACGTGCTTTCAAATGAATCGCGTAATGAATCAATCTCTGAGGCACGCAAGAGGAACATAATTTTAACATCCGATTGGGTATCAATTTTATTTGATAAATCAAATATTTGCTGAAGTTGAGAATAAATACGTTGCCTTTTAGCAATGGCTTTATTAATGTAGCGAGCAATTTCTAACTCCTTTTTGGAGGGAGCTTTGTCAGAGGCTTTTTCATCAGAATTAGGCATTTTGAAAACCTAAACAGTTGTGAAACTAAGACAAATGTAAATATTTAATTAAGAAACAAGCACGGCTTGTATGCACAAATTGAATAAATTGGTTACACGGCAACGTGGTTCATTCAAAATGGCGTCCTAACTAACCAACGTGGATAGAAGAACTTGAGTATGAAATTAAGTATGAGATTTACTAAGGTTAAATTATCCGGCTCGAAGGACCAAAATGTGGAGTCTGTTAGGGCTGGGAAGATTCGAAGGACCTAAGTATGTAAAATTTAAGCCTGTACATAAACGATATACCCACTAGAATTTGGAAAAGATCTTTGCTCACAAAAGTAGATAAATCAAGTCCACCACCAACCTTATTGCTTCCACACGTCGTCTGTAAAGATGGATCGGCACAGAGGTTTCTGGATGGCGTGGAGATGATGGAGCAGCGTTGTAAAGTCCAAACACCAGCTAGGTATCGAAAATGGCACAGCACTGTTTGCGAGAACGTCTCACACACACAATATTGTCTGCACGGCAGGAATATGTATGAAATTCGTAATCCTGGCTATCACGGATAGCAGCTCAAGGATGAGATCACGACCGAATCAGGGCGGTCGTCCAAGGACACTGGTGATGCGCGCCCGCGCAGGCAAGGATGATGCGAGGGCGGGGGGGGGTGCCTCAACCACCGATTTCAAACGACGGCAGTCGCAGAAAAAGCGGATGGCAAACACAATTTATCTACCCTTTAGTTAAAAATGAGCAAAGATCGAACAAGTATAGATAAAAATCTCAAAATTCCCACGGGAACGGGGGCGCTGCGGGTGAAACCGCGGGGCACAGCTAGTTTTATATATATATATATATATATATCTAACCGAACGTGTTAGCTTCGAAAACCTGGAAGTTCGTCTTTGCATTGAAGACTTAAGTACACACATCCACCGAGAAAGATTCATTTATTCATTTCGAGTAGGTTAGTAGCCAACCCTGATGTCGGAGCTTTAAGAGCGCCTAAAGGACTCCGACATGATCTGACAATTGAAACAACCGGGACTGACTGCTTAAATTGCCCTCCGGGACAGAGGAAACTAGGTAAGTACAAAAACTCTTAACAAACTATTCTCACCTTTGTTCTCATCACTGTAAGGTCTTTGCGTTTCTCTTCCTGAACCCCAGTGGTTGACATGAGATACTAAGAAGGTGCATGCGTTCATCACTGTTGACATGTAAACAATATATTAGACATCGATCACTATTTTCATTATCTACGTATCCTTTAAAAATCTATAGGTCGACTAACAACTAGACAAACGCTTAAAACCTCGCTTGCTGATAGTTTACATTGAACAAACTAAACAGGATACCATTAGTTTGTTGATACCAGAACAGTGATTGGACCAAAGGGATATAGAGAATAGTTTAGAGGTACTTACTCAGATAAATATGCAGTGGCACAGCCAGGAACGCGTACAACAACGCACTTGTTCTGCCCCAAATTGTCTGTGGCACTGGAGCTCCGAACCCTGGGCAATAGGTACTATCATCACTATATTAAACATTGATATTACACTTTATACGCCAATAACAGTACTGAATTCGCCTTTTGCGGTAATCGAAACAGTCAAGTTTACAGCGGACTTGATGCGGCGTCCAATGAACTTGATGGTGTATGGCTATGGGTGCGCATGACAAGTCTACTTACACCGTCAAGTTTACTGGACGCCGCATCAAGTCCGTTGCAAAGGCGGTGAACTTGATGCTGTATGGCTCGCATTAAGGTCCAACTCTAATAAGGACTTAATAAAACGTAATAAGGGCTTTTTTTGAATTGAAACTACGTTTACGGATACACTTTCTGCTTTTATTCAACCTTTTTATCTGACGTTTCTGGTACTAAAGTTCCCTTAAAGGGGCCGTAACGTAGTTACAATTCAAAATGAGTGTTCGCTTTAACTTTAGAAATCAGTACGTAATAAGGTCGTTATTCCGGTGGCACTTTTCCCCGTGATAGTTACCCAAAGCAGTCATAACGTAGATGGAGAACAGCAGCGTCCCGGGCATGTCCCAGAACTGGCCGGGTCGCACGCGCGCGCCGCGCCCGATGGCCGCGATCGTCAGTTGTCGCTCGTCCTGCATGCGTCGCTCAATGGCCGAACGCCATTTTGGAGATATTGGGGTTATCTGGAGAAGATAATGATTCTTTCAGCGTTACTACAATTGGTAATTGACATTTGTGACTGTGGAGAATTATCGCAAACGATGTCGCATTTGCTGACCTGCTATGCCCTGTTAGATGTACTACATCCGACCTCAACAGGGCTACAGGATGATGCAGTCACCCAGGCCAAGTTCTGGGCTGGTTTAATTCAATACACCTGCACCCGCCCTACAGACACATTTTTCAAAAATTTCCTACCACTTAAGGACAAATTAAACAAACATAAATCCTAACTCATCGATTCCTATCACATTCACATAACTCAGGATTCCACAAACAGCTTCAATTGTACCATTTCCGTAATAAAAGAGATTATCCGACCGCCAAAAAGGCAGTTAAACGAATAAACTATCGGTTAGTCTGTCGTGTAAGGCTCATTACACTTCGCCCGGTTGTTTGTACGTGTAAATGTAATCCGGTTAACCGTGTAGACGCTTATTGCCAGTTTTCTAGGCCATTAGTTTCCACCAGACTTATTAGGAACGTTACAGGGTGTGTGTGAACGGGGGGCGTACAGTGAGGGACGAATTAATGGGAATACAAGGTTTACAAGTTTATTTAGAGTTACGACTCAAATGTATGTTTGAATGTTGGTAATTTTCGGGGTTAGAGAAAGGAGTTACTTTCTTTTGGTGTGCTAGGATTGTTATTTGGATATCGCCTTTAATTAGGCAAACTATAGCATTTTTATTTTACAATTTAAATTAAATTGAACATCTTTGTGTCATCAACCACGAATTTACTTACATACATCAATTTATCAAGATTCAATATTAATTAAACTTACTTTCAGTTCCCAATTCCCACTCAAAATAAACCATATAACCAAGTAAGCCCAATGTGTTGCCCGCAACTACACCCAGTTAGTGGAGGTCGGGCCATTAGGCAGGTGTTGTCAAGTGCAGCCCGAAGTGTTGGTCGTACTTGACCTTCTATTGACGTCACCCGGCTTCTTACATGGCAAACATGGACGCAATCAATATTACGTACTATGTACATAGAGGTAAGTTTCCACTATGAAGATATACTCGTATATGTTATGTATACGTACTCGTTTAAATGTATACTAAGTTTTAGGTTCAAAATCCCATTCAAGCTCTTAAGCATTAAACATCGAGCATTGAGCATCGAGCATTGAGCATCGAGCATTGAACATCGAGCATTCCTTTGTCAGAATTATGGTAGATACGGGATATCTACTAATCCAACCAAGAAGATCTTCAGGGACATTTGGCATTTAGCATTTTGGGCCCCGTAGAAGCCACCACGCTTCTCAGTATGTTTACTACTTTACTGAAAGTCTCTGTACCCTCCTTCGGACGCAGGGGTCACCTAGACTACTTACGACTTTTTACCTAAGAGTAAAATCGGGCTCAGAAATTATATTAATAGCATAGCAAATTTCTAATGGAAAGGCACCCTAAGTAAACTATGGTTTGAGCTAATTGAAACTCGTTAATAGTCAAGTCAAGAAACCTAGACCAGACTGTTACGTATCTTTGTGAAGTTTAATGTTTGTAGTTCACATTCGTCATTAATTTTATTTGAAACTAGCAGCGCCCCGCGGTATTACCCGCGTTGTTCCCGTTCCCGTGGGAATTTCGGAATGAAAAGTAGCCTATAACCTTCCCGTTGAATGTGGCTTTCTATTACAAAAATAATTTTTCAAATCGGTTAAGTAGTTTCTGAGATTAGCGCGTTTAAACAAACAAACAAACAAACAAACAAAACAAACTCTTCAGCTTTATAATATTAGTATAGAAAAGAAACTAAAGTAAAAAAGTTCGTGTAAGTTAAGCCACTACCCTGGTATCGAAGTTTTTAGACCGCCTAAAGGCCTCCGAAAAAGTCCAACGATTGAAACAACCGCGACCGATTGCTTAACGTGCTCTCCGAAGCACGGTAGCGTTCAGATAGAAATGCCACCATCGCCCACCTACCCAAGTAAGCGTCGAGCTGCACGTTGCTTAACAATCGCAATGAACTAACATCGCTTAGTCAAACTACGCCACGACCTAGAAACTAGTGAGAGTGTATTGTATTACAATAAAGCAAATCAAATCAAATCAAATCAAATCAAGTAATCAACTAGAAAGTCCAGATAAAAATAAAGATTTTCTCCGAAAAGGAATAAAGAGAATTGCTACAATATATATAATAATTAACTTAATGTTATATCCAAATAATATACACGCAGTATTAATGTTTATTGACCCCTGAACGATCTAATAATACTAACGTATCTAATAAAATAAACATTTTATTTTCTAAGCAGATGTTGTTTTATTTCTCTAGAGAAATAATAATCTCGAGAGATTCCTTTCGTGTCTTTTTAGACAGAAAAGGTGAAAGGTATCCCGGATATTAGGCAATTAATAAATTGGAAAGAATTCTTATTTCTTTACTTATTAAGTTAATATGAGTTAATAAAAGTAAGTATAATGTTAGTAAGGTATTGATTTATAGAGATTCTATTACCGTGCTATCGCTGCAGACTGCACTGGTTTATATGAAACGCTACTAAACCGCAATGTCATCATACTTGAAATGGTGTATGGTGACACTGCGGTTTACAGCCACAACTTGCGTTCTGTGATCCATCTTACATTTATATCTTAGACTTGTATCTTTCACTTACAAATAAAACGTAAACATACAGTTACGAGTTGAGTATATTACGCCATAATAGTACTTAATGTATGAACCCTATGTACAGTCAACTACAAAAGTTGATGAACACCTGAATGGAACATGTTTATCAACTTTTGTACTTGATTGTACCTAATGATAATATCAGTATCAGTGAGTTATAGGTATTCTAAAATACAAGCTTAGAGCTTACTTTGGGTCTAATTACCATGTGTGAATTTGTCCGGGTATTTATCTTAATATTATAGTGTTTCTCCTCGGAGTCACGGTACAAGGCCGGTCTTTATTATTATGATAGTGTTTCTCCTATTATTACAATTATTAACATTAACATTAACATCACTTCAAAATTAACTCTATATTCCTATACCACTAAGGGCCGAAACTGCATTAAGCGGGTGCCCGCGCGTTTTCATACAAAAGTGAACCGTCGCGTGCGTCCGTCGCGTGCGCCTGTAGTGTGCGGTTTCATACAAAAGTGAATCGTCGCGGGCGCCCGTCGCGTGCGGTTTTATACACAAGTGAACCGTCGCGTGCACCCGTCGCGTGCGCCCGCTTAACGCAGTTTCGGCTCTAAGTACATAATATATAATTCCAAACATTTGCGTGGGCGAGACACGTCATAGCGGTGACAGCACAGCCTTTTGTCATGTAAAAATTTCATCAAGTTGTGGTTGCTGAAAATATGAGTCGGGACACAAATTGAGTTCATTTGAGTGATATACGTTTATTCATTTAGAAGTTTAGCCTTAGCTTTCAGGTCTGTTGTTCTCATTGTATGATTAAGAGGCTGGTTTCTTAATAACGGTACGCATTACTCATATAGACGTAACGACCTGGAAGAAAGATTGAGCACTTAGTCCGTGCGATAACGTGTATTGTGTAATCTGGCCTGTGGCGGCTTTTGAACAAAGCTATGCGTTGTGGTTCCACGTATGATCTTATAGATGACGCTAGTGTAACAACATTGTAGATCGCGCTAACGTTATTTTCACAGATTTGCTGTCGCCCAATATGTTGTTCAGAAAACATCTTCGTCGTTCTCAAATTAGTACTATAATCAAAGGTATTAAATGTGGCTTGAATTTTATGGAAAGGCACTGAAACTGGATTCCTATCCCCCCGTGATTCTTTAATGAAAATCAGCTCAGTGGTTAACGAGACTACTACAATACCTTTCTTTAAATAGACAAACAGAAAGAAAACTTCTAATTTAGTAAAATGTTAAGTTGTTAATTTACTGAGCTAGTTTACTATGAAATTTAACAAGTACTTCACCTTAAAGATAAAATATACTCTCTTCTAATATAAAGTACTAGCAGCGCCCCGCGGTTTTACCCGCGTTGTGCCCGTTCCCGTGGGAATTTCGGGAATTTTTTGACATAAAAACCTTCCTCTTGAATCACTCTACCTATTACAAAAAAACCGCATCAAAATCCGTTGCGTAATTTTAAAGATTTAAGCATACAGACAAACAGACAAACAGACGCGACTTTGTTTTATACTATGTAATGATTTGCAGCCTACACGACGAAATAACTATGAATAAATAACGCGAACAAACATGATTTGGAGTAAATTAAACAATCTTATTAGACATCAAAGAAAATGTTGGTAAAAATACGTGAAACATTTCTTTATTAAGCTAAAATAAATTTATTATTTCACCTTTTAGGGACGTGTAAATATACTTAGAGCGTGACAGAGGGGATGTGTAGACTACGTGGATTAGAATAGACGGAATAGTTAACAAATTCAAAATTTTAAAATTCTAATTCTAAAACAAATTCAAATCTCTTTATTATATCAGATCATTACAATCATTTATAATCGTCAGTTGTCCACAAACAAAGTTGTCCCTGTAGACAAATGTCATGACAGTCACGTGATCATGATATGTTTTGATACGTTATGATAATATTGAAGCCAAACGAATGCAACTGATTGTCTGAGATGATTAACGTAGGCGTAACAAATTATCTTACACTTTGGTAATAGTGAAGCGAAATCATTGCCACTTGTCTAGACTTGTCTAGAAGTAAGAAGAAGTAACTCTTGGTTCATCTCTAATTTTAGACGGCCCCAAAGCCTACATATCACATTTAATTATAATACCTATACAATTATATTTTAGTTTCTTTGTGAATTCTAATTTAAATAAGCTTCTTGAATTTTGGTTTTTTATTTTGGTATTCGAAATTATCTTTCCATAACAATCCGTCTGTACTTTTTCACCACTCTGTAAAGGTATTTGTAAAATATGTTAAGTTGCCGATGCGCGGGTTGATGAGATTCCGGATTTCAACCAGAATCCCCGTGTAGAGTAATACGCTGCGATTTGCATACAGTACAGGGATCCACCTCATTAGCTTGGTTTTCATATATTATTTTGTAGGTGAATTTCAGAGCTTTCATTCACCCCTTCGATTATAGCGTAGTGATTATTCATTTCAGTAGAGACAAAGTAATTGGTAAGTAAATAGGTTGGTTATTTTATATCTTTCTTTGGTAATGTATAATAATTCGTAAGTGTCTTGAAATTGATTTTAACGTACTCACACGGGTTTTTTCGCGTTGGAAAGTTTATAAAGCAAGTAAATAACTTACTTTTTATTTCGCGACGTTTCGAGGGGATTGCACCTCTCGTGGTCGCGGGTGAAGTGTTGGATGGAAGTACTCTAACATTGACCATGTGAGAGTACTTCCAACACTTGGAACGTCTACCCTCCCATCACAGCGGTAACTCCAATGTCTTCAGTTCACCCGCGACCTATAAACTTTCGCATTTATAATATTTGTAGGAAACATCAATCAGTTAAGTGGCAATTTAATGGACGTCTTTGAGTGTGGCAGTAAGTTAGATATTCGAGACCCTACTAGGTTTTGTAAAATAAATCCATACGCCAGTCCAAAACTATCCCCGCAAGTCAATCAATACCTCAAATAATTCGATTCAGTCAAAGTCCTAACAATGCGACATTCTGTGCTAACTGCACAAAGGCATCTAAACTGTAAACCGGTTTCACGGGATTTTGACCTTTATTACAGGACTATAAGGATTGAAGTTATTCGGTCTATTGGAGAGGTATTTTCACTGTGGTTTATGTTGTAATGTGAGGTATTACGAGGTTGTTTGGACTATGATGGATATTGGAGATATTTGTGGCTAAGTTTAGATGCTTTGAAATCTTTGATATTTCCGATTGAATAAATTCAGTTGTAATACATGGTTCGGTAACTAAATTCAGATACCATTTAGAAAGTTGGGATCTTACTTTGCATTGTAAATAGGCGAAGTGCGAGTCGGACTCACCTATGCAAGGTTCAGTAGTAGCAAGTGCAGATTAGAGAGATATTGCAAGTAGCAAGTAATTTTTACAAAGGAACCCTTTACATTACAGGAACCGTGGTCACAGAAGACTGAGGTGTTATGCGTCTATACAAGAAAATATGTACTTTTTCTTGTGTAGACGCATAAACCTTAGAAACGTGTAGGTATATATGTTCTAACATATCCAACTACCAACTTAAATTAACTTCAACAACACGTACAAACGTACAATATTGGACTATACGTTTCACCTACAGTTTGCATTAACTTAACCGATTTTGGCAGTAACATTGCTGGCGCGGAGCCAGGACGCAACCACTTATATCAGTTCTGTGAGACGAGATATGCTTTGTCAACTTCGCTTTTGAGACTGCATTGTGTTTGTTTTGACAAATTTATTAATAGCTATTGTTAATACAAACCGTGTAGAGGGTAAAGTTGAAGAAAAGCGAGGAAGGCGAAGACTTAGTTAGGATCATATATATTATATTCATGAAAATAGCCTAGAATTTTGATGAGAATTCCAAATCTCAAAATGAAAAGATAGGTTTTCTGAGGACTAGCATTTTAAGATAGCAATCAAAAATAAGTTTTTTTAAGTACAAGTTTTTTTCTTCCTACAGGTAATCCTATAGGGAGGTAATCATAGGTTCGTACAAAAATACGATTTCCTAATATAGCAAATAACTTATTGTTTAAAAGATTGGTTCGTTCGCACACCAAAGGGAATGAGAATAGATTTATAAATTAGTTATGGGAATTGCAAATCCGAAAGATATTGATCGCAACGTGATTCCATTACAGCAGCCATCAATCAAACCAATAAAATATTGCGTTCCATTTGCACAAACTGATTCGATAGGAAATAAAAAATGTCTAATTTTTTAGTTATTTTTGGTACAGATTTGGGTTAATCTCTTTAGCGGAAGTAAAGCGTGTATTAATGAGTTCTCAAGTGTTGAACCGAGTTTTTAGAGTATTATGTCTTAACATCTCAATATAAGGTAAGTATGTTTGTTAGTGTGTTTTATTTATTTAAGCCTAGATAAGCCTGTCCCGTGTCCCGCCTAACTTCTAAGGGAGCTGGGTAGAACTGAAAATCAGCGTAGTGTGGACTCAGTGTCCACGCAACTTAAGATGAGTCTTTTTCCTATGGCTATAAGTTTTGTTTTAATTATTTTTTATAACTACCATTTTATATGTATTACAAGCTGACACGGCAAACGTTGTTTTGCCATATACAATTGAAGGGCGGACAACTCTAATCATTTTAAATTGAGATGTATATATCCTATCTCAAGTTGTATTAAATTGCACACGGTGTGCAAATCTTTAAAATCGGTTCAGTAGTTTAGGAGTCCATCGCGGACAAACAACGTGACACGTAATTTTTATATATAAATATTATTAGTATCGCAGTAGACGTATTTCAATTTTTTTATTGAGGTTAGTATGTTAATTACTTATTACAATAATTTAACGTTGAAACTAAATTACATCTATACTAATATTATAAAGCTGAAGAGTTTGTTTTGTTTGTTTGTTTGTTTGTTTGTTTGTTTAAACGCGCTAATCTCAGAAACTACTGAACCGATTTGAATAATTCTTTCACTGTTAGATAGTCTATTTATCGAGGAAGGCTATAGGCTACATTTTATCCCGAAATTCCCACGGGAACGGGCACAACGCGGGTAAAACCGCGGGGCGCTGCTAGTATTAAATAGGTACGGTTTCATTGTCTTTAATTATGCAGCGCCCACTCTCTTACCTTTGAAAATAAACGAAAGTAAACCGATAAATCAAAGTTATATCGATTTGCATAAAAACTTTTTGATTAACTTTACTCTGTCGGCGTTATGTGGGTCGTACTCGCCCTACTTTTAACTTTCGACTCAACAAATTAGAACATTTGAATAAAGTTAGTATGGGTTTACGTACGAACGAATATGGTGGATAATTATAATATTTTAAAACTTCTTCTTCTTCTTCTTCTTCATCGAGTGGATGGTCAACCTGACCAATCCTCGTATCAGAGTTATCGAGCCGCCAAAGGCCTCTGAGTACGTCAGAGGCTTTTGGCTCATGTAACGACTACTATCCGTAGAAAGTAACCGGGACCGACGGCTGAACGTGCCCTCCGAAGCACGGAACATTTTAAAACTTAGAGCTGTTTGTACAAGAATATTAAATCTATTTAGGACCTAAATATGTTAAAGTAACAAAAGCTGTTCATTCAAAATTCTATTTCATTTTGCTTCAAATAGAACACTATTTAAAACGAATGTCATTCGTTTACGAGTATTAAACATTAGCTGTGCCCCGCGGCGTCACCAGCTGCGTACCCGTTGCCGTGGGAATTTCGGGATTTTTATTACTTACTAGCAGCGCCCCGCGGTTTTACCCGCGTTGTGCCCGTTCCCGTGGGAATTTCGGGATAAAATGTAGCCTATAGCCTTCCTCGATAAATAGACTATCTAACAGTGAAAGAATTATTCAAATCGGTTCAGTAGTTTCTGAGATTAGCGCGTTTAAACAAACAAACAAACAAACAAACAAACAAACAAACAAACAAACAAACAAACAAACAAAACAAACAAACAAACTCTTCAGCTTTATAATATTAGTATAGATTATTCAGGGCGAAGATAAATGAAATAACACAAAAATTATCAAAATCGGTCCTGCCGTTCTTGGGTTATAAGTGATGTAACGAACACGACTTTTATATAGATATATTAAGGCGATAAATATAATTAAGAATGCTTGTTTAATCCGCCCTTAGTGACCTTTAAAACTTCTAATATACCCCTGTGTTTTCCCAGATGCCACCCCGGGCCATATGATCCAAACATTTAAAAAACTTTCATATTCATAAATACTAGCTGCACCCCGCGGTTTTACCCGCATTGTTCCTGTTCCCGTGGGTATTTAAGAACCGCTCCACCGATTTTGTGTACTCTTTACTTAAAACACCTTCTAAATAGTCCGCACAAAGCCTAAACATTTGGTTTGGATAGGTAGGCCCGTACTTGAGTTATAAAATTACAACGTAAAGTGGCGTTGATTTTTATATTTATAGACTCACATATTACTCTTATTCTTCTTCATCGAGTGAATGGTCACCCTGACCAATCCTGGTGTCAGAGTTATTGAGCCGCCAAAGGCCTCTGACATGGCTCATGTAACGACTACTATCCGTAGAAAGTAACCGGGACCGACGGCTTAACGTTCCCTCCGAAGCAAGTAATCATCTTACTTTTCGGGCAATCAGGTCATTCAGCCTGCAATGCCCTAACTTAACGGAGGGCAGTCTCACAAAGGGTTTTTGTGAGCTTTTGTCCCCAATAGAATCGAACCCGGAACCTCCGGATCGTGAGCCGAGCGCTCAAACCACAAGACACGGAGGCTGTTCAAATAAGTAAGAGAACCCTTTCCATTCCAATCTCAGCTTATAACAACCCTTCAGAATACTCGTACGTATAATTATACCACGGATTTTATCCCTATTTGAATTCGGAGGCAATATTTTCAACGGGTCTTTTTCCAAGATCCGTCCTTGGATTTGTACTTGATCAGTCATCTACCTACTTAAGGTTCGTATAGACGAGTGATATGCTTTTCCGCGATGAACATTTTGTCCGTTGAAATCCTTCTAATGTAAATAAATAAATAAACTAATTTTATAAATGCGAGAGTTTGTGATGATGGATGTATGTTTGTTCCTCTTTCACGCTAAAACTGCTGAAAAGATTTGGATTAACTTTACAGATATAGGTTACACATCAGAATAACACATGGGATACATTTTATCCCGAAATTCTCGCAGGAACGGGTACAACGCGGGCAAGACCGCGGGGCACGGTTAGGTTAAAATAATGACAAAATAAACTGCAGGAATTGTATTGAATAATGCATATGAATGAAGGACTAATTATGTTCTCCAGTTCTTCTCTACTGATATTTGTTCAAGAGTAATGTTCGTAATATGTTTGGAAAAAGTCAATTTGAGGTCAAATCTGAAGAGAACAACAATTGACTTCATAAATTGTTTCAGTGGCTGACTAATGTCTTTCACAGAGAAATTCCTTCATCTATACAAACCTTTAATAGGATTCTTTCGGCTCCATATTAAAGGAGCTCAACAGATGGCAGGTATTCAAATAAGTATTAGGTACTAGATAATACAAGATTCCTACACAATTTTGACAGGATTTTGACGCGGATCATGATGCCTACTAAGACGGTGTGCTTGTAATATTACGTACAAAAGTTTGGCAAAAAAAATTGAATACAAAAAAGATACATACGTAATTTTTGATCGCTTGTAGAACACGAAAAAATGAGCTCAGCAAAAAATAAGATAATAAAAATTTCATCCATTACATAATTCAACTCAATTAAAAAATGAAATTAAAATAAAACTGATACATTCAGTTGAAATCCTCATACAAATAGTACAAAAAGCATTCGCCAAGCGGAATATACCTGGAACACATTTACACGTCACATGCAATGCGCAGTCTACCAAGTTACAATTTAACCTAGATTTGCAATATATTGTTAAACAAGTTTCATCTCTGTTAAGCGCAAGACACACATAATGCGGCTCCGAGGCGGGTGCGGGCCAGATGCGGGCCGGGTGCGGGCCGGTTGCGGGCCGGTTGCGGGCCGGTTGCGGGCCGTTGTATTCCTTATATGAAAGGTGTCACACCGGCCCGTTGCGGGCCCGCACTCGACCCGCACCGCTTGTGTGTCTTGCGCTTTAACAGAGCGAGTAGTTATATATCTATACTAATATTATAAAGCTGAAGAGTTTGTTTTGTTTGTTTGTTTGTTTGTTTGTTTGTTTGTTTAAACGCGCTAATCTCAGAAACTACTGAACCGATTTGAATAATTCTTTTTGTAATAGATAGCCACATTCAACGGGAAGGTTATAGGCTATTTTTCATCACGAAATTCCTACGGGAACGGGTACAACGCGGGTAAAACCGCGGGGCGCTGCTAGTTTACGTAATAAATGTAACATTTTAGCGAGTTTTCGAACACACATTTTAGGTTGGAATTAGTTTTATCGTGGTTTAGCTACAGTGTATTACTGTGTTTCAGAAACAAAGTAACGTTAGGTTTTGTGTTTGCTATTATAAAGTACATCAGTTCATATAGTTTAGTGGCCAAGATTGCTGTGAAAGTTTTTAGATCACCTAAAGGTCTTCAACATGGAATAATGTTTGAAACAACCGGGACCGACAACTTTAACGGGAAGCACAGTGGCGTTCCGATAGAAATGTCACTACCAACTTACCACCTACCACTATCCACCCATCTTAGTAGTGTCCAAGCTGTACGTTGCCTAAAATCTCTTAGTTCAACAACGTCATGAGCACTAAATGCTATTATGATTTCAATCAAATATTTTAGACTACATCCGGTGGCTAATTTCTTTCTTAATTAAGATTGTTTTCAAATTAAGAACATTCTAGGCGAAATATAAACATGTTGAAATACCAAATTGCATTTAAATTAAGAACAAACGAGTGTCGCTTGTTTTATTCAAAATGGCAGAGAGATTCCTACCGAAGGTGGTAAAAGAGGTATTATAAGTACGGTTTAATTTTGTCAAACCAAAAGGAAAGTTAGATAGCAAATGTCCCGTTTAACTAAAGTGAGTGTAGAAGTAGCTGAGTGCTATAAAATTGCATTCGACATCAGACCCGAATTTCCCCTTAGCATTTTATTTCGCACAGAAAACATTGCACCGTAGCGTTTGATAGCGAAAATTCTCTTTGAATTTGCGAAAAATCTTCGAAATAGACTCTGAAAGCTTGTTTATATTCGTATTTGTACTGTGAATTTGCACTCTAGCTCTGAAATGTATCGTTTTTTCTTTGGAGGATTAAAAACTGTTACCGTGTTTAACGAACTTAAAAAAATAGTTTTCAATTCCACTTCTATTTTTAAAATTTAAAATCTAAATTACTTTTCCATTTAACTTTATAAAAATGTATTTTAGGCGTTAGGATGTACTTTAGATTCATTCATTAGATTCGTTATGTAAAATTGGTAGTGTAGATTCAGAGCGAGTTTATAAGGTGCGAGTCCTCAAGTTCACCGTATCTTTTATTAAAACAAAGTAACTAATGTGTGGGTAATGAAATCTGAGTAATCATACCGTATTCGCGTTAGTAATGTAAATATCCCGAGAGCAAGAATGCATGTTAGTTGAGCAATGTGGTAACTTAGTACCATAGTTCACATACTATTCAGCAACAATGTAAGCGGCTTTAATTTACATCTTGTGTTTATGGTACATTTATTAATATTAATGTACAGTGGACTATTTTGATGGGCAATTAATTTGAGTACGTTAGTACATAGTATAAAACAAAGTCGCTATTTTTGTCTGTTTGTTTGTCTGTTTGTATGCTTAAATCTTTAAAATTACGCAACGGATTTTGATGCGGTTTTTTGTAATAGGTAGAGTGATTCAAGAAGAAGGTTTTTATGTAAAAATCCCGAAATTCCCACGGGAACGGGCACAACGGGGGTAAAACCGCGGGGCGCAGCTAGTTAGTACATAAATATACGCAGGGCGCTGTTAGTCTACTTATATCTACATATGTATTTACAAATCTCATCTTCCCACCAAAATCCTTATGGTACATTTTATTTATTTACATAATATCTACCTTCCCCCAAAATTTTATTATCCGTTTCAAAAATGTAAAAGGGGCTTTTCCTTCGAGACAAAAATGTTGAAACACTTAAGGTCAAAGTAACATACGTAAGGCTTGCATGGGGTCCCACGAGGCGATATTCAAATTTCATGTATGTAAGAGAATAGCAAAGTACAAACGATATTTTGTACGCTTTTTTCCACGTACTTTTTGAAATTTTATCATGAATATGGATACGGGCCGCATAGTGTTTGTGAAACGAGAAAATAAACCGTAAAAATGGATATTTTCAGTGTTCGGGATGTTCAATTAACAGGGAAATCTCAGTGGATGGGTTTTTGGTATATTTTATAGTTGTTTGTGCATATTTAAAATACCTTAAACCATAATCTGTAGGATTAAGCCCACATCTTTTAGTAGAGCCTCTTTAGTTTTAAGGTTCCGTACCCAAAGGGTAAAAACGGGACCCTATTACTGAGACTTCGCTGTCCGTCCGTCCGTCCGTCTGTCACCAGGCTGTATCTCAAGAACGGTGATAGCTAGACAGTTGAAATTTTCACAGATGATAAAATAAAATAAAATAAATGTTCAAGGGGAATACAACTTACAACAAACGTGATTAATTATTGCCGTTTTTTAAAGTACGGAACCCTCCGAGCGCGAGTCCGACTCGTACTTAGCCGGTTTTTTCTCTTCTCTTTCTATTTCTCTTGTTCTTATTTTATCAATTAACTGACCGCTCATAAAACCAATAGCCACACATTACAATAAGTAAGTACACCTTACATTAAGTACACCTTCGTTAATAAAACCAATATCAAAACACTCTTGCAAAAAGTACTCCGACGTTAAAAATTAAAACGAATGTTCTTACATAACGGATAAAGCCTACATTTCGTTCCAATACCCTGTAAAACCTTAACGTTATTGTAACGAAGTGTTGTGAGGTGAAAACGATTGAGATAACGACACTGAGTAGATTAACTGGAACGGTAGGTAACGGTTTATGGTCGTAGCACACATATCAACTCGGAAAGGGATCGTCACCGTATCGCCTCGCCGTCAACCAGGCGTCAACCAGGCGTCAACCTATCGTAAGCGCGTCACCGTGCGATCAGCAGCTCCGAATCGACTCGGCTACGGCTAGGCGACGCCGCGCTTACGGCTCGCCGGTCGCTGGTTGACGACGGCTGGGCGGGGTGCCTCGCGGGAACGAAGAAACGCAAGCTAGGGTACGGAGAGTCGTAAGACAGCGTACGGAGAGACGTAAGCGCGGGTACGGCGAGACGTAAGCGCGGGTACGGCAAGTCGACCACGCACCGTACTGCGGTTTGTGAGCTTGTCCCGAGGCGAGGCGATTACGTTACGATTCCGATAAGTGTGCGTTGCAGTAGGGAGTTTCATACAAAGAATACTGAACGGCTCGAGTTGATACGTTTACGTTCCGTTTACGAGTTGATATGTGTGCTACGACCATTACCGGTAATGTGTCTTAGTAGGTCCAAATTCTATATCGAATCACGATCAAGTGAATTCGGTTTTAGTGAACTATTTTGAAACAACAGTAACCTCCGTCGTACTTGTAGTAAAAATAACTATATTTTGAAATTTTTGATTTTAAAAAATCCCCATCTTCGTTAAGATGAGAGGCCTTTTCCCAGCATTTGGATGTGGCAATTTTTTGGGGCACCCACTCCTAAATACATGCCTGTGTGTTCTTATAATGCGCCTATCTGTTACCGGAAATTATTCAAAAAAGTGTAGGACGAGGTAGAAACCGCAGGGTGTTTAATATAGTTTATTTTATTACTAAAGTATTTACTGAATTGTACATCACCTGTCTCAGCTCAGTAGCCAGGTCAATGACCAGTTGATTTTGTTCCGTCTCGAACTCCAGAGATACCTTCGACTCATAGGGCCCTGAAATTTTACACAATTACCATGAATTTGAAACAAAACTTTTTAGTGATATAGTTTCGACAAGTTTGTCGAAACAAAGTACGTGTCCTTTTTAACCGACTTAAAACCAAAGGAGGTTCTCAATTCGCCTGTACGTTTTGTTGTAAGTTAGTGATCTGATCCGTCGTTTATGAAACTACTAGCAGCGCCCCGCGGTTTTATGCCCGTTGTGTCCATTTCTGGGATGCAAAATAGCCTATGTTACTCGTGGATAATGTAGCTTTCGAATGGTGAAAGAATTAAAAAAAAAACGGTTCTGTAGTTTTTTAGCCTATTCATTACAACCAAACAAAGTTTTCCTCTAAAGTTTATAATATTAGTGTAGATTTCATGAACTGACTATTTGACAAGCCCGTTGGCACAGTAGCAGTGGCAGCGCTTACTGTGTCTGGGATTGCGGGTTCTTATGGGCTTTTATGCTTTCAGATTGTTCCTCCTTTTACCTGATTTTAAAAAGGGTGTTAATTTTGGTAAAATGTTTACTTGAAATTGGTTATTTGCTCGAAAAAGTTATTAAACTTCCACAACTATCCTAGTGAGTGACTGTCTTGCAGTGGGATCATTACTATTATCTTTATTAACTAGCCTACTTTACTCTACTGTCATACCTTCAAAAGACTGTATAACGAAGACCCAACAGCAAGTCCACAGCGTGAGAAACGTGGCTATTCCTAGCTGACACATCATACATCTGAATATCACTGAACAAGTGGTCTCATTTTGCAATTTCGGTGCCGGATACACTCGCAGCCAAGTTTCTTTTACCTGCAAGAAACATTTGTATAATTCTGTAAATAATGTAATGTGTAATTTTCTTTTCGATTGATTTTATCACGAAAGCTTACTAATCATGTTATGTATTGTTTTTCTATGCAATTGTTCTGTGTTTACTTGTTATGAATATTTAATTAACCTAACCTAAATTATTCAACAATCATATTTTTCAAACTTCTGCGGAGAAAAAAATATCTGCGTTAAAACTTTGGTACATAAAGTGGAGTAAGAAGGATTTCAGACCGCAAGTTGCAGTTATAAAGCGTTCCTAATGTAAGTTCTTAACGATTTCAATCATATAAACTTGTTCTAGTAAGTTCGTACGTGATCAGTGGCGTTATTGCTATGGATTACCTAACCTGGCTTAGGGCTCTTTTAACTTAAACGTTTTATATCGTCCTTTTACGTGTCATAGTGATGTGCAGCAGTCGTAATTTCAGCTGAGGTAGAGTACGCAAAATTGTCCGGTGGTTTTATTAGTTAGACTATATTGGAGATCTATAGGCGATCTTTAGAACTCTTGCATAGGAGTTGGCCACTAACTTACTTGAATGTTTAATTGTTTTAGGAATTTTATTGGTACTTACAGTTCCAGGCATAGTTATATTTTGTTGTTTAATAACTTCTTTGCCAATCCAATAATCACCGCTCACATAACTAATCATTGGGTTTTTATTATTATTAACTCTGATCACATTTTCTTTAACTTTTACTCTTCGACCATCTTCGCATACTCCGGGTAGATTATTATAGATATGATTTTGTTTAGAAAGTTTAGTATTTATAGCTTTTTTTGTTGGTAAGTCAATGGTTTTTTTAACTTCAAACTCATGGCCATCTAGTTTGTAAACGCTGTCAATATTTATAGCTGTCACATTTTTGGGCAAAACTTTTCTGTAAAGTGGTCGTACTAGAGTAATATTTTTGAATTTATCTTTCAACCTTCTCATGGTGTTCGAATGTTAGCAGGGAATGGGAGTTTGGTTCCTGTATTTAAGGCTTGCATTATACCGCACGTTGCTTCCGTTCATTTTAACATGCGTACCTCACTAAGATAAGATTCCTAATACGAATCTATAACTAAAACTGTAAGAATTTAAAGATCAAATGTAAAGGACCCTTTGATTCCTGCCTTTGTTAAGTCCTACTATCTTCAGTCCTTCGCAAAAGTCTGTACATTGGCCCCTAACCTTGATACCATAATAAGTAAATGTAAGGGCCTTCCTGGTGTCGAAGTTTGTATTCCACGTTTCTAACATGGTCCAACCATTGAAATACCCAGGAAACACAATAAAACGTATATCGCTAAAACCGTACACTGCAGTGAGAACCTTCTGCACCGACTGATAGCGTGTTTGGAAGTTGAATTAGCTGCTTCCGATAAGCAATTCGGTGGAACGGTCAAAGTTTGCAAGTGGCTGCCATTTTGTGGATTTCTGGATGTATGAACGTTATGCCGAGCTGTTATTGTTTAGGATGTTAGTGAATAGCGTGGACTGATTTTAAGTAGTATTATGTATTCCGTGCATTTTTTTATTTAGATAGTAATCATTTTGTTATTCTTAATTTTAAGCTCAAGTTGTGAAATGGCATTTTTTTATTATTATTAAGTTTATAGACCATTCTTTAGTTAAACTGTAGACAAGTAAAACGTAACAATGGTATAATCCCCTACTGATTGACTTATTTCATGATTTTCATGATGTAAGTGTACCTTTGATACGAAACAACTAGTTGAAATACATATTAAATTCTATTCATACAATAACTAAGTACGAATAATAAAATATAAAATCTAATTAAACAAATCAAGCGTGAATGAAACTCGATTTAAATTCAAACAACTGTTGAGTGTTCTCTGCAAAACTTTCTAGACAAAAATTAGTATGGAAATATTAGTATCTAGTAAGTTTTTGAATATTTTACTAAGGAATAACAGAACTTGATGTTATATTTATTAAAGTTATTGACTAAGCAAAAATCAATATAATTAAAAACCCGCTTGATAAAACATTTTGGGCGGATTGTTAACTTCTCTTTAAGTTAATAAATAAATTAACTCTTAAAGCTTAACAAACAAAAGCTGTCCATTCAAAATTGTATTTTACCTTCCACCAAATAGAACACAAATTAAAGCGACCGTCATTTGTTTTTAAAACATATTTAAGCGCTATATAGATTTGAGTTTTCTTATGCAATTCGCTCTTTAAAGCTAATCTATACGCAAAACATGTGTTTCTTAAAAAAATATAAATTATCAAGTTTTTGTTTTTGTCTATAACCAGTCTTAACTGTCTTAATCTTCATCCAGGAAGTATATTAGTTTTACTATCAAGATTTGATTATATACAGACTGAGTCTTGATTTGATTAGATACTGGGACAGGTAAAATTATATAAAATATTTTTTTTTAGTTTTCTATACCCAAACAATACTTGGGATTCGAACCCGGAATCGTTGAGTCAGGTGCCAGTACCACTCGTCATATAGTTTCTAAAGTGAATAGAACTACTTACTAAGCTGAAAAGTTCGACAATCAATCCCCAATATCTTTTTTGCAATCGGAAGTTTCGAAGCAAAACTAAAAATCATTTTTGATAGCAGTTTTCTTCTTCGCAATTTGGAGTGCAGCTTAGCAAAAACTTTCCTGTCACGTAACATAAACCTACTGCAACTTCCAATAGATATCGATCGATTCCCCACGCATGCGCAGTAAAGAAGCGCGCGCACAAAACTGTCAAAATAATACTCTACGCAAAATACATACAAATGAAACAAAATTAATAATATTATCCAGTTTTGTAAATAAATATGATTGGTAAATGTTTATTGTGAATTGTAGTTGCAAATTAAACGTTTATAAGTGTGTGAAATGGAAAGTATAATGCGTTAAGGTTATGTGTTGTTCATTTGTGTTAAGGGGTAAATAAATGTGAATATGTATTGTTTTGACAAAGACAAGCATTAAGTCTGTAAGTATATGAGTGTTTTTTAATGCTGCTATTGACAAAATATAGATGAATGTAGAAAATTCTTCGTATAAATTGAATAAGACACAAAATTGAGCCATGTTTACTGAAGTGTAACAAACATCTAAACAATGTTAGATGAAAATGACGAGATGCCTCCGAATTTGTGGCGCATACTCCTACCGGCTGTCGAGGAGGCATTCAACCTGCATACTGATAGCATCCTTCATCATCACCATCACAATAATCCTGCATCTCTACTCCAACCGCCACCAAAGACATTTACACCCACTGCCAAGGGTCGGTGACTTTGACTATAGACCAGGCAACTTCTTAAGAGGCAAGTTGCCAGACAACAGAAGCTATTGTGATTTTAACTACGGACTCCCCGAAACTCTCAAATGGGGAAGCTTCGTACTCAGCCCCTCGCCAGAAGGAGGCAATGGCAACGGAACTTACATAGTCATCTACAACGCTATAAAAGGCAGAGCGTATAATAGAAACTTGACTAAGTATGAGACGGTGACATATGCCACGCAGGCGACACCAGAATTTTTATTTCATATCGTAGAAATTGCTAGATATTGGGACGGACCTATTAGTTTATCGGTATTCGTGCCTGGATACGATTTAGATGTAACCATTCAAATTATGGAGCACCTATGTTCTTGCTACCCGGGAATGGCAAAGGTATCTATGCATTTGTTTTACCCAAGAAGATTTCCACCAAAAATTAGGATTAAGAGTCAAAGGATCATAACTACTACAGAAGCTCCTGTGGTGACCACAGTGAATGTTTCCATTGATGAGCTGATGAGGCAAAAGGTAGAAAATTATAGGAATTTGAATAGCAAGACTAGAGCACAGTACATAGAACTGGCTAGAAAGAAGAAAATAGCACGAATGATGGCACGGTTGCCAAAACCCAGTTCAGACGCTCCAAATTTAAAATTCGAAGATTGTTCCGGCCCAGAATCTTTTAACATGAAAACATTCAGGAAAGATAAAAGGATGTTATATCCTATAAATGTTGGGCGAAACGCAGCAAGATTTGGTTCAGTGACGAATTATTTTATTATTTCTGATATCGAAATGGTGCCAAGTGAAGGGCTGGCCCCGAAGTTTGCGGCGATGGTTCGGAAACTAATGGGGGAGAAGAAAAGGAAGGAAGGATATGTGTTTACGAAGACGGTGTTCGTGGTGCCACTGTTTGAGGTGGAAAGAGGGGAAGCAATACCTAGAGACAAAGAGACGTAAGTATTTCGTAACTTTATTTACATGATGATTACATTTGATCCTCCTCACTGTATTGATATCTTCAGTGAGATGACAGGCCTTTGTCTAGCAGTAGAACATTAGCTTCTTCTTCTTTTTTAATACCAGGGCAGTTGCAAACTGGGCAGGTAGGATTTCCAAGCAAATACTTTTTTTTTAAAATGAAACGTGAAATTTTAAAATTCAATTTATAGAATTTGATGTTTTTAGGTTAGTGTTTCAATTTTCTTAACTGATGAAATAAACCGTAAAGGTTTCCGTTCAATTCAAAGTAGATTCCACTGCGCTTCGATACAATAATCATTCTCGTTTGTGATAAAATAAAAACATTTACGAGGCACCACCGTTCAGTTTTATGCTACAAAATAGTGATGCAACTACTACGAAAATTCGTATTCGTCGAATAGAAGTATACTACCGAATATTTGTATTCGAAATTCGAATTGGAGATGGCGACAATTCTTTGTCGTAAAATATTTAAAGTGCGAAACATATATTTTTTCAGAAATAAGTATAATCTACATATATGTATAATCTAAATAAATAGATAAGAACAAGTATACTCTCTCTTCAAAGGCTTTTTTTCACAGCTGGAAACATAGAAAAAAAGACAGTTTATCACTTAAGCAGTTTTCAAATACAAATACTCGTATTTGAATGACAATAAATTACCGAATATGCGTATTCGTAAAAGTTCTATGTGTATTCGTTGCATAAATACTACGGACTACGAAAAATCGAATATTCATATTCGTAATAGTTGTATATTTTATCCCATCACTACGAGTATTACAGAGAGGTTCGTTTGTTTTTACCATCAATTTTATTGACATCAACGGTTAATGATTGAAAGGGGATAGTTGTAGAATGGTAAATAAATAATAATGTCTTGTTTTATATTCGTTGTGGGGTTTTACTGTTTTCTTGACGTTTGATGTTTATCGAAAGACAATTAACTACTTAATTTTGTCGTCGGCTTTTCTTACTTTTTAAGGTACTGATAGTTTCAGTGAGCCTTCACTGAGCCTTCACTTAGCCTTTCTTTGCACTTTTTTACTCAACTGAAGAGAAATTTGTTTAATTGTATTTATGTACCTATGTTTTTTGTTTTCTTCACGTTGTACCAATGCACAATGGAAAGCTACCATATTTAACGTCAGTTATGTTATGTCATCAGTTTTTATAATATTAAAACGTTAATGTGTACAAATTGCCAGTCTAAAAAAAGACAATTGGAAATCCTATGAATTTCGTTCAAGGCGATTTACTCTTCCTCGCACTACCTTTAATCACATTGGTTTTATTAGCAAAGTTTTCGTCGAAAGAGATATAACGGTGGTTGACCTTACGTCACCTCCAGGGGTTTGAAGGTCTTTTGAAGGTCTCTACAACTTAGAACACAAAAATAGAATCGGAAAGGTAGAAAGTTGTCAATAATTGTTTGCTTTGAATATCGAGCTGTAATATTACTTTTCATGCCAGTTTACCTTTGGATGTGGTTTCTTGTTTATTGGATCAATTGTTAGGTTTAATAAATCATGATACACACTCTTGTAGAGGAAAAATCTTCTATTCATTGTGTAGTGATAAAACTTAGCTGTAAACTATTCAATAAATAATTAAAAATATTGTCCAGGATTTTTTTGCCAACCCATTTAAATATATTTTCTAATATACGAAATTTATTATAAAATCAATTTCATTCTATTATCAGCCCGGTGAAGGTTGATGTAGATTCGGATCTTAGACCATGTATTTCTATCTGAGCGCTACCGTGCTTCGGAGGGCACGTTAAGCAGTCGGTCTCGGTTGTTTCCATCGTCAGACTATGCCGGAGGTTTTTTGGCGTCCAAAATCTTCGACATCAGGGTTGGTCACTGACCTACTCGAAATGAATGAATGAATGAATCTTAATTACCATATCTCTCTAACAGACTCGTCCGGCTGGTGAACGAGAACCGCGCGATGTACTTCCACCAGAAATCGTGCACGCATTGCCAGCGATTCCCGGGCCTGCAGTCCTGGCTGTCCAGGACGCCGCCCAAGGTTGTCGAGGTAAGTGACTTTCACTTCTCACCTCTGCTGCTCACCGCCTCTCCTCACCTCCTCTCTTCACCTTCTCTCCTCACCTCCTCTCCTCACCTCCACTTCTCACCTCCTCTCCTCACCTTCTCACCTCCTCTTACCTCCTAAGTGCCTTTAGAGCAATCCTGTTCAACCTTTTTTATAAGAATCACATAAGCGTTTTGCTTTCCAACATACGCTATTTTTCAAAGAGCAAAAGAGACAAAACACTTTATAAGTGTTTTCGTAAAGAGCGATTATGAATAAGGCGGTTAATATCTATTGTTATCGGTGTCGGCGGTGTTTGTCACTTCATGTAATCAGCCAGTTTAGTTATTCGTCAACTTTCTTCTGAAGTCTTAATAATTTGTTATTAATATTTCATTTCTGCCATTTATTAAACAAATATTTTTTCCACGTTTCTCTGATCGTACTCGGAACAAAGATTAAATAATAATGATTGTTCGGCAGGCTACGGTTGCTAAAAGCTTGGCGAATAAGAAAATAAGTAAAGCTTTCAATAAACATTTTCCTGAACAGAATATAACCTTTTCGCAGCTCTTCGGTGTAAATAAACTTCAATAGATGAGCGCTTAAAGTTTGAAGCTTTTAGGCACAATGAAATTCGACATTGACGTGAACTGTGACCTATTATAAAGTTTGGAGTCAGCCCACGTGTTTGGTTAGGACATCAAATTCATAGACACGAGGACCGTCCCGATGAACTCATTATCATAGGAAGTTTGCTGGTATAGCTGATTTAATTTTAATATTGTTTGTATAGAAATAAATATTTGCTGGTTTCTTAGTTACGTGAGTCTTCTGTTACCACGGTTCCTGTAGGGAACGAAACATCAGATAAAAATCTATACTAATATTATAAAGCTGAAGAGTTTGTTTTGTTTGTTTGTTTGTTTGTTTGTTTGTTTGTTTGTTTAAACGCGCTAATCTCAGAAACTACAGAACCGATTTGAAAAATTCTTTTTGTAATGGATGGCCACATTCAACGGGAAGGTTATAGGCTACTTTTCATTCCGAAATTCCCACGGGAACGGGAACAACGCGGGTAATACCGCGGGGCGCTGCTAGTGTAAAATAAAAGCGAAGTGTATCCGTAAACGTAGTTTCAATTCAACATAAATTTCTTATTACGGCTGCTAAAATAATGAATTAGGAGGAATTAGCGGCGAAGTTTAACTGAGGTAAATTGTTAAAACATTCATTATTTTACTTCACATTTTGTTCGCTGCCTAACTTTTAACTTTAGGTTATTGCCTCGCTGTACTACTTTTACTAAATTACATTGAATTCCACGCAGTATATATAGTCTTCTTTCAATTTCCAAATTAACCCCTAGTTTCAACACAGCATGGCAATTGTTAAGCAACGTGCAGCTTGGTCCCCACTTGGATGGGTGACCGATAGTGGCATTTCTATCTGAGCGCTACCGTGTTTCGGAGTGCACGTTAATCTGTCGGTCCCGGTTGTTTCAATCGTCAGACCATGTCGGAGCCCTTTAGGCTTTCTAAAAACTTTGACACGAGGATTGGCCACTAACCTACTCGAAATGAATGAACACATTTAAACTTCTAACAAGTCCAATTTGACGTTATTAAGACTACTGTCATCAAATAATTAAGTTACTGATTTACTTACGTCTTTTTTCACATACAACCGTGCAACCTTTTTGAACAGACGACCAACTTTTCCCCAACAATCTTTTACCAAATCCTAGGTAATACCCTAAATATCCACAAACACCAAATAATATCAATAAGTTTGTTCGATCTCGTACGGCTTCCAACTTGGGACAGGGGTCTTAGGAAAACTTATTTTCCTTTTATATCTACATAACTAGCCATTCAGTATTGGTACCAAAAGTTCGCAAAGGGGCTCTATTCAATGGAAAAGTATTTGGACCTCTGATTTATTTCACAGTTTTTGTTTGAGGCTTTGGGCGGTTTTCCATTAGCCGGCCCGGCACCGTCACGGCACCGGCATGGCCGTCCACCGGCACCGGCGCCGGGGCTTCTTTTTCACTGCGTCGGTTGTCGATGCCGGATGCCGGTCACGCACACGGCTACAATTCATATACAACACATATTATGCAGTTTTGCCCGACCGGCACCGACTAGGAAGCTTAACTCAACGCCGGGCCGATGCGGTGTAAAGCAAGCCATACATTTTTACACGTTTTGCTAGGGGAAGCAAAACGTATGCCGGTGCCGGTGTCGGGCCGGCTAATGGAAACCGCCTTTTCTCTGGTTATTCAATTCAGAGGCCAGTTTCTTTTCTGGCGATTTGGCAGTATTTATTGCTGGTTAGTAGATTTATGTATGCGTTGGTGTGAAAAGAATCATTTATATAGATTTCAAATATTTTTGTATGTTCGCCCTGTTTTTAGTAATTATTGTTATCCATATTTATATTCCGTTTTATTTATTTTATTGTGATTTCTGCTTTGATGTTTTTAGTCGCGTGCGCCCGCGACGTTTCACTTTTGTATGAACAAGTTTTGTTTGACAAGCCCGTTGGCACAGTGGCAGTGAGAGCGCTTACTGTGTCGGGGGTTGCGGGTTCGATCCCCGCCTGGAGTCAACAATATGTGAAGACATAGTTGTTGGCGACGTCGTCTGGGTGTCAATTATATATTCTTATAAAGTATTTGTGTATGTATAAGTAGTAGTATCAGTGAGTTAGATTCCATAACACAAGCTTAGAGCTTACTTTGGGTCTAATTAACCGTGTGTGAATTTGTCCAAGTATTTATTTATTTATTTATGAAGCCGCACGCGCCAGACGCACGCGACGGTTCACTTTTGTATGAATCCGCATGCGGCGGGCGCACGCGACGGGCGTACGCTTAACACAGTTTCGGCCCTTAGTAATACATCGTTAGTTGATACGCTTCACTACTTATAATAATACGAATAATAAGTCGGATGGCATTGTAACCTTCTATTTCTGATGTTAATTAACCCCGGAGATCAAAGGTCCCGACACCGAGTCAATCAAACATCGCGCCGTGACTGATGTTTCCTTAGTTTCAATTGAACAGCTGCGAACAGTCAGATCCAATATCCCAAGTGCAATTGTTCCTAAACTTTTATTTGGTTCGTTGGTATTGCCTGGAGATTTTTTTATGATCAAAAGTCAGTTAAGTATGTAAGTCCGAATAGGATGGTGGCCAACCCTGGTGTCAGAGTTTTAGACCGCCTAAAGGCCTCCGACATGGTCTAACGATTTAAATAACCAGGACCGACAATTTTATGTTGCCTCGGAAGCACGGTAGCGCTCAAATATAAATACCACTATGCAAATCCCCTACTTGGATGGGTGGGGAAATTCTCGCAGGAACGGGTACAACGCGCGTACACTACAAGTAGGTACGTACACCCCGCGAGGTATAAGCTGAGCTTTGCAATTGTGTGAGTGTACATGGATAGTGTAGGTGTGATAACCGGCCTTAGGCGCGGCGCCATTTTCGCCCGGTAAAAACCTGATTTTGGGTAACCGGCTTGAGGCGCGGCGCCATTCTGTCTCGCCGCGCTTGGTACTTTTGGTGATCACTCACACTAATGCAAAGCTCAGCTTATACCTCGCGGGGTGTATCTATCTATACACACGAGACAATATCCTGGCTCGATCTCAATCAAGCTTGACAACACTCGCGCACAATACCGCATTAGTACCTAGCTTGAGAACCGCTGTGTCGCTGACAAGCTCCTAATATATTTACCCCCCCCCCCCACCTCTTCTTGAAGGGTGTTGCCCCCTCCCCTTGCCCCCACTTCGCATGGCTTCGCCCACACTAATTGCCAACTAATTATTAGGCAGCGATCTAACTGGAGCACTTTACCGTATTATTACGCTGACACCTCACTATGGTAGACGGCACTTAATCTCGATCGCGATGATTGGAGAATTTGACGTTGATTATGTTCTTGATTTGATAGCTTGCTAAGTAGATTTTATGAAGACTTTACTTCATTTTGATAGTGGTAGCGTCTCATGGGATTACCTGCATCGTGCTGGTTTTAACAAAAATATATGTATATTTTCTCTCGAATGTCTAATCTAATCATAAGATAATCACATTAGTTTTATATTTTCACATTAAGTTATCACATTAGGTTCTAATGCAAAAAAATGCTGGTAGTTCCATGTACGTCCAAACTAAAACGCAAAAAATTTTTTTTCAGTTGTAATATTAGTTCAGAAGAAACACTTTATAATATGTATTGCTACTCTTACAAAGCAAAGCAAAGGAAATCCGCACGTTACTTAAAATTCGCGATAAATTACCATCAACAAAACTCAAAACTTCTCAAACATAAACCAAATCACACTATTTAAACTATCACGATATGAACACATTGTAAACACGAGATTGTACCCTCGTGAACACGGCCGTTGCGACACGACCGAAACGTTGAGGTATGCATTAGATGTTTTATTCGCGATCAAGTCCCGCCTAGATTAGTGTTTATAAACCAAATCGAAAGTAAAACCACTAAAACATAATATAGCCGCAAAAAGTTGAGTAACATTCCCGACAGATGGCGCTCCCATGAATTCTACTCATACTTCCCCATGTATATTTTACGATACTTTTTTACGTCACTTTCTAACGGTGACATCGCTTCCATATTGAATTATAATTTAAGCGCCAAAGTTTTAGAAGCAAAGCAGAGTTACCATCGACATACTCGATACAGTCTGGTTTCTGATGTTGAATTCAAAACGATGGTAATTCGATTGTACTGTTGATACCACGATCCTTAGACTATATAATCTACTAGCAGCGCCCCGCGGTTTTACCCGCGTTGTGCCCGTTCCCGTGGGAATTTCGGGATAAAATGTAGCCTATAGCCTTCCTCGATAAATAGACTATCTAACAGTGAAAGAATTATTCAAATCGGTTCAGTAGTTTCTGAGATTAGCGCGTTTAAACAAACAAACAAACAAAACAAACTCTTCAGCTTTATAATATTAGTATAGATACTAATATAATTTAATCTATACTAATATAATAAAGCTGCAGAATTCGGTTTTGTGTTTGTTTGAACGCGTTATTTCTGAATCTACTGAACCAATTTGAATAATTCTTTTTGTGTTCGACCAAATTCAACGGAGAGGTTATAAGGCTATTTTAATCCTAAAATTCCCAGAGGAGCGGGACACAACGTGGGGTCAGTTTTTAATATTAAAGTAGTACAAATTATAATCAACTCATCAATTTGAGTAATAACTCTAGTATTTAAATACCAGTTTTGATACTCAGTTGCTTCTTTGATGTAAGATAGCAGTACCCACAAGTTCATTCTGTGTTTATTAATCTTGGTATAAGCTTTTGTCAGCTTTTTATCACCTTTATAATGAAAGACATGACTGGCTGGTTTTATAAGAAAAGACGAGTCACAATTTTTAGATAAGATGTTGAAGGTAAAAATCATCGTCGTCGGGGACGGTTTTACGCCACCTTTATATTTCAAGCTAATATTTTACAGTACCTAAAGTACTCACGGTTTAACCCTTACCCTTAGGATTCATAAAAACATATAACTTCTCTTTTGAATGTGGCTATTAGGTACAAAAAATAGTAAAAATAATATACTGATGACAAGATCAATTGTAATATATGGATAACTAGCTGCGCCCCGCGGTTTTACCCGCGTTGTGCCCGTTCCCGAAGGAATTTAAGAACCACTCGACCGATTTGCAAACTTCACATAAACCATCTACTAAATAGTCCGAACAAAGCCTAAACATTTGGTTTGGATAGGTGAGCCCGTTCTTGAGTTATAAAATTACAACAAAAAGTTGCATTGATTTTATATAAATATACTATTTAAATCTATAGGGATAAAATTTTATTGTAATCATTTATACCAATTCCCATAGGTATTGTAAGTATCATGCGAAAACAATCTTATGTACAACTTACAACATCTACACTTATAAGTAACAAACATACTAAAACAAGTAAAATATAAAGAGATTACTTTCACATAGATATGGCAGCACGCACGATATTAAGGAAAATCCCTTTTTACGGCTTGGCTTACGGTCTGTGCATCGGACGCTTTTGGGAGAGTCCACTTTGTAGCTTATATTTCCTTAGTTATACTTGTGGAATGGTCTACTTCGTTTTATGTGGTGTGTTGCGTCATACGGGATATTTAAAGGGAGTTTTAGCCAAGTATGTGCTCGATTCGATTTCGTTGCGGAAATTGAGTCAAAATATTTTATAGATTGGGTATGATTTTTAGAGGATTTAAATTGGAAAGAAATAATGAGTTCAGCAGTTAAATTATTTATATTATCTTAGATAACTTAAGAGAATATTTCCCTAGAGTGTTTGTGAAAGGTACAATTGTTGGTACAAGTAAAATGTACAACTTGCCTAATAATATAAAATGAAATGAAGTTAATTTGATGTGACATTTCACAAATAGACCCGCGTTCTATTTTCGAAATTGACAGCTTCTGACGCCCTGTGAGAAATGGAGACGTTATTTCGATACATTTAATTTAAAAAATGAAGAAAGTTTTTTAATGAAAATAGGTACTTATTTGGATATTTCAGAATTAATAACTGAAAGTTTTATTTAAACAATTTGATTGAGTGGTTGGAATGTCTGTACAAAAATAAATAAAATTCTTCATGTAACGTTTGAATATAACTGGAATGAAAAACTTGTATGTATTTACCAAAGGCCCTTCAAAACTTTACGGTCACAAAATACATTGGAAACTTGTAATAAAATTTCATAAACTTACAATACAGTGTCCAGAAAAGGGAGAAAAGCCAACAATTTAATGAGGTTATACTGAGGAAAGTGTAAGAAAAGAACGTAATAAATCTTCTAAAGTTTGACAGCCCCGAGTATAGTTTGATGTGTGTTCGGTACGGTTCGGTCTCTCGGGGGTGGCTGTACTACTGTGAAGGGGTTTACGGCTAATGCGAGGTCTAACGTTGTTTTGGAAACAATGTCGATAGTTGTTTCAAGATGATTGCAGTTTCGTATAGATGACAGGTGTTGTCAAATATAGGTGACAGTTGCTGTCAAATGCACGTAGGTCCTGTTTCAATCGTTAGACCATGTCGGAGGACTTTAGGCGGTCTTAAAAATCCGACACCAGGGTTGACCACTATTCTAAATGTAAAGTAAAGTATTATCCTGTAATGTCCCACTGCTGGGCAAAGGCCTCTCATATCACTGACACTGAATGAGTAGATAAAAATACTAAATCCGTTAATAATAATCTCTTACCCCAACAGCCAATGCTAATCGCCCGCCGTGAGTACCCCTTCAACCGCTGGGAGCCGCTGTACTTCGGCACCAACAAGGAGCCCTGGTACAGCGAGACGCTATCCTGGGAAGGGAAACAAGAAAAAATGGTGCAAGTAAGTTTATCCTACTAATATTATAAATGCAACAGTTTCTGAGGATAGATTTGTATGTATGGATGTATGTATGTTTGTTACTCTTTCACGCAAAAACTACTGAACGGATTTGCATGACACCTTACAGTAATATAGGTTATACATCAGAATTACACATGGGATACATGTTATCCCGAAATTCCCGTGGAAACGGGTACAACGCAGGTGAGATCGCAGTGCGCCGCTAGTTTTCAATAAGTCAACCAAACCGCGGGTATATTTACTCACCATGATTCCTTACGCGCTCTTGGTGAAGGACCAAGAGCGCGTATTTATACCTTAAATAAATGTTACGTAATGAATATTTAAATTGAAATAAAAATAGATTAAATCTACTTATATTGTCATGTCTTTCAGACCCTTTTCATATTGTCAATAGATAAAAAGTTAAGGTTTGTCTTATTGTATGTTTGACATTATTGTCACTGGAACATATTCAAAATAGGAATTGTGTGGGTCGCATACACACTGTCACGTCAATTTTCTTCCAATTCCAGAAATAATCGCGTAGGTATTCTTACAAAAAGAACAGAACGTACTTAACAGAATAATCACAAAGGATATGTTAGTCATGTCATGTTAAAAGGATCACGGTATTTATATAACGTTTACGTATTAAAACGAGAAAGTTTCCAAGAAAATGGGCAATTTTCCTTTATTGAAATTACTTTATATTGTGATAGCTAAAGGCGAATACACACGCCCTAAAGAATATTTTAAGATGTTTGTTGGAGTATCGAAATAAGACCGTTTTGTGCCATACTAAATGTATACTACGCCGTAGCATCGTCAATCGTAGCTTGTAAGTGCTACGCCGCAGGAGTTACGCTCGTAGCCCGTAGCTACATGGATCCTTTAATAATTTCCCTTTTACTGAATAACTTGTTTTTTTATTCGTGTAAAACTTTGAAGTTGAAATTTCATTGTACGTTGTTCGTAATATTATAGGAACTTTGTGTCGCGTTTGTAAACGAAGCACGCACCACGAGTAAGCCCTTTGAATAAGCCTTGGAATTTCAGATTAAAGGATATTAAACTTAATAGTTTTCTTCTCCTTATTATTGAAAATTACTTTGACGGGATGGCGGTAATTATTTTTAGTGGGCTCGTTAACATGGAGATAATATTCTACCCTCTTTGTCTTCTATTTATTTCCATAAAGTTTTCTTGATACAAATACATGAGTGTTACATTCTACATAAGGGATCATGCCCTATGGCAACTTTTATCAAACGATAGTGGATTATTTATTTTGATCTTACATCGATTCTGATATATAAAAAATATGAGTGTGAAAGCATACCTTTTAAATCCTTTTTCGTAAACTATCCTCAACCCTATTGTAGTACATGTTACATACACAATATAGGCGACAATTCATCTAGTCTTTTGTTACAGATGTTAGAGCTCTGCCTTCAGAAGTACAGACTAGTAGTGCTCGACGGCGGTTTCCTCTGCCACGCGGCCGCGCCCAAGAACACCAACAAAACGAAAGCAGAAGAGGTGAACAACCAGAAGTATGCGAAAATTGTTGCTTCACTAAAACACAAGTACCCTCCCAGACCACAGTGTAAAGTTGATTGGGGGTGCAATAACAGTTAGGTAGCTCTTGAACTATAATGTGCAATGTGTACTTAGAATCATGCACGCGATGTGGATAATAATCTCTTTGATATATTTAAGAAATAAGAATATAATGTAAGGAATTATTGCGAAAAATGTATTTATAAAAAACTATATGCGAAAAAGCTAGACGGGAAGTACAGTATAGAAAGTAATTAATATCTTTGTTTTTTTTTACAGTTTTTCTTTACAAATGCCTTTACGCCTAATGTGATTAACAATAATTTTTTTTTAACTAGAATCAAGTGTAGATATTTAGTTTTTTGAATTATTTTCTAATCTCTGTTATCTATGTCTGCAATTGTGATCTGTACGCTTAAATCATTGCCATTCTCTATTGTGAATGTTTATTTATTTTTTAGCATATCGTAATTTATAGATTGCTTTTTATTACCTGTGTACACTATTATTTGATCATTTTTTTAATAACCTACAATTTTCACGCTCGCTTTAATGATTTCTTTGTAATAAAAGTAAATGGCGTGAAGGAAATGGTTATACTCAAGATAACGACCAATAGGGGCGGCCAATTTTGACAGTTTTATTTTTATTGGCCAATAATAGTTTGTGACATGTGAGCTCGCGTTATTGGTTGTTACGATGCCAGTTCCGTTGAGTTTAGAGTCTGTTGTTACTTTTTACTTACTGTTTTCTACTTTGACCTGTCATTTTTCTTTTTGTCAAATTGACCATCCACTCGACGAAGAAGAGAAGATCTAAACATTAAAAATAAAGATATTGCTGACCAAAAGTACTCTAACATTATATAATCCTGAAATCAAATACTCGTTAAAGACCCGCACGTGAAGGAGTTATGTGTAATATTGACTTGAATCTCTACGTTGTTTAACTTACAAGTTTCGTATGTCAGTATTGCTTGTTCAACTTAGTTACGTTACGAGTTCTGTTTATTGCATTGTCTGTGACATTCGACGGTTGAACTTTGACATTGACATCTGTCAAATAAAACGGAGTAAAGAAATGGAATGTTGTTTATTATTTTTTATCTATACTAATATTATAAAGCTGAAGAGTTTGTTTGTTTTGTTTGTTTGTTTGTTTGTTTGTTTGTTTGTTTGTTTGTTTGTTTGTTTGTTTGTTTAAACGCGCTAATCTCAGAAACTACTGAACCGATTTGAATAATTCTTTCACTGTTAGATAGTCTATTTATCGAGGAAGGCTATAGGCTACATTTTATCCCGAAATTCCCACGGGAACGGGCACAACGCGGGTAAAACCGCGGGGCGCTGCTAGTTGTCTATAATTTTGTAAGCAACTTGCATTCTCAGTAATTTGTTGATGAATATTTTTGTAATAGTTTTTGATATTTTTTTATTCAAAGCTTCAGTTACAAAGTAAATTAGAAGTAACCTCTGTCACGCCAAAAAGTTCTGCCACTGCCAAAATCAAAATTGTCAAAATATTTTTTTATATTTAATTTCCGAAGGGTTTTTACTTGTTTTAGGAATGTAAATTGCGGGGTCATTTTTGTCTAGGTGGTAAAATCAAGATGTTTTTTAGCAAGTTTAGAATATTTTACATAGTTTTAGCAGTAACCAACGTATCTCATAATACGTTACGTTACCGTGTTTGTTTACTTACATTAGTTTTATATGACTTGTTGTTGTTACTGTGATTACTTACAGCTTTATTCATTAACGCTTTCATAACCAAAACACTGATTAAAAGTGTTTTGTCTCTTTTGCTCATTGGATAACAGCGTATGTTGGAAAGGGACAAACCATTTGATAGGTAATATGATGTTACGAAGCGTTTATGAATAAAGTCCTTAGTTCTTTAAAATTATGTTCCTACAATGTATTAAATACATTATGTTTTTATGTAAAATTTGATTTAATCAACTAGCAGCGCCCCGCGGTTTTACCCGCGTTGTACCCGTTCCCGTAGGAATTTCGGGATGAAAAATAGCCTATAACCTTCCCGTTGAATGTGGCTATCTATTACAAAAAGAATTATTCAAATCGGTTCAGTAGTTTCTGAGATTAGCGCGTTTAAACAAACAAACAAACAAACAAAACAAACTCTTCAGCTTTATAATATTAAGTATAGACAATCTACATAGCTTAACTATAATGCTTTAATTTAGTACAATACTAGCAGTGCCCTGCGGTTTTACCCGCGTTGTGCCCGTTCCCGTGGGAATTTCGGAAATGTTGAAACACATAAACCTTCCTCTCGAATCACTCTATCTATTTCAAAAAACCGCGTCAAAATCCGTGCAGTAGTATTTGAGTTTATTGCTAACAGACAGACAGACGTGGCCGGGGACTTTTTTTTATAATATGTAGTGATTATAAAATACGTATAAAACATGTTATTAGTTACTGATTAAGTAACAAATGTATGTAATTGGTATTTTTACTGATACAATAAAGCTTAATTTTTTGAGAGTTTAATTGTTTGAACGCGCCAATCAAGATTGGAAAAAAATGTTGCCATATTAAAAGGAAGGTTATGATGCCAAGGGCATGGGCGCTTGGCATGGCAATCCTCTCGTATAAAACCTCTCGTATGGACGACAGGTTACAATGTGGGCAAAACCGGGGGCGTTGCTTTATAAATATAATATGAACAAATACTGTGTATACAAATAATATAAAAAGTCTCATAGTTAATTAAGGCAGTTACTATATATATAGGAAAATATGAGTGAGTTTGTATCGAACATGAATAACGTTGTATTCCTGTTACTTTTACCTTTGTATTAATATTATTGTTACCTAAAAACCACTTTCGAAATAATCGCTTCTAACAAACAAATTAAAATCAACTCAATAATTTTAAGACCAACAGATAAGCCTATAAATATAAAGATTTTGTTGAATAACTTATCAATTAATAACAGAATAGCGTCCCCCCCTTGCCTGTTAGGGGTTGAATTTCGCAAAATCCCTTCTTAGCGAGCATCAACTTTCTAAAAGGAATTCCCCTGCGAAGCTCTTAGTACTTAAAGTTTCTGAGAATTCGTGATAAGTCAGTGATTTTTCGCTTTTATTTACATAGATACTAGCTGACCCGGCAAACGTTGTTGTTCCATATATAAATTAAGGGGTGGACCACCCCATTTACATTTAGAGGTATGAAAAATAACAGGCTATTTTTTATCCCGAAATTCCTACAGCACAACGCGGGTAAAACCGCGGGGCGCTGCTAGTTCCTTATATAAAACTACGTTCAGTCGCAAAAAGTGATTATCCGTTTCAAAATTAATTAATATAATCTATTAGCAAGTATACCAAATAGATTTATAAGCGATGTAGTTAATTCTTATGTGAACATAACGTCCTAAATAAATGATAATTTACATTGCGGTTGTGTTTTCCTTACATCCATAAGTAAATCGTCTTGTAATTCAGTGTTATTTCAGAATTGTAGCCAAGCAAATATACTCCCTATTCTTTTTCGACTCAATGGCGCAAAATAGTTACTGTGTTTATATTTTCCCGGACCAATAATTCACATTTAATAAGTAATTAAGTTCGTATAGGTAAGTGGCTGACACTGGTGTTGGAGTTTTTTGATCGCCTCAAAGCCTCCGATATGGTCAGACGATGGAAACAATCGGGACCGATGATTGAACGTTCAATTGTCTGTCCCGGTTGTTTCTTTCGAATCATATCAATTCGAAGCACGGTAGCGCTCAGACCCAAATGACAAAGGCCACCTCATTAACAAGATTACAGAAACAATTGAAAATTCCCAATTTTTGCAGAGAGTCCCAAAGTTACAGGTAGTCATACTACTCGTAAGTCCTAGTGACAAGTCCTACATTTTTGCAGGACGTTGTCAGTCGCCAGTTTTAAAAAATATTTAAGTATCTCTATTCACAATTGTCGACCACCGATTTTGTGTTTGCTGTTATGTGATTATAAGAACAGAATCGCCAATCCGAATTAACCGCATTAGATATCAGACAAGTAGCAACGGGTTTTAATCTGATAAGACACATTAAAAAAACATGAAAGAATATAAATTACAAAACCACGACAAACAATTAAAAAACACCTTAGGTATTAAATTTATTACTCAAGTTTTGTAAACAAAAGTAGCCCTTTTACATAACTTTTTTATTATAATAGCAACTTGGCCAACAAACGTCATTTTTCATATCGCATTTACAGTGAGCTAAAATATTCTGATCAAATATAACCTTTGGCGTTACCATGTTGAACTAAGATACAATTCTATTTCCAGCAAGTAACACATTATTGACACACACTAGATGACATATTGCTGTGCCTTTGTATAGAAAGAGCGTCACTGTAGTATGTACATATTTATTTACTCAAAGCCTTTCAATTTTCTATCAATTTCAAATCAATAATATCTTTTGTATTGTACTCTGAACTGAATACAATTCGAGAATGTAATAGTGTTTGAGCAACGCTCTATCTTGCCGATAGCACAACTCATAGTACTCGTGATTACACTTAATTTGATTTAGCGCCTAAACAAGTTTAATAAACAAATGACGGTCATGTTAAATAGTGTTCTATTTCGTGCAATATAAAATACAATTTAGAATTAACAGCTTTTGTTTGTTACCATATTTAGGCACTACATATATTAAAGAGTTCTTGTGCAATGCCATTTAGTACTAGTTTGTTTCATTAAGATTGGCCACTTAGTCTATTGGCCAACCTAGTAAACTTCAACACCAGTTATGGCCACTAACCTACTCGACTTTCATGAATAAGTAAACATGATTTAGTTTATGTCCAATAAGAGTCTTTTTATCCTATCCTAATAATATTATAAATGCGAAAGTTTGTGAGGTTGGATGTATGTATGGATGGATATATGGATGTATGTTTGTTGCTCTTTCACGCAAAAACTACTGAACAGATTTGGATGAAACTTACAGTAATATAGGTTAAACATTACTATAAAACATGGGATACATTTTATCCCGAAATTCCCGCGGGGACCGATACAACGCGGGTAACACCGCGGGGCGCTGCTAGTATTCCATATTTCCATTAGTCCCGTACTCAATTCTCTGGATAAGAACGTCTGGACATCACAATACAATTACTATAATAAAATATTGTTCAAACATCGGCCTTCAAGGATCTTTATTTAACCGTCTCCGGGTCACTGTTGACTCTCCATCCAATAGGTCACCATGTTTGTTCTCTCTTTAATACCTCAGCCAGTCTGTTTGCCTTTCTTTGTCAACTTAGTACGTATGGACGTCATCATCATAGGTAAGCAGAGTTTTGCCATGCATTTTGCTTTTATGCATATCAAGCCTAATTATCCTCACTGTACTACAAATATCTTCAGTGAGATGAGAAGCCTTTGCCCAGATGAGATATTAACGGCTACTACTTTACTTTTAAGAACATTTTGAGCAGTATATTTGTATAAAATCTTATAATCAAATTATAAAATAGGAAGGAGAAGCCGTGGGCGACGTCTGGGTGTCAACTATATCCTACTAATATTATAAATGCGAAAGTACGTGAGATGGGATACATTTTATCCCGAAATTCTCGTGGGAACAGGTACACCGTACAACGCGACTAGTGTTTTTATAAAGTATTTGTGTATGTATTATGTAGTAGTATCAGTGAGTTAGATTGCATAATACAAGCTTGGAGGCGGGGTCGTAATTAACCGTGTGTGAATTTGTCCGGGTATATTTTATATTATATTGGGGTTCCTTAGAGACTCGGAACTCTATAAAGAAAAACTCAATATTGTCAATACAAAAATTTATTAAAATTAGAAAACACCAAGTCGCACTCGACTCATCTTCTGTAAAGATGTCTGATTTGTTGCGGCAAACTGCAAATAAAAATCAAGTTCGATACATTTTTTTACTTTTAACTTGTTCATAAAAGTCAGGTAGTTGTCGATGTGCAATAATAAAGAAAGAGATACGGTACGTTCAAAATTGTTATACTAAATTGCTACGCTGAGTATAGCAGCATTGCAGTAGTAGCAAAGCAGTTATATCTGGTATAAAGCGGTGCTTATCTACCAGAAATTCTCTACTACTGTTAATTAGTGGATCAACCGTAGAGTTATCTGGAGGGGACCCTAACAATTACGAGTACAAGTAAAGACCTTATCTCATTACAGTAGCCAGCAACAACTAGTTACATCTTTTGCAACTAAGGTGACACAAATTCGTTGTGCAAGTAAGGTAGCCTCCATACAACGGTAAACTTTTCGTTTGTTGGTAGCGAACCACGCCGAAGTATTGAGCGACGCGCGACTGAGTGGCTCCACCATGGTGTTCTAAAAGAGATAAGGCCCTAAATGTATCAATAAAAAATAAAGTGTGTCCATAGACTCACTTTGGGTGTTACAGTGAAATAAGTACCGGATCTTTCTCATTTTAATAATATCGTGGTCGATAGATATCAATTTGTATCAATTTGTGTTTAATCTTATCTTCTTTGCTTTCCTTTTGTTTCTGTTCAACTTGACTGTTCTTAAAACTTTAAGTTTCATACAACGATAGACTTTTAATTTTCATTTCTATGGTAACTTTCAAATCTTTTTTAAAAGAATCTGCCACCCATCTACTCGAAACATTGGGAAATCAAACCACGTCTTTCTATTTAGCATAAACAAACTATTGTGCAGCGAAAACTATAGTTATACAATAATTGTTATACTTACTTAGGCTGAATCAAATGGAAAGGCATTTTCCTCACAGCCTCTTCAGCTATATCCAATGGAAAAGCGAATTCGATCATGTTTTCGTTCAAACAGTCGTTGTAAGTAGAAGCCAGTTGACAGCGGTCTGACATTCCATCGATGCTGTCCAGGCATATTCGGGAGACGCTGTTCAGTTTGCGAACCACTCGGGAGTTCTTGCCGTTGACCAGGCTAGCCAGGTGGACTAGTAGGTCTCTGTTTACCTGTGTAAGAAAGGAATAACAGAGTAGAAATAGGAATACTTAATGAAAGTCTCGGATGCTGCCCTTCTGTTAGCTAAATACTGGACCGGATAGTTTAAAGGCCATTGACACGATAAGAAGAAGAAGAAGAATAGAGTTAATAGAAAAGATGATGATGAGTCTATCATGTGGTTCAGAGATGTGAGAGAACGTTCAAATATATACTAATATAATAAAGCTGAAGAGTTTGATTTTTTGTTTGTTTAGACGCGCTGCATCTCAGAAACTATCAATCCGATTTGAATATATTTTATTGTAGTGGATAGCCAGATTTAACCGGAAGGTCAGAGGCTATTTTCATCCTGAAAATTTTAAGGGGACAGGCACAACCCGAGTAATACTGCGGGGCGTTGCTAGTAATATAAATGACGATGATAATGAGAATGAAAAAAAGGATCCCGATTTGTTTCTAATGGATTATGTGGATTGTATTTCTGACTTGAAGACAGGGAAAACAGATAAGTATTTTCTGGTCATTGTCTGTTGGTGACGTTAAGAGCCAACAATGCGTTAAGCGGGCGCAAGCGGCGGTTCCCTTTTGTATAACACCGCACGCGATGGGCGCACGCGACGGGCGCACGCGACGGTTCACTTTTGTATGAAGCCACACGCGGTGGGCGCACGCGACGTGCGCATGCGGCGTGCGCACTCTGCACGCTTAACGCAGTGTCAGCCCTAAGGGTGCCTTTTGTTACTTTCCTAAGTTTCATATAACTATATGAAATCGATACCAAATATATACTATGTCTATACCAAATATATGCTCTGTACTTGGTATTGACCTTCATAAAAATCTCACAGGAAATACAACAACGCATTTCTTTTCGTTTTATTCCTATACCGCGTCAGTTATGTAATTAGTAGCGTTCGTGGCGTAGTTTGACTACGCGGTGTTAGGTAATTGCGATTATTAAACAATGGGTGTATGAATGGGTGGCCGATAGTGGCATTTCTATCTGAGCGCTACCATGCTTCAGAAGGCACGTTAAGCATTGGTCCCGGCTGTTTCAATCGTCCAATTCGTCCTTTGGGTGGTAATACTCCGACACCAGGGTTGGTCACTGACCTACTCGAAAATGAATGAACCCTTAACATTTTTTTTAACTTACCTTTCCATGGTTGATAATATCGCTCTGTTCTAACATGCATGCCGCGAAGCATTGTCCAGCTCTTGAAGTTGGAGACGAGTTGGTGAAGTATGCCCTCACGTCTTTTGGGGTGGCGCGCACTTTGATGACGCAGGACTGAGCCATGCGCACTAGGGCATCCAGATGGCCTTGTACCTGGTACAGACGTAGAAGATGGTGAAATTAATATATTAAAACTAGCTGACTCGGCAAACGTTGTGTTGCCATATAAAAATTAAGGGACCACCCTTAACATTTATGGAAATATATGTTGACCGATTCTCAGACCTACCCGATATGCACACAACATTTTATTAAAATCGGTAGAGCTATTTTGGAGGAGTTTGGCAACAAACACCGCAACACGAGATTTTTATATGTTAGATGAAATAAATGTAGAAACAATGTGTCGTGCTTCTAAATAAAGTGTAAATTATTCTACTATACTATATTTTTTCTTGACTGTGGACCAATGTCGTCAATTTTCCACCAACTACTACAACTACTCCCTGAAGAGGAAAAACCTTCTTCGGATCGTCTTTGATTTTGATTTTGGGAGAATCAAGAAAAAATTGAGTATAGTTTCATACGTTTAAGCGAACGCTACTCATTTTGAATTGAAACTACGTTTACGGATACACTTCGCTTTTATTTTACACTAGCGGCGCCCCGCGGTTTTACCCGCGCTGTGCCCGTTCCCGTGGGAATTTGGGGATAAAAAATAGCCTATAACCTTCCCGTTGAATGTAGTTATCCATTACAAAAAGAATTATTCAAATCGGTTCAGTAGTTTCTGAGATTAGCGCGTTTAAACAAACAAACAAACAAACAAACAAAACAAACTCTTCAGCTTTATAATATTAGTATAGATTTTATCTGACGTTTTGGCCCCGTTACAGGAAGAGTGGTCACAGGAGACACGAGAGTGTTATGCGTCTATGCTTATTTTGTTGTACATTTTGTTCGTTATGGAACGTTGCGGTGTTAACTTGCCTCCATCTTATCTCGGTGTGAATTGGTTCTAGGCTTTTATTCTGATTTTTATAAAGTCATAGTGATTTTTTTAGAAGGGAATTTGTTTTTAATATTACTATTTAATATACCGGCACTGACTGTATCTTTAGTTAGACAAGATATGTAAAAAACTTTAGTGCGTGAACAACATGTCACTTCCTTACCTTAGGGTCCGAAAAATCCACTAATGTGGCATCGGATCGGTGGGACACCGCTGTTACGATTGGCAACATGCATACAAATGCGATCAACATTTTCTGTAACTAAAACATTGAAAAGACTTAAAAAACATTTGCCACCAAACCTGTAGACAAGCCAAAAAACTACTAATCATAAGTAAGAAGTTATGTTCAAAACTAGTAACGTCCCATTGTTTTACCCGCATTGTAACAATTCTTGAGAAAATTTTGAATAGAAAACTAATCCAATAACTTCTTCGAGAATCACTCTCCGAATGAAACCCGCACACAAATCCTTCAATAGTTTTTGAGTATAACGCGAACAGACAAACGCGGCGTGAGACTTTGTTTTATAATAGTTTAAATAATTAATGTTCAAGAAACACTTTCATAGTATACCTGCTTGAATTCGTTGACTTTGACACACAAACAACACGAGAAGACCTACTCGAATAAAGTTACTCTTACGGAAACAAACTTTCAAAGTGACGCTCTAAGATTTGAAAAGGAATAATCGCATTGATCCTGTTTCAAGTTGTACGAAGTTACTCTGTGATTTTTAAAGTAAAAGTCGGATAAAACTTACAAAGAGTGTGGCTAGGATGAACTCAATGCATTTCTAAGTAGAATTTTTTCTCATTCAAGGTTTATAAAAAGTACGAATACGTCGCTTCGTCAATAACAATGGCTTTTGTTGCGTCAGACAGTTTTTCTTTTGTCGCGGTCCGGCCAGGTGTTTTAAATCGGAGAATTATTTAATATTCAGACTCAGCAACAAAACCACCATTAATAGGTGAAAAAAACAGGAATTTACTAACCTTGATAAATTAAAAAAATTACAGTCGAATCGAGATACTACTCTTCCGGTTTGTGAAGTCGGTTATTACGTAAGAGCGAAGTGTTAATACTCGTATAGTGTTAGGGGTTATAGGTTTGATTCCCGCCCAGAGTTCATAGTTAAATGATGTGTGCGTCATACGTAGCTGTTATCTGAGAGTTCTTAACAAGGACTAGCTATATATACATACATATGTATACATATATATAAAAATACCCGAGTTGTGCCCGTTCTCGTGAGAATTTTGGGATAAAAAATGGCCTATAACCATTCACGTTGAATGTGTTTATAATTACAAAAATAATAACTAGCTTCAGACTGGTAATTACAAAAATTAGCCAGATATACAAAGAAACAAAATTACGAATTTTACCTCCTTATAATATTAATACAGATATATTTTACTTATTAGGTACCTACTGTGTGAGAATAAGTCTAGGTTCTTTATATTTATAGTCATATACTTACAAAGTAGGTAAATTTTATAGCAGCCTCGTAGCTTTCTTCGGGTCAAATATCTATATATATATAATTCAAAGTCCTGACTGACTGATAATCAACGCACAGCCTCAACCGCTACATCTAGAAACATGAAATTTGGCAGGAAGGTTCTTCAAGTGACGTAAGTGTACACTAAGAAAGGATTTTCGAAAATTCCTACGGGAACGGGCTCAACGCGGGCAAAGCCGCGGGGCGCTGCTAGTACTTCATACAATTCAGGTATAAACTATCATAATGTTGGGTCCAAACTCATGTCGACTAATTGAGATATTTTGCAGGCATCTAGGTAGTACTGACTAACCACTAAGTTCAAGTAAATAAGGGGTACGTTTGAATTGGTATATTATATTATTATATTACGTCGAATAGATGAATCGAACAGTGGCCAACTCTGGTATCGAGTTTTTAGACCGCCTAAAGGCCTTCGACATGGCCTAACGATTAAAACAACCAGAGCCGACTGCTTACGCGCCGTCCACGGTATCGTAAGCACGGTAGCGCTCAGATGGAAATGCTTGGGTAAGTTTGAATAATATTCAAAAACTCATATAAAAATATCAGAGTTTTATTCAGTAAATCTCCTCAGTTCATATAGGCTTTACCATTATGTATTGCTAACGTTGAAAATAAATCAAAAATATCAATTTTTAATAAATAAAATACTAGTACATCAATGGTTTGAAGATATCCACGTAGCAGGTTATCCACCAGAGGCAGCTTCGAGCGGCCGCAACTTAAGACATGCAGCTTACAATTAGTAGGGATACATCGTGTTGCGGCGGGCCTCAAATTGAGGCAGCCTCGGGGCTCGGCAGCCTATTCAACCCGAGGCTGCCTCTAGTAGATAACCAGCCACGTGATACTTTAAATAAAAATACCCAACAATAGATAAAACATTTCGTAAAGGAGAATGAAAAGGTAAACAGTGTTGATGTTGGTAGTAGGTGAAGAGAATCTCAAGCATCTCCTGACGCTGACACCTCAGCACTAACAGATCTATCAAAACGGCGGGAGTCAGCACCTTCTCGAACCTTCATTTTCAATAAAACCCCTGTGTAACCCTTCGGTTGTGCGACCAGAGACTTCGCTTCCAGGGTTATCTTCGAAGGCATGCCAGGGGCCAGCTCCAAATCGAATTTCTTCAGAATACTGATCATACCTGGCAGTATTTCCATTTTGGCGAACCGTGCTCCTGTAAAGAACAAGTAATTGTAAAAAAATACTAGAGTTCCTTCATGCGCTGATTTAAAGCAATAATTAAGATTATGACTGTTCAATCTCATAAAAGACGCGCTTGAACAAGTACTCACTGTATGTGCTTAGTTCAAAACGAACAACTCGCTCATAACAGAAGACAAAATTCAAATTCACAATATTTTATTTGCAATAGTCACATCATATGTGTCATATAAGGAAGGCTGGCCCCACCACCATGTGGGACACATAGCCAGGAAGAGAGAGAGAGTCACATATGGGATACCCCGCAAGATAGTCGTCCCAAATGTGTTTCAGATTCTATTGCATGAATCCCCTAGAGTACTTTAGATTATCACTTACTTAGTACGGGTTTGTTATTTCAAATTCAAGACATGTTACTTTTTAAATCACAGCTCATTTTACTCATTCATTAGACTCTAGCCCAGAACTCTAACAAGCGCATATCACTACACTAAGCTATCACTAAATGTAACAATAACCCGGATTTTTATCTTAAAACATACCAATGCAAGTCCTAGGTCCTTCTCCAAAAGGCATATAAGTGTAAGGTTTGACGTTCTGTCTGTTTTCACCCAGGAACCGTTCCGGAATGTAACTTTCTGGATCTGGGAAATTCTCAGGATTGCGGTGAATAGCGTACACTGGTATGTGGATGCGCAAGCCCTTTTCTAAGACTAGGCCGTCTGGAAGTGTATAGTCGTGCATCACTTCTCGAGTTAGATTTCCTAACACAGGGTACATACGAATGGTCTCTTCCAGACACGCTTCTAAGTATGGAAACTCTTTAATGCAATCGTAAGTCATTGTATTGTTGTGACGTTTTAGGTATGCGTCCACCTCTTCCTGTGCGCGTCTTTGCGCTTTCTTGTTCTTGGCCAATTCGTAGAAGGTCCAAGTGAGGGCACTAGAAGACGTTTCAAATCCAGCTCCGAAGAACACAAAACACTGGGCCATCAGCCAATCATCGGTGACCTCAAATTCCACTTTTTTCTTTTCATTAGTTATAGTGTTAATCAAGCTATCGGCTGTGATAATTTTGTTTTCTCTAAATCCCAACAAAAAGTCGATGAAATCGTTTCTCGTCGATGGCTTGTAATCTCTACTCTTGAAAACTCCGCCAATAAAATCGTCAAAGTACTCAGTAAATTGTTTGGGGAACGTTTTGAATCCTACTGAGTAAAACAAGGCAGGCCACATAGTTCTTGTCATGAAGATGATGCTTCGTAAGAAGTTCACGTTTAAGATCAGGTGTCCCATTTCGGTGAAGCGATTTTTTTCATTAGGTTTCTGTTTTTCTAAGGTCTTTGTGTCGACACCAAAGACACAGGATCCCATACATCCCATGGTAAACCTCGTCATCAGACCCTTCATCTCCACTACGTCATCAGCCATATCCTCAAGAAGAGTTTCCAGTTGAAATGCACAATTCTCGATCAGGTAGTACATTTTCTTCATCTTGGTTGATGTGAAGAGAGGTGTCACATTATGGCGAACAAGTTTCCAATCGTCTCCACCCAAAGAGAAGATGTTCTTAGTGTAGGTTTCCTTTTGGGTGTATTCGTTTAACTCTCTTCCACTGAAGTAAGCGAAGTCTTTGGTAAAAATGAGTTTTAATATTTCTGGATCTTGAACTAGAAGTGCGGGATCAGTTCCGAAGAACGTGCCTATGTACGGGGCATTTGGGAACTTCTTACACAAACTTTGAGAAGCATACCCTAAATACTTCTTCTGCAGAATATAATCGGCGTAACTTCCCAAAATAGGCACAGGTTTGTCATGCGGCACATTACGAATTTTCCAATAATTTGAGTTTGAAGTGACGTAAAGGTAAAACGCGAATAACAGGAACGCAAGTCCTATAAGAACTATAAAACCAAACATTTTGTTCGGAGTATTCTATTGTTATGAATTACCATAACATGTAACAATTATGTTATATATGGCAGGGTTATCTGGCTCTATTATCTGTAGATAAAAATTGATGGCAATACAAATCCAGTCATAAAATGATGTAATGCAATGATTAGACAATATCTGTATGTTGTTTTCATAAGTATTAGACCTGTCCTAACCAATCAAATACGTCTATAGGAAACAGAGAGAAGTTTTTTAACCTTAACTTTCTACGGATAGTAGTCGTTACATAAGCCATGTTAGAGGCCTTTGGCGGCTCAATAACTCTGACACCAAGATTGATCAGGTTGACCATCCACTCGATGAAGAAGAAGAACCTTAACTTAACCTTAGTTAACCTACTGTTCTTAATGTACTGTGACGATGTACGTTTTGATTTCGCTTTGTGACAAGGTAAAAGGCATTTTAGGAAGAAGTCACTTTATGTTAGTTTTAAAACCGTCTTAAAACTAGATGTCAAAGTGGATTACCACCATTTTTCTTAATCTTTTAAACCAGGGCCATACCGGTAGCGTTTATAATGAAAATCGATTCATAAATGACTGTTTTGTATGGAAGAGAATATAAAAATACAATGAAAGGTATTTATTTCCCTAAAACAATAATTGTAAAAACATATTTGTTTTTACATCAACTTGTTTATGCGCATGCGAAATTACGTAAATAATCGTGAATAATTGTTAGATAAATCTTATCTACAACCAGATAATCTCCAAAAAGTCGGCCTATACACTTTTTCTTTCCCTGCTTCATATACATTTGTATGGCCGGTGCGAGAGTGAGTGTTTACCTACAACAAATCATCAGATCTTCTGTAATATTACTGGATGGTTAGTTCATATACAACCAAAATACCAACCGAATTGACAACCTCCTGGAACCTACAACCTTTTTGAAATCGCTTAGAAATTAAAGATTTTTATTTTTGTCGATTTTAAGCTGGCCAGTGAAGCGAAGCGGATCCACCAATCACAGCGCATTAAGATTATCAAACAACGTTCGTTTGTTTTAGTAATGCATTGTAATTGGTCTGTCGAGGGCATACAAATCCGTTTATTGACTAGTGTGTACCCGACATAGCACACCATTGGTATACATCGTGGTCTTGATTGATTGATAAAATATCTACTGACTGACTTATTGTACCTGATAGACGGATAGGCAGGTGAAGATAGCGAGTTTATTTGATACATTGACCTGCACTTTGTCATTAAATAATCTCGTACCTAAGATTAATATTACAAAATGTATTGTTTATTACTGATAATAACGTCCAATATTAGCAATTACGCAATTAATATGTTATTCAGCAAGCTATGTTTCATTAACTAGCAGCGCCTGTGGCTTTACCTGCCTTGTGGCCGTTCCTTGAGAGAAAAAAATTGTTTAACTATAAATCGATGGTTATCCAATTCAAACATTATGTTAATCTGACTGGTAGCTCGAGAGAGAAGCCAGTTCAAAACATCGAATTCTTCATCTTTATTATCACTGTCATCACTATCACAACATTACTACATAGTATAAAACAAAGTCGCTTTCCGCTGTCTGTCCCTATGTATGTTTAGATCTTTAAAACTACACAACGGATTTTGATGCAGTTTCTTTTGATAAATATAGTGATTCAAAAGGAAGGTTTATATGGATAAAAATTCCCAAAATTCCCACGGGAACGGGCACAATACGGGTAAAACTGCGGGGCGCTGCTAGTATCTTATATTAGTTTAGATAAGATAACGAAGAACAGATAAATATATTATATATATTCATGTTTATCTCATGCAGACAATACATAATGTCCAATTGAAAATTATTGATTACGTGTAATACTGCACTACACTGAAGTCATCAGTGAACGTAGTTAGCCTTTATTAGGTAGGTTTCGAAGAACATCAAAATAAGTGTAAGTTAGGATTACCCTGTAATGTCCCACTGCTGGGCAAAGGCCTCTCATCTCACTGAAGATATCAGTACAGTGAGGAGGATTAGGCATAACCACCACGCTTGCTAAATGTGGGTTGATCGGTAATCTCAAACTCGGGCCTTGTTTGAAAAATAGGAACCACGTTTTCGCTCGACCCTGGAATTTAATCTGAGAGCTCAGTCTTGGCAGGCGAGTGCACATACCACTTAACTACCGAGGCGTTCAAAAGTAAGTATGCAGGTAAAATAAACAACAAAATAATTGATTAATATGACGCAAAGAGCGAAAGAGTAAGGTCATAATAATATATCTGTGGTTTCTTACACTTGCCCATACTGACCTATTTAAAAAGCCGCTTTTTCCAGACTTAATCGAAAAACATAATAGAATAGCGCGTTCTAGATAATGGACACTGTAGTGTCATCTATTGAGTGACGAACGAAGACAGCTGCTATAGTAAGTTCGAGTAGTGGCCAACCCTAGTGTCGGAGTTTTTACCCTATTGAAACAATTTGAATCGACTGTTAAACGTGCCCTCCGAAGCACGGTAGCGCTCAGATAGAAATACCACTATCGGCCACCCATCCAAGTATGGGTCAAGCTGTCATGTGACATGTCTCGCTTAACAATTGCAAAGAACTAATATTGCTTAGTCAAACTACGCTACGAGAGGTACTGAAACATAAACAGAACCTGCAGTACTTTTAGTTTATACACTTTATTTAATTTTATGCCCTACGGAGTAGTTGCCTTATCTCAGCTAATAATGTTAAGACGCCATTTGTCAAAGTGCAGTCTTATAACATTAAAGATAACTCCGGAAATTGTGCCCTCGGGGTTCTAAAGTTAATTTTAATTTCAAATAACTTGGCCCGGATTATCCAGGAACCAGCATCTTGGTCGAGATTCGAGTTTCCGGTGTAACTTGTAACGGTGATGTTTTGGTGCAGTTGGTATAAACGTCGGTTTGAGCGATTTGGTTGTAAACCGTTGAGTTGTATCTGTGATTTGGTTGTAGATCTTTATTAGGTACCCATTGTGCCCGTTCCCATTGGAATTTCGGGATGAAAAATAGCCTATAACCTTCCCGTTGAATGTGGCTATCTATTACAACAATAATTATTCAAATCGAACATGTAATTCCCGAGATTAGCTCGAACATACAAACAAACTTACGAATTTTACCTCTATGTAATATTAGTATAGATAACAGCGATGGCAATCTCTACTAAGGGAGCATTTGACGTATCTGAGTTATTACGTCATATTAAATTATTAATGCCTATAGCAGTACGCAGAACCACCTCCTTTCACTTATCCGTTATTATTCAATATCCATCCCAAAAACCTTCAATTTTCTTCCATAAAAGTGCTCAATCTCGATTATTTCCGTAACAGTGTGTAAAGGAACAAATCTGCAGTAATAACCCCCTTTTGCGAGCGTTTGTTCACATAAACCCTTGTCAAATGAACCTTCTTTAACTGCCGGCTATAAAGCAAGGGTCTATTCAAATCTCTTTAATTTAGACAACGTAAACAAAAACGTTATTTCAATTTGTGTGTCGGCGGTGAAGTGTGAAACATGGTGTTTTGTGATATGACTGAGAGTCCTCTTTATTTATTTATATTGTACTTACCTTTTCATTGTAGAACCCTTCCAAGCTTATAGCTACTTACTTCCGATTGCTAGCTGTTATTTTACCCCGTGGAATTTACCTGCTTACATATATTTTGCTTTACGTCAGCTTTGTAATTTTCTGTATGAATATTCGGAATACCAAGGTATTCTCACCGCAGTGATTTGGTACATTTATTTTAATGTAAGTGTGGTGATAGGAATTAGGAAGAAACATATTATCACGTATCGTTACATACTATTATAATTATAGATTATGTGTAGTGTGTAGCGCATAAGGTAAACCAACATTTTATGTTGGCAGAATATACGCACTCACAAGAGTCGAGAGTTGTCATTCGTCCTGGTCTCAATATACTGTACTGGCAGCGCTCCGCGGCTATACCTGCGTTGTGTCCGTTCCCGAAGGAATATCGGAATGAAAAGTAGTCTACCTTTCCGTTGAATGTGGCTATCTATTACAAAAAGAATTATTCATATCAGACTGGTAATTCCCGAGATTAGCTCGAACATACAAACAAGCTTTACAAATTTTACCTCTTTATTATATAAGTATATATGTACATATTTGCATCATAGTAGATACTTCATTTGTAATTTTACTTACTTGATACTTACCATTCAAAGTTTTATTTCATTCTCAATACAAAAAACTTGCTATTGATTTTTCCCGGTCTCTCGTTCTCTCTTTATGATTAGTGACATAATTACCTCAATGTACAGATATCTGGAGCTAAGAGAGGCCTCTAGTGGGGTCTAACAAGTCGTTATTACATACTCATAGTGCCTTCTTCATTTACTAAGGACATGGAACTTCTTCTATTAGTTATCATCAAGTGGTCGATATTGAATGTCTCCTAACTACATAGTAATAAAGGTAAAGTACCAATAACTTAGTTTTACTCCAACATGCCGTGTTATGTAATTATAACGTTCGAGTTTGCGACTTTTATTTTCATTAAAATGTTATACCGTTTGTTTCTTAACACGTAAAGTTTGAAGAATGAAACACGAAGCCATTAAAACTTTTCCCAACTTGGTAATAACATGTTTTGTTATTAGTAAGCAAGTGAAAGGAAAACCGTTGAAATTGTTGGGCTTTAAGATATAATGATTGGTTGAATGCATTCAAACAATATCTTTATCAATGTTTGGTTTTCCCATTGAGTTATATGTACTACGTACTAGAGAGGCTACGTCGAACAAAAATCGTGAAGAGATTTTTCTAATGACATTGACGGATAGGTCTAGTTGAATGACATTACTCGGAATTTAACAATAGAGATTATAAAAAAAAATCATCGTAGACCGGACTCTTAGTAGAAATATGTACCTAGTCTTTTTTTCAATAATCTCAGAAATAAATTTTTATTTTTATAAAAAGTATATGAAGAATAATAGCAAAAGGTTTTTTAACCGACTTAAAAAAGGAGGAAGTTTCTCAATTTGTCCGTATATACATGAGTTTTTTTTTGTGCGCTCGCGGATGTATAATCCGTTGTAACTATATGAACCGATTTTCATGTTTTTTTTTTTGAAGATATTTATATAAAAAACCCATTTTAAAAAAATCCCGCCCAAATCGGATCAATAGTTTCCGAGAAATGGCAGACAAAAAATAGAACTATGTTTTTAAAACTTAGGGTCGAACAAACCTCCTTTTTGAAGTCGGTTAATATAAAAAGATGGTTGATATATAATATCAATCGGAATTAGGAATTTATCAATGCTCGTCGATAGTGTCCACTCTGTATCTCATATCTCATATACTCTTTGTAATATGACCCTTTGTTGATGTAAAAATATTTATTTTTAAATATTTATTTAAAATTGTTTTCGGAGTAGAAAATTATACCTACGAGTGAAAGGTCACTTCTTTACTTCTATTTGTGTTTCTTAAAGTATTTTTGCAATAACGCAATGCACATGAGGGCATATTTTATTCGAAAAAACAATAGCTGTAACACATGTAGTTCTGGCCAGAGCTGGCCATCGACTAAGTGAACACTGGACACCTGTCCGGTGCGAATCTCTCACGAAGCTTGTTTGAAGTGGCTTCTCTAGTACGTAGTACATATAACTCAATGGGTTTTCCTATGAATACAATATATAGTTTTAGGTATCAAAGTATATTTTATGTATTCTTATAATAACACAATTTAGATCAGGTATTAAATAATCTGTAATCCATCGTACTCGCTTGCCAAGACTGAGAACTCGGGTTTAATTCTCAGGTCGAGCGAAAACATGTTTCCTTCTTTTCAAGCATGGCTCTGGCTTGAGATCACTAACCCGCATTAGGCAAGCGTGGTGATTATACCTAATCCTCCTCACTGTACTGATATCTTCGGTGAGATCTGAGGCCTTTGCCCAGTAATGGGATATTATAGGCTAATAATCTATTTCAG